>CM077092.1:85674674-86201576 GCA_039513925.1 Platanthera zijinensis
CATTCTCAACTTCTTAGTATACTATTCTTGTAATCCTCCTCCATCTGAGGTCCCAAAGAGTATCAAAAAACCCCCCCCCCCCCCCCCCCCCCCCACCCCCCCCCAAAGGATTGAAAGCCTCCCCCTATCCATTCTCCTCTACTCGGTGAGTTCCCCCGTTTTTCAGATGTCGCCCTGCCGCAACTTCGAGCGGACAACGCATATAACAAGTAGAGTATGCAAGCGTTGGAGCGATACTACGTGTTGCTTGCGGATAGGATGGAGTAAGGATCGGCGAGCGAGAAGATGTCCCCCACTCCATTATGGAGAGAGTTGATGAACACCTGCAGGCTCTCGGCAAGGACATGAACCTAGTCCGTAGTTCCTCAACCCGTGCCAACCTCCGGGGGTGGGGCGCGAGGCCGGGGTAGATGGAAATGGCTCCCTAGTTGAGCCTACCGGCCCTTACCCCCCAGCTCTCAAGCTCTCGCTGGTTGGAAGGAATGTCCCTGTGTAATAACTTAACAATTTGTTAGATCTCAATTCTATTTGAAATTACAGGATGTACTTATCTATGCTTAGCTCGTGCTAGGATAGGAGAGACCATCGGGTGGCGAGCTGGGATCATCGAGCTTGTAACGGCCCAGGCCCACCGAGCCCAGCACCGCCGGCCTACGGCACCATACCTGGGCCGGGTAGTATAGCCAAAATATTACACAAGGCCTACATGCCGTACACCCGAACCATCTCTCCGCACATGTTTTTCAGCTGCGTAGGTTGTTACCACGAGGTTTAGAACCGCAACCTTGATAACACTCTCATTCAACAGAGTTCACAACCCGCATTTTCTCAAAATTTAAGTTATATCGGAGTAAGAAAAATACGCGCTGTGATGCCACGCCGTGTAGGAGATAACTGCAGGCGCTCAGACAAGACTCCAAACTCTACAGTTTATAAGAAATCCATAAGTTATTAAGTAAAAAACCAGTGTAAGTTTAGATGGTCGTATCCCTCGGCACAGTTGATCAACTAGTCTACGAGTAAAAGCATAATTATACGCTGCGGAAATACTTTTGATTATGTTGGATTAACATCCTACACGAGCATAAACATCCCTGAAGGACAACTCACGTTATGCAAGACTCTAGATTTATTATAAGTATAGAAATATACTTTACATTTGTTAGAAAATAGCAATTTAGTTTTAAAAAGATGGCATGTAAATACTAGTAGTATGCCTTTATAAGTTAAAATACCTAACATGCAACCTAGCATAAACATTCCCAGAGAGCAAGTTACAACAACTACAAGACAGGCCAACTAGGCGGCTTAGCAAAGTAATTAGCATTTCAAAAGAAAACCCCCAGTGGTCGTCAACAACTTGACACAAACCCACTAGAGAGCATGTATGTCTAAACTAACATGAAACCAACAAAACACTACCTCACTATTGCGAGGAAAACCTCTGTAGAATAGCAATCCACTAACAAACTTCCAAACCTAGCCGCTTACCCGGCTACTGCTCTGAACCTGAGGCTTTCAAAAAAAAGAACACCTCAAATAAAAATACAAGTGGCAATAAATTCAATCAATAGACAACAAAATGTCAAAAGGGTTACGAACCCATCACAAAATGATTATAAGGAATCATCAACATTTAAGCCAAAGGAAAAAAGGAAGAAGGAACTCATAAGGGTGAAACATCCCAAATGCACCAAGTGCTATAAAGATCAAAGCTTAAATAACATAAGCATAATTATGTGCATAAATGAATGAAAAATTGGTCAATTCACCATTAGGGAACAACAACAAAAAAACACCGGCAAAGTCCGACACAAGCAGTGAAGGGACCTACCCAACACACCACGGTGGAAGGGACCTACCCAATACACCAATAGTAAAACTTCACTGTGCCCAAGAAAAGGTGGTCTCATGCCTCGACACACCCAAAACTGGGGAAAAATGATACCTGCGTGGAAGGGACCTACAATACACCAGCAGTTACAAACCCATAGTGGAAAGGACCTATCTAACACACCAACACCACTAACCCATGTGTAGGGTTAAGATGCACAAAACCGGGCACCAAAGGCCATAACATCCATGAACCGGCAAAACTTCAACCAACACTAGTTTATTCTGCTAAAATGAGGAAGAAAACCCTTAATTTACCCTGAGGCTCATACCCAAGGAATCAGACAAGAATTGGCGAAATAATTCTAAGTCTACAGAAAAGTGTCGAGTACACTCAACGCCTCGTTGAGTGCAGTCAATGCACTTGACGCCATCTAGCTAAACTCTGTGAAAAACAAAACCACTCAATGCCGCATTGAGTCCACTCAATGTCGCGTTGATTCCACTCAATGTTGTCGATGCTTTTTTGACTTAGACTCTAAATTCCTACATGGCGAGGCTTCACTCAACGCCGCATTGAGTGAATACCACTCACTCAAAGCTTTCTTACTTAGACAACAAATTAAGCGATGGCGTTGAGTGTCATCATCACACTCAACGACGCATTGAGTGAAGTCAGCTCACTCAATGCTTTTATACTTTAGCCACACAGACACTTAGCATGGCGTTGAGTGCATTCAACACACTCAACGCCACATTGAGTGAAGTCAGTTCACTTAACGCTTTTGGACTTAGGCTAAAAACTAGTTTCAGTGCTAAGTTACACTCAACGCCTAAACCTGCTTGACAAAAAGCTTAAGTCTAAGGCTCCGTTCGATGAAATTGTTGGCTCTGTTCGACGAAATTGCTTGATCCATTCGACGAATTGCTGGCTCCGTTCGACGAATTTCTTAATGTTTGACGAATTGCTGGCTCCGTTCGATGAATTGCTTAACGTTCGACAAATTGCTGTCTCCGTTTGACAAATTGCTTAACGTTCAACAGATTGCTTAGTGTTCGATGAATTGCTTAACGTTCGACGAATTGCTTAACTTTCGACGAATGTCTTAACGTAAGACGAATTTCTTAATGTTCGACGAATTGTTGGCTCCGTTCGACGAGTGCTTAACTAGATTTATTCTGTAATCAACTAAGTTTTCTCTACTATTTTCTACAGTTCGTTTAGGTTAAACGTGGCCGGAAAAGCCTCCACTAACCTAATCCTAAATTCTGTGCAGTAAAGGAAAGTCAAGACAATAAGATCAAAGAACAAGCAAGGGGAAACCCCCACTTGCCTCAAACCTTGTAGGACTTTGGCAACACCAGCACTCCTTTTTTTACAGATCTGGCCGCAAAAACTAAGCAGAAAAACCTAAACCTCTAAAAATCCATGAAAAGGGGAAAACTTACTGTAGAAATGTAGATCTATGTGAGAGCTATTGTGGATCTACTCTCCGACAATGATTTCGTACATCGGAGCTCCTACAATCGACGGCCGAAAGCTCTCCAAAGATCGCCTCTTTCTCTCTTACGCAACAGGCCGACGGTTTCAAGAAGAATACGATGAATAGGGTTTCCGTCTTATCGCAAGGCTATTTATACTTAGAAATATAAGTATTATAATAATAGTTTATTATTAAATAATTGTCCAAACGACCCAAAATTGCGCCAACACGGATTTCTACGAAAATCACATCGTAGCTTAATACTGATGCTACGAACCCAACGACGCAGCCAAAATTAATATTCGACGAACCAAACTCGGGCAAACAACTCCCAAAGTCAAAACACAAGTATTCCCAAAGAGGCTCACCCGAGTCACCAAAATAGACCCCTCGCTAGGAATCTTGCAAACAGGCTAAACCCAGCCACACAAAAAAAAATCTAAGAGCTAAAACCACGCTCTACCAATTGCATATGCTAAAAACGCATCAATGTAACATCCTGACGTCATAAACATGCCAGATAATGAGTTAAACCAAATATCGAAAAAATCGGGGGTATTACATCCACTCCCCCTAAAAGAAAGTTTCGTCCCGAAACTTTATGCACAAAAACCTCTATTACAAAAGAAAAAGTAATAACCAAGGGTTATTAAAAAGATTACATACCAATCAACTAAGAGAACAAATGAGGATGAGCCTCCCTCATAGCTGACTCCAACTCCCAAGTGGCGCTTTTCATGTCTTGATTTCACCACAAAATTTTAACCATTGGTATTGTTTTCCTCCGCAACACTCGATCTTGAGTATCCAGAATACGGACAGGCATCTCAACATAAGAAAGATTAGGCTCCAACTAGGGCACTGAAAGTTGGGGGTTTGACCTGATTTACTCTAGAGGGGGGGGAAGAGAGTATTAAAACTTTTGGCTATTTTTAAGTTTTATATCATAGTTTAAAATAGGTGATACCAATAATAATATACAAAAAAATAAAAGCAGGTTAAGCTAATTTATCTATCTATCACAGCACAGTAAGAACAGAAACAGAATGAACACAACTAGACAACATAATAAATTTTATAGTGGTGCCCCAACCTGGGTACATCCACTCTTCTACCACCCTGGTAGGAATCCACTAATAGGTTTTTGATCAGGTGACTGCCACCATAATATCTATTTGTAGGGAGATATAGCAACCCTTTAGGCTTTTGATCAGGTGCCCAAAAACCAACCCAAGTCTTTTGATCAGGAGACTTGATAACCAAGTGGTTAACTTTTAAAAGGAGTTAAAACCCTTTAACACGAGGTGAGAGGAGGTGATGGTATCTTCTCTTTCCCTAATCAACAGAGAATACTAGTGGATCTTGATGTTGTCAAAGATCCCCCTGAGATATTGAATGGTTCAGGAAGACTGGAAGCTTTGCTTCAGGGTGTAGGTCTTCAGCCTTTTCTTAAAACAAACCTAGAACTGTCTGACTAAATCAAGGCAAGTTGTCCTTGAATGTTCCTGGAGGAGAAGGTTGAAGAAGACTCTTGATAGTAATGAATGTTCTTCTTCAGTTTTCAGAATTGACAAGGAAGAAAACAGAATGTTTTCTGCATTGGGAGAGAGTTCTGAATGTTCAGTCTGTGTCTCTCAGAATTGTTGTGTGCTGCATGTTCTCTTGTGAATGTCTGGCTCAGTGTGTGATATTTGGCTAAGTGTCTCTCGACTGAAAAGAGAAAAACTCTTTTATATTCTGTAGTAAGAAATTCTCCTTTGAATTTGAATTCCTGCATTAATTTCTGAAGGATCTGGAGAATACAAATGGCTAGAGTGACTGTCATAAATGAGTTTCCCCAACTGTCCCTAATAAAATAAGCAAGTAATTACCCTGATGAAAACCATAATTAATGCTGCCAATAATGACTATATTCAGGGGAATATTAGCATTAATTACTCAGGAATAATACTGCTAAATTATATAGAAAGTAAGGGACAAAGAAAGAAAAACTTCTCATTCTGACTCGGGACAGAATTCGTCGACCTCTAAACGGAATTCGTCGATCAGAGTTCCAAGTTTGTCGACCTGAGAATTCCTGCTCTTCGACCCGAGCTCTGCGAACTGCATTCAGAGAATAACTTGCCAATTCTGCGCTCTGAGTTCGTCCAGCTGAAATCTGTCTGAAAGAATCGATCGTCGACCTGAGCTCGAATATCGTCGAGCTCAGCTCAGAGAAATAACTCTGAGTTCGTCGATCTGAGATCGACGATCGTCGAGCTGAGTTCGAAGAACTTCGAACTGATCATTCTTTTCTCTGAATCTTCTGAGTTTGATTCTTCTGAGGTCCTCTGTTGTCTGGTCCATGAAGGTTGAACCTAATGACTAGCCTAAACTTTAGGACTCAAAGAATTGACCCTGGCTATACAATGTGGTCAGACTTAACCTAATTTAGTGAACCTAGCCCAAATCCAACTAGGGATCCTATAATCTCCCCCTATTTGGGTGAGGTCTCTAAAATAAGATAAAAGAAACAATCATAAAACATAAAAACATATATCTGACAGAAATAAAACATTCAGCAGATATGTACAGAAGGTGCTTCATGATTAAACATACAGAGTTCGAAAACAAGAATAAAACATAAACTAAATCACTTGTTCTGCTTTGGATTTGCTTTCTCTGGCTTCTCACCAACCTCGGACCAAAACAAGGAGTTATGCAACGTCTCCCATACAAGGCCTCAAATGGGGCCATCTGCAAGCTCTCTTGATAGCTATTATTATAAGCAAACTTCATCAATCTGAGTGCTCATCCCACGCTCCTCCATGGTCCAAAATTTAACATATGATCATGTCCTTCACGATCTGATTTCCTCTCTCCATTTGACCATTAGTCTGCAGATGATAAGCGGTGGAATACCTCATATTGGTACCCAACCCTTCTTATAAGCATTTCTAAAAGCGAGACGTAAACCTGGAGTCTCAATCTGATACAATTCTAACTAGTACTCCATGCAATCTGATGACTTCATCTAAATATAATTCGGTTATCTTCTTTATGGAGTAGTTAATCTTAAACGGCACGAAGTGAGCACACTTCCTCAGTCGATCTACTATCACCCAAACAGAATCGTGACCTCGTGGAGATCTCAGTAAACCCATAATAAAGTCCATGGAAATCCTATCCCAATTTCAGCTTGGAATATCCAAAGGCGTCAACTTGACACCAGCCTTCTATAATCGGCCTTAACACGCTTGCATGCAAAACATTCATACAAGAACCTGGCTATATCACCCTTCATTCCAAACCACATGACATTCTTCTTTAGTATTCATACAACTTTGTAAAACCTGGGTAGTAGGCAACACTAGAACCGGGCGCCTCACTACACAACTTAAATCGAATGTTTGTAACAGCAGGGATAAAAATCTGCCGCGGTACTTCAAAGTACCCGTGTCATCAATTGAAAAGTCTAGTAACTCCCCTTTCTCAGTTCATAGATAAAGGTGCAGCAAAACCGGATCATTTTTCTGATGTAGCCTCATAAGTATAATCCAAGAAGGCTCTGCTACAACCAAACTGCTCGACGGGTCACAACTTCCAACAGAAATATCCATCAATAGTAATTCTTCTACCAGCAAATCCACGGAGAGGTTAAAAATTTTCACCATCTTCCTACACAAGGCATCGACTACCACATTCGCTTTCCCCCGATGGTATTTAATCTCAACATCATAATCAGCAACATACTCTAACCATCTCCACTGGCGCAGATTCAACTCCCTTTGAGTGAAAACGTATTTTAAACTTTTATGATCCGCATAAATCTTACATAATGTGCCATATAGCAAGTGCCTCCATAGCTTCAAGGCAAAAATAACAGCTACAAACTATAGATCATACGTAGGGTAATTCCCTTCATGAATCTTTAACTGTCTCGACACATACACAATTACCTTGCCTTCTTGCATCAGCACACAACCAAGTCCAACGTGCAATGTGTCTATATATACAGCATATTTTATTCCTTCCGTAGGTAAGGTCAACATCGGAGCAGTGCACAATCTCCTCTTTAATTCCTGAAAAGCTTCCTCGCACTTATTGCTCCAGACAAAAGCTGCGTTCTTCTGCGTCAGTTTAGTCAGTGGTGTAGACAACGTAGAGAAACCCTCTACAAACCTTCTATAATAGCCAGCCAACCCTAGGAATCTCTTTATCTCCTTGGGTGTGGTGGGCCTATTCCAATCCATAATAGCAGCTATCATCTCAGGTCGATTGAAATTCCATCTTTATTTACCACATGACCCAAGAAAGAAACCTGAGGCAACCAAAACTCACACTTGCTCAGTTAAGCAAACATCTTATGGTCACTAAAAGAAGACAAAACTAAATGCAAGTGTTGGGCATGCTCATCAGCACTGCAGCAATAAACTAGAACATCATCTATAAATACAACCACAAAAAGGTCCAGAAAATCGTTGAACACTTTGTTCATCATATCCATAAAGGCAGAGGGTGCATTCGTCAAACCAAAAAACATCACCAAGAATTCAAAATGTCCATGTCGGGAATGGAAGGAAGTCCATGGAAAATCTGATTCACGGATCCTCAACTGATGGTAGCTTGAATGAAGGCCAATATTCGAAAACACAGACTACCATGCAACTGATCAAACAAATCGTCAATTCTCGGTAAAGGATATTTGTTCTTGATAGTGACCTTGTTCAATTCTCAATAATCAATGTAAAGCCTCATTGATCCATCCTTTTTCTTCACAAATAGCACGGGGGCTCCCCAAGGTGCAGAACCCGTCCTAATAAATCTGCTTTGCAATAAATCATCCAGCTGGGTACGCAACTCCTCCAGCTCACGAGGGGCCATTTGGTACAGTGCCTTAGTAATAGGGTGAGTACCAGGATCCAAATCTATCACAAACTCTACCTCTCTCTCAGGTGGAAGACTGGGAAGATTATCAGGAAATACATCAGGAAACTCAAGCACCACAGGGATCTCCTCCAAACACGGAAAAATAACCTTGGTTTCCAAAACTGAAACCAAACAAGCAAAATAGTTGGAATCTAAAAGCTTCCGAGCACATACCGCAGAAATAATCAGAGAACTCTGGCACGGATAACCATAAACACTCCTGGGTTCACCGTTGTCCATATTGAAGTCCAAGCGCTTAACCTTGCACTAGATAATAACATCAGACTTGGACAGCCAGTCCATGCCCAAAATCACATCAAAATCCTCCAGGTCTAATACCTTCAAATCAGCAACCACTAGAAAACCACCTAACAGAATCAGACAACTCTGAATAACTTGGTTTGATACCAAAGAATCTCAAGAAGGAAACTTGACTTGAAATGCATCGCCGACCTAATCGAGAGTCAAATGATGACGGTCAACAAAGGCCCTAGCCACAAACGAGTGGGTAGCACTGGAATCAAAGAGAACACGTGCCCAACGGTTCTATACTTTAAATTTCCCTATAAAAACGCTTACATAACTAATCGAACTACATTGAAACAACAACTACGAGCTAAATAGAAACAAACCCAGTTATAAACTAACCAGAAATCACTTGGGTACATGTCTAGGCTTCCTCAAGAGACACCACATTCAGCTTCCCCTTTCCCTTGTCTAAATTTTACGGCGGTGGCAAAGCCTAAAGTGGAACTGGATGCAATTGGGGCTGAGCCTGCGGGTGCTTCGACCTGAAATGCCTTTTCTGTTCGCACAAAAAGTAACCCCTTTCCTTACCCCAACAGTGGGCAGCATCATGCCCCCTTCATTTGCATGAAGTACAAACAAAATCTCCCTTAGGAGCACCCTGAATTGCATGAACGTGCTCCTACTTCTGAGCTCCTATTCTTTTAAAATATTTCTCGAACGGATGGTCAGGCCAGCCACAGAAGCTACATATTTCTTTGCTCCACTTCATCGAAGCAGCACCAGATTCTTGGGAACTCTTACTCTCACCACTCTTCCTCTTATACTTTCTCATGTGTTGTCCTCGGTTCTTGGCATTGTCGATCGCCTCGACCTTAAGAGCTGCTTCGACTGCCTCAGCATAACTCTCCGATCTATAAGCACTTGCCAACTACTGGATGTCACTCTTCAGAGCACCCAGAAAGTGTTTAACTCTGCTAGCTTCAGAAACAACTAAATCAGGGGTGAATCAGCTCACCTTGCTAAACTCCACCTCAAACTCACTCACCGTGAGCTGCCTCTGCTTTAAGTGCAGGAATTGATTCAACAAACTATCTCGCTCGACCGATGGCATAAACTTCTTCAACAAAAGCTCTATGAAGGCTTCCCATGAGAATCCATCCTTCAAGTCTTCCTTTTCTCTCAGCCACCAACTCTTTGCAAGTCCCTTGAGTTGGTAAGCAGCGACCATCACTCTCTGGTCCACTGAAACTCCAGAGTAAGAGAACATCTCCTCGATGACTATAATCCAGTCATCCAAAGCCTTGAAGTCTGCCCTACCATCATAGGTAAGGGGTCCTAATTGCTGGAAATGGAAGATGAAGATCATCTCTGGTGGCAGCACAGTTGGGGGCACAAGAGGAGTAGGATGAACTGGAATACCTTGACCCACAACCAGGTCTTGATCTCTAAGCGGCTGTACTGCAACGACAATCAACAAGGCTTTGATCTGCGACTATATATCCAACATTTTCCTAGACAAAGCTTCATTGTTTTGTTACAGTCCTTCTATCACGGCCTCATTCTGAGCACCAGACAACTCGCCCTCTAACTTGGGAGTCGAACTCATCATAGGACGTCTCGACATCCGAATATCACAATTAACAATTAATCAAAACCTAGATTACTGCTAGAAGTACCAATCTTAGTTCAGACAAAATATGTACAAATACTTGCTTAAGCTACTAACTTGCTCTAGGGATAGTATTAATGATGTCATGCCAAAACTTAAGACTATATACCATCATCCTATTGACTCATGTGCATAAACCATGAATGCATGAATTTGTATTCTTTTGACTCAAAACCATGTGTGTACATATGTCATCATATAAATCTTTAGCTTGGCACGTGTGCTGATGTTATGTTATGCTATGCATGTTGTGTTATGCATTCTATAAAAGGCCTTAGTGTATGTTATGAGCAGCGTACACATGAAATATTATGAATTCCATACTACATAATATCGCATGTAACGAAAAAGTAAAACGTGCTAATGGGCACCCATGTGATGGTGGTTATGCATCACAGACTACATAACTGTCACATGTTGCCACCTATGGTGGATCAATATACAAACACATTATGCATCCCATACTACATAATAGGCCATGTATACTTCTTATCATGCTATGAGTGTAGTGTTCATGCTTCAGTCAAGACGTACTGATGACACATCGGTGTGTGTAGGAAATGACATTAGACAACTAACACTTGATGGAGACGAAGACCCCCAACTTGTTCAATAAGATGACGACACGCTCGCGTAAGATCCTCCTTTGTCTCCAACAAAAGACTTGCGTCGTCATGGAGATCATGTGGAGCATCGCTACAACCTCCGCCCGCGACGCAAGACCACTTAATATTATTTAGTTGATTACTTTTAATATTATTTGAATTTATGATGTTATTTGTTTGGTGCATTTTATTATTTCATATTTGGTTGGAAAAAACAATAGGTTATTTTGATGTTGGGTTGCATGTAGCCAAAGCATGATATGTAAGCCTATATATTGGTATGGATGTTTTCATTATGAAGGAAGTTGAATGAAGAATTGAAAACCTAATTTCCCTCTAAGAATTCTCTCCCTCCTCCTCTTTAAAATTCGGCCAAGCTTGACCCTTGCCCTCCTCCTTCTAGCCTCCAACACCACCTCCCCTCTCATCTCTCTCTCGGCCTAAACCCTTCCTCCTCTCCAAGCCGCTGCCAACCACCACCCCCCTTTCTCCCCTCTCACGGCCACATCTCTACACCAACCCAAAAACGCCGCCCTTAGCCTCCTCCCATAATCCTAGCCATCTCCCCCACATAGCCTACCACCCAACCTACTCCTACACGACCTATTTCATCAAGTCCATACCCGACCATCCCTCTCCATCATTGCTCTTATTTTTCCGGCCACGACGTCAAGTGACAAAGGCGGACAAACTTTCTCTCCATCCGACGAACTTCGGCGGAGCCGTCAAGGGGCGATCCACGTTAGATAATCGGAATCATCCATTCCGATTTGGGTAACGAAAAATCTCTACTCACGTTTATTTCTTTCCTAGATATTCTTGTGGCGGGAAATTTTTGCGTTGAATTTGAATCGTTGAATAATCATGGTTTTCATCCAATTTGGTTTGTGTTTATCTTGGTTTATTTGTTTTCCAAAAAGGTTTGGTGAACCTCGTAACTTTTTGTTGGGAGAGATCTACTGTTTTCCGGATCATAATTTTTGGTAGATCTCTTTTGGTACAACCTTCGCTCGATCGGACCAGGTGGGTTCTTTTGGCCGGAAAGAATTTAGGCCTATTGCCCCTATTCGATCCCAAATAGTTTGGCTACCCGTGCGTTAGCATAATCATGATATAATTGCTTGGAGTGTGCGCCGCGTGAGACTTTAAACGAGTGTCGAATTAGAATCGTTGAGAGGCAATCGTAGTTAATCTGTAGATCTCCTGGTGTCAACGCATGGTCCTACATCAATTTGGTATCAGAGGGAGGTTCACGCCAGTTTCTTTATTGGCACCCTCCCCCTTGTATTTGCACGTCAGCACGAACTTTTCCTGCTCATTTACTAGTCAAAATACAAAAAAATTGTGTTGGTCTGCCAATAGCGGTCTAAATTTTTTTATTTTTCAGCAAAATTAAAAAAAAATTTAATAATCTCCTTTTAAATTCCTACAAGAAAACCAAAAAAAAATATTTTTATCCTAATTATTAAGTGGGAACAATTCCATCTGTATTGTTTCCTTGAGTCAATTTATCTCATTTCTGCATGTGCACTAGATTGGACACTGAGTATTTCCCATCTTCCTCCCAAATGGCGGGCGAGCGGGAAGCGGGTCACATTCCAACAGCAATTGAGGAACTCTGTCAGGAGATGACATAGATTAGGGTATTGCTTCACGAGTTAAGACTGAATCGAGCGGCTCCCCAAAATCTAACCACTGATCCACTTAATGAAGAGAATAATAATCCTAACAACAAACCAGCCCCACGTGCACCATATGAGTTTAACATTACTAGAGCCGTCCGGGTCAAACCCCCATCATATGACGGAATGGGTGAACCCCAAGTCTTCCTGGACTTGGTTATGGAGATTGAATGCTACTTTGAGTGGCTAAATTTGACGGATGCGGATAAGGTACGAGTGGCGCAAATGAAGTTGCTGGGTAGAGCCAAGATCTTTTTGTTAAATGAGGAACGTCGTCTGCGAGATGATAATGGTGACTTACTTATTGGTTTTCTAGGCATGAAGGCCATGCTGACAAGCCAGTACGTCCCTTTGTACCATCGAACGCAGATGTTTGATGATTTGGCCACCCTTAAGCAAGGTAGTCGGTCGGTCTCGGAATACATGAGTCTTCTTAAGAACATGATGGTTAGGTGCAGTGTTAGAGAGATGCCTAAGATCACCCTTTCTAGGTTTCACAAGGGGTTAAAACCCGACATCCAGGGAAAGCTGTTGCGTTATGGTCACACCAACCTGAGCACTACTTTCAATGCTGCACTAGATATCGAAAAGCACAATGTTTTTAAGAATAAGTCATGTTCGTATCAGAAGGGAAAGTCCATCTTAGGACCACCTCCCACCTCTACCTATAAGGATAAGGGAAAGTTCCGGTCCACAAACTCGAACTCCATAGTAGTGACTGCCAGGAATATTAAAAACCCAACGGGTGAGAGAGTGCCCGTAGGAAGAGTAAACAAAACGAATGCTACTTGTTTCTCTTGTGGGATTCAGGGTCACTAGTCTAGTGAGTGTCCAACAAAGCCCAAGCCCTTTGCCCTGTTAGATTCCACGTGTGCGTTAGACGACCTTATATATGAGGCTGGAGAGGATTGCGAGCTAGAAGGAGTGCCTAGTGATATGGAGGATGAATCCTATATGATGGTCATGAGGTGTATTCTGGCGACTCCCCGAGCGTTGGATGACTGGAATAGGATGGAAATATTTTTTCGTTGATCTTTAAGAGTGGAGAGAAATGGTGTAGGTTGATCATAGACAGTGGTAGCTGTATGAATATCATCTCTGAAACTGCGGTGAACCGAATGTCTTTAGTTATTGAGCCTTACCCTCACCCTTATAAGGTGGCACGGGTAGATAAGTCATCCCTCCCAGTGTCAAAGCGTTGTTTGGTACACCTTACCATCAAAGCTTATTCTAAAAATATTTGGTGCGACGTCATCCCTATGGATGCATGTCACGTTTTATTGGGTCGTCCATGGCTTTATGATCATGATGTTACTCACTTTGGTCGAGCTAACACTTATGAATTTAAATTTAATGGTAAAACCATAATTTTAAGACCCACTCCGCTAAAGGATCCTTCGGTCGCCTCTAAGGATACGATTGTTACAGTCGAAAAGAAATCATTAAGTTTGATGGGTAAGTAGTTTGTGCATAATACCTTTATGGACGGTGTCGTATATGCGTTAGTTTGCTTGCAAGTTAAGGGAGATGTGTCGTCATTTGATATTTTACCACCGGCATTGAGGGAACTTTTAGAAGAGTCTAAGGATGTGTATACGGACGAGCTACTGTCCGAGTTATCTCCTATGCGAGACATCCAACATGCGATAGATTTCATCCTGGGTTCCTCCGTGCCCAACCTTCCTCACTATCGGTTGAATCCTTCCGCGCACTTAGAGTTACAAACCCAAATTTCTGATTTATTATAAAAGGGGTTCATCCGTCATAGCAAGAGTTCGTGTGTCGTACCCTCCTTACTTGCTTCCAAGAAGGACGGCTCTTGGAGGATGTGTGTGGATAGTAGAGAAATAAATAAGATTACAATTAAATATCGATTTCCCATCTCTCGATTGGACGATTTATGGGACATGTTAGCTGGTGCCACGATTTTCTTGAAATTGGATCTTAGGAGTGGCTACCATCAGATTCGAATTAGGGAAGGTGATGAGTGGAAGACTGCTTTTAAATCTAAGGAAGGGCTCTACGAGTGGTTAGTTATGCCATTTGGGCTTTACTTAAGTCTTAAACTTCGATGTCACTACTCCACCTATTGAGTGATATTATCAATTCTTACCCAACCTGATAAGACCACCTCAAGGAGATTTTGTGCCTATGGTATATCAGTGAAATAATGTGTTACTCATAAACATAACCCTCATAGCGATGACTTGATGATGTTGAGACAACCATAGTAGAAAATACCAAAGGTCGAATAAGAACTCAAGTTTTCATGTTGATCTTGAAAAGTTATCGTATAGTAACCTTGAAGGCCTAAGGTATGTGACATATTAATTAAGTTGGAAATCCAGGTCTAAGATTGTTAAACCTAAGGATTGAGTGCACATATAGGAGGAATGCACTAGATATTAAAGGAATTTAGCCAAAAAGTATGGGGCTTATCCTTTTGTTTATTGGGCTAAATTGATAGTGACTCTGAGTTTCATAAATCTTGTTCAGAAAGAGCTGAGCTGCGAACTTAATAACCTTGTAGTTTTGGTTTATTCAAAGATTACTCAAGTAAAGATGAGATGTTGTATATACATGGTCGGTATTATGATCAATACTCCCTAGAAGATTAGGACCCTTGAAGAATGGTTTCATCTTAAGCGGCATGAAATATTAATGTCAAGTTCTGAACGCTATAAATTCACGAGTGAAATAGGAAAGTAGAGCATTCCAAGAATGATTATCCATCTTCCTTATCGCTCCAAGGCTATGCGGACAAGTAAATAAAGAGAGTAGTAAATTAATTCCTTGAGATATACATAAATAGTCGTCTAGTGATATGTATATGCAACTCTGAAATCAAGGGAGATCGTATAAGTCTTCAGGAAAGTTCTCAATTTTTGAGTTTAATGAAGTGAGTAACTACTTAGTATACAGTCTAAGGAGCACTCGTGATTTCCTTAATACAGACATGGTGTAAATTGTTTACATGTACATGTGAAATCGGAGCAATTTGCATTCAAAAGATCTGAATTAGAATCAGTATTGATGGTAGAAGAATCTACACACAATTAAGGATGTGCTTTGTCGGTCGCCTCAACCAAGCATATTCCTAAGTGCTCCAAAACCCTGACCTAATTGTGGTAATGTATGAGTACTATATTACTGATTGTTAAAGGATTGATTTACAAACTCATGTAGATTGCAAGAAAGAATGACGTGGAGTGTGAATTACCTATAAGTTTAAGCCGGATAAAGATTGGATAAGGATAGAACATGACTATAGATGCTCATGGTCTTAAGACATGAACAAGTATAAATGATCCCTTGCAAGATAAATGACACTTTAGATTCTTCTCCTCAATCTCGAAATGATTTTCTATATTATTATCAGGACAAACTATTAAACATAATGGGTCAAAAGATTTCTGATTTTAGACAAGTCACGGGGTTGCTAAGTTTAGTTGTCTGGGAGAATTATATCGCGTCATGGAATTTGTGTTTTGGAATCAGATTACTGCAAGTCAGAATTTTGGCACTTTAAGGGATTCGAAGATGATTTACAAATGGTGTGTTCGATCAAGGAATCAACCCCTTTCAAATTGGAATGGTTTATTTACCCTTATACATTAGGAGATAGTTTAAGGTATAATCGAAAACTTGATAAGATAATTTCTTGTGTTTAGAATGTAATAATTTAATTTTACTATGGTTGGTATGATTTAATACAATCTTGTTTGATCCCAAAAGGGGATGAGATTTGGAGAATTAAACCTAATGATGAAGTATCACTACTATCCACGCTTACCTGATATAGTCAAGTCACTTGATCATAATGGTGAACTATTACCTTTGAATGGCTCAGTAAAAATAATTATATTGGAAACTTAAGAATTGAATTAAGTTAACGTTATGACACATAAGATTAATTTGCTATAACATAACATTGGAAATGTAACGATTCAGCAAATTGGAAAAAAAGGGTAGATGATTAATTTAAGTTGTACTAATATACATGACTCATGATTATGATAGCGTTAAGAACCAAGATACATACGTTGATAACATTATAATCACTATTAGGCGGATTCATGACAATGAGATATAGACTTTGATTTGCAAAGGTATATACGATGAAATTACACGTGAGGTAATTAGTGCTTAATAAGATTCTCCTTTGCTTAAATCGATTTGTGTCAGACCTCACCATTTCTGAAAAGATCACGTTTATAAATTTATGAATTAGACTATATGTGAAGAGTGATTGGGAGTCATTTGTGTGAACCTCAATATCAATAACAATCGCCCTATGTATGCTCGAAAGGTGAACACACTATGAATTATATATTACTATTTAGATAGAGATGTGACAAGTCTTGAATATGAGAGAAACAGAATGATGATCTGTTCATCACATCATGATCTCGGAAATTAGTTAACTTCTATACATAATAGCGTTTGTTTAATGTGCATGATATTTTTGGGGTGACTGTAAGTTCACGTTGGTTTTCAAGTAATAACCTAGGTGGACTGGAATAGAAAAGATTTCTACTTATGAGACTGTTGATTTTCACGTACTTGATGATTATTGGTCGTAAAGGACTACAATCCGATGTGCGATTAAGGCTTAAGTTGATTATAAAATGTCAGAGGACTTTGAAATATGTCCTCACAATTTGAATTATGAGTATCCAAAAATATAATGAAAGTACATTTAGAAGGGGATTGTTACCTCTAATAGAGTTTCTTATAACAGTAGCCATGAGGCATATTACGGGAGGAAGTGTCGAACACCTCTACCTTGGGTTCAGGATGTGGACCCCTGGGGAACTTGGATCGGAATACGTAGAGGATACGGAGGCTCAGATACGAATGATCAGGGTTCGGGTGCTGGAGGATCAGAGTAGACAGGCCAAGTACTACGATGCACGACATCGGAAGGTGGAGTTCCAGGTAAGGGACAGAGTGTTCTTGAAGATACGTCTAGTGCATGGTGTCTCTTGAGTGCGGAGGCACAAGAAGCTCAGTCCATGATATATGGGGCCTTACTTGACCCTGGAGCTGATCGGTCCCTTAGCTTACAGACTGCAGCTGCCACCAGAGTTGGAGACTTTGCACGACAACTTTTACGTCTCTTCACTACGGAGAGCTCTCCTTAGGCCAGAGCAGCACATTATAACTATAGCAGGATCGGTAGCACCTGACCAGTCAATTCATTTAGAGCCGATACGGATCGACGATACAGCCGTCCGAGTGTTGCGGAAGAAGAAGGTCCCTTTTGTGAAGGTGTTGTGGTCCAACCATGGACAGGAGGAGCACACCTGGGAGACAAGGGATCTAATGTTGGAGTTGTTTACTTCAGGTATGCTGTAATATTTGTTTTAAAAATTACTTAAATTGTTACAAGTAGAACCCCGTAGACCCGAACTTGAATTTCGGGGACGAAATTATTTTTTTGTTTATTAGGATTTGTAACATCCCATGTTACTCCTAGACCCCTTAACTTAGATTGGGTTAGGCATGGAGTGGGTGTTAGGGGGTTTAGCTAGGTTTCACCCTAGGGAGTGGGTTGTAACCATGTGGGGCCCACTAAGGGACCAAAGTCAAACTAGGTCAAACTAGCCTAAATAGGAACCCTAGCCACACCATGACCCCACCACATTGCCCTAACCCTAAAATAATCTAAGTGGATCCTAGGGCATGTCATGGGTCACCCCTTTGACCCAAGTTGACCCAAGTTAACCCTAACTCTGATTTGGTCAAACCAATACCTATAGGCCCAATTAGCCTAAGTAGGGCATCATATTGACCCAAACCAAGTTGGATGGTGCCATTAGACTCATGACCACCAAGTGGGGTCAACCCACTCATCATGGTTGACCAAGTCGTCTCAAAAGTCAACAAGTCAACATTTTGATTAAAAGGGTGAAAATGAGCCCAAGCCGCTTCCCCCTTGGGCCAGGTCCACCAAACTTGGCCCATGACCAGCCCAAGTGGTCAAAGTCCACTCGTACCCCTTTGGTTTTAGAGAGAGAACACATGCAAGGGGAAATTTTGGAGAATTCACCCAAAATACGAGAAAGAAAGTGCAAAGAAGGAGGTGGAGGCCACATGGCTCATTCCTCCAGCCCCAAAAACTTGCTGGCCGGCCTCCTATTGATTATTAAAAGGAGTTTGGCTGCTGGTGGCCACTTGGCAGCCATGGTGAAACAACCAAAGCTTCAAAATGAGCTCACCTTGGCCATATCTCCACATATAGCCACTCCAAGCCAAAAACAACCACACCATCAGCTTCGGAATAGTGAGAGTAGTGGAGATCGATAGCTGGAGTATAGAAAATGGTGGAGAAACCAGGATTTGAGCAGGAGATCGCTGGAGCAGCTCGACCATGGCTCACCGCCACCACACCCACCGCCAAGGCCGTCTCTGGGTTCGTTTCACCTCACCTCTACCCGTACTAGCATCCTAGATAACTTAGGAGAGATATCGGGCTCAATTGAGCCCGATGCAATGTGAGAAGAGAGACAATTCCCGAGCTTTACTTCTTGCTCCGGATCGTCGGATGAGCCACCTCCGGCCGCCTCATCGCCGGGAAAACCTTGCCACCACCTTGGCGAAGGTGGTGGCGATGATAGCCGGCGGTGGCGCCGGCTCAAGTGGCCGAAAACAGCCAGACAAGATGGCCCAGGATGGCTCAATCTCAGCCATCGGCTGTTTGGGAATGACGATGGGATGTTGTCAGTCATGCTTCAAGATGCGTGCAAGTTTATTAAAATTAGTTTAATTATGTATTTATGAATAGTGATTATAAATGTCACATTATTTCAGTCCACTTGCATGTAAAATATAGGGCACTTAGGGCCATTTTCGGAACCAGTGATTAAAATGAAAAATGTATCTCTTGCTCTTAGCTTTAATTTGCCACCTTAATCATGCATATTGGCCCAGTAGCTTTTGCTGTTCCACTAGGACTGGTCCTAGGCAAGGGCAGAATTTCAAATTCAAGCCCTTGCCAAACCAGAAGTCCACATGACCAAAAATTTTGGGTATATGCTTGGCTAGGGTAGACTTAAACCCTGTCCATAATTTGGAATTTGTGGGAAAAGTTTTTCTATAGGTTTTGTCAATATACATAAAATTAATTTAATGAAATATTTAGAGTATTATGACTCCAAATGGCCCCAAATTTTGGTGGCATGTCCTTGAGAACTATACATGTGCATGGTAAAAATTTCAGCACATTTGGACTACTTCTTATTGGGTGAACCCACTTGCATGTGTTGGTTATACATAGGCTTGGGTTGCAAATAGCCATTTTTGATATATTGTGTATTAGGCCTTTTAGGAACATCCAAAAATCATGATATTGGTTTCAGAGGCTCATTAGGGTGAATTATACCTCTCATTGCAATAATGGGATTTTTGGAGGCAAAAATCCCATTATTTCGAATTTTTGAAATAATTGGACTTTTGAAAAATAAATGTGAAAATAGGCTTATCTTGGTGATAAAATTCCCAATCCTTGTCAAGGTCAAAATAATATCATGTTTAACTCCTAAAAAGTTTTATGTTCTTGTTTGATGAATTTTAATAGGAGTTATGTAGAAATTACCATTTTTCCCTTATTGTCTTAATTAGAAAATTGATGAAAACATTCAGTAAAAAATTTTGGAAAAATCCCTGGTGATATATCTGAGTAAGAATAACCTTGTATAATTTTCTCAGCATTTTTGAATGACTCAGTAATTTTCAAAACCACATAGTGGCATTTTGGTAATATTCTTAGAAATGAATTTTTGTAGCCCTTGATCCATAGAAATTTATGAAATTCTGCCTTTAGTATTATTTTACCAATATATGTATCCTGTAATTTTCCTAGAACTTTTAGTAATGAACCCCTTATACTTCCTTTGGAAAATAGTTATTTGTGAATTTTGTATAAATTAAAGGATAAATAGAATTATTGAAGGGAAAATTATAGTTCTTGGCAGACAGTAATGTTTTACCAAATTACAACTCGGGAAAGTTCCTTAGTTCAGTGGGATTATAATTTGTGACACTTCATATTTTAAATGGCCTAGGGAATTAACTAAACGATTTAATTTAATGATGTAAATAATTCAGAAAATGGTGAAATTTCTCATGGTCAACATATAGGTCCATACCATCCTAGGATAAATATATTGGGGCATATTACCCAAGGAATTTGGAAGACCTACTTGTGGGTGGTATTAAGTCAAGGGTAGAGTCTAGCACAGATACCTATCCTTGTAGGACAATCAGGAAGGGAAATTGATCAACCATCGAAGTGAGGATTACATTAAGGAATAAGCCCAGGTTGGTCTCCTACAGGATACTTCATAATTATGAGTGGTAGAGTGCAAGTTCCATGACGGCAACCATAAAAGAGGCCGGCGGAAGACCGCCGTTCTTCTAATAACATCTTAAGTCATTAGGGTCGTACTATAATAACAACGAGAGATTGGAGTAAATCATGGGTAGACACCAATAAAAGTAATTATCCTTGCGAAAGGGAACTTAGGGCTTATCATCCCATCTTGGTTCCTAGTGCCTTCGAGACCCCTTCAATGGGCATACCTTGGGCAGTCCTGCGATTAACCCTAAATTGCTAAGTATAATAATCGGTAGACAAGAATAGTCTAATAGGCTATGTGAAAGTGGTAACATTCTCACCCGCTTAGGGTTGGAGGGATTCGTGGTAACATTCTCACCCGTGTAGGGTTGGAAAGATTTTGTGGTAACATGGTCACCCGTGTAGGGTTGGAGGGATTTGTCGTAACATGCTCACCCGTGTAGGGTTGGAGGGATTAAGGACAGGTTTGGTCCTGCGTGCTGGAGACTCAAGTTGTACTACTTGTACGTGCATAAACTATATAGTGGCGGGTCATGCGGTACTGGGCCAATCATAACACCGATGGCAGTACGGTGACTCAGATGAGGTGTCTAGGTGTAGGGGCCAGTATGTTTTTTATACTACGGTCTATGGACAATCCCCGAAGACGCACACCCGACCTAACAAGACTGACAGGTAGTCAGCAATTAGTATGCAATACTCTAGCACCTAGGATGTGTATAGAGGCGTATGGGAGAGGTCTAGGCCTGGTAGTGTGCATACCCGCCTAGAAAGCGGAAACGCCCGTTCCGCTGCTGCCGTAGCCACAACGGTGGTACCTGAGAGTGATGTTAGCTCTCGAAAAGTGGGAACTAAAGGTCTGGGATCTCAGAGTCATGTGCGTGAGTTGCACTTGCATGTTTCATAATTCATAACATAACATTCATTTGCATTAGGTCATACGCTCCACGGATCCTTATCATATAAATTAGTATGTGCTCTTTTATATGATAAGTTAATTTTTGAAACTCTAACTTTTAAGTTTGTGTGGGCATTCATATAAGTTAGGGTACTTCTGTGATGGTAGTGTACTAGTAGCATAGCTTTTCTTACTGCTCTTTACTTCAGCACTTACTTACTTCAGTTCTATACTTTACTTACTGTGCTTGTACTTCTTACATAGAACTGCTAGAGTAGATCTACTATTACTCCTCTTGTACATGTTAGTATAGTGTCACTGTCACCTGCTTCTCTTGATACCCCTTGTTGTCCTCCGCTTCATCCTCCCGCACAGTGCCTAGGAGTTGCGGGCGAGGTGCGGAGGAAATGACTTAGTCTTTTGACTAATGGTCGGTGACCACATCATTTTAGGAGCTCGAGGAGATGGAGCACTAGCATGATGAGGTGGCAGGACATGAGGAGCAAATACTGCTACCACCAGCTGCTACTACTGTGTGTCTTTAGGTGGGATGAGATGATGATATAGTTAGCTTCCGCTTTTGTTTTGAGAGAGAGAGATTTATGATATTCGTGTACCGGGCATAAGCTCTTATTTCATTCTGTACTCATTATGGACTAATGTACCTTTCATTTTCATATATATTTATACATGTTCTGTGACTTGTGGACTAGTTAGTTATTTTCTCACACTGCTTACTACTTCTGTTTCTCAAATTGGCCGATTGGTTATATGATTGTACTAGCCGGCAGAATCGGCGTCTTGCGGTGTCGGCTAACCCATGAGTTAGTTTCACTGTAAGGCGGCGGTTCTGGGCATAAGACTGGGAGCCTCCTTGGTAAGGGGAGGGGTCTTACAAACTTGTATCAGAGCCAGGTTTCGATCCTGGGACCTGTGAGTTAGTGTCACCGTAAGGCGGCGGTTCTGGGCATAAGATCCGGGAGAGCTCCCGAACTGGGGAGTCGGATCTTACAAACTGGTATCAGAGCCAGGTTTCGATCCTGGGACCTGTGGGTTATGGGCCCACCACGCTTCTGCTGCGTAGTTTGTCCGCAAACTAATGCTCAGGAAGGGTGTTCCAATGTTGTGGACTTCTGTTTCTCATATTGGCCTATTGGTTTGTGATCGTGTTAGCCGGCAGAATCGGCGTCTTGCGGTGTTGACTAACCCGTGAGTTAATGTCACCATAAGGCGGCAGTTCTGGGCATAAGATCCAGGAGAGCTCCCGAATTGGGGAGTCAGATCTTATAAACTGGTATCACTTGACCACACGATCATATGAGAATGAAGTCCACAACATTGGAACACCCTGCCCGAGCATTAGTTTGCGGACAAACTATGCAGCAAAAGCGTGGTGGGCCCATAACCCACAGGTCTCAGGATCGAAACCTGGCTCTAATACCATTTAGTAAGATCTGACTCCCCAATTCGGGTGCTCTCCCGGATCTTATGCCCAGAACCGCCGCATTACGGTGACACTAACTCATGGGTTAGTCGACACCGCAAGACGTCGATTCTATCGGCTAACACGATCACAAACCAATAGGCCAATATGAGAAACAAAAGCATATAATCAGAGTAAAGTGCAATAGTCCACAGTCACAACATGTCTATATATATATGAAAATGAAAAACATAAGTCCAGAAAAGAGTGCATAAATAAAAAGGGCTTATGCTTAGTACATCATATATAAATGTCTCTTTCTCTCATCTAATAGCAGAAGATACTATCATCTCTAACGCATCCCACCTGTGGCATCTCTGCAGTAGTAGTAGTAGGTGGTAGTCAAACTGGCTCCTCAGGTCCTGTCACCTCATACTGCTGGTCTTGCTGGTACTCCATCTCCTCGAGCCCCTAAAAAAGTAGTTGGTCACCGACCGTTAGTCAAAAGACTAAGTCGTTTCCTTCGCACCTCGCCCCGCAACTCCTAGGCACCGTGCGGAAGGACGAAGAAGAGGACAACAAGGGGTGACAAGTAAAAGCAGATGACAGTGGCACTATACTAACAAGTATATGAGGAGTAACAGTAGTTCTACTCTAGCAGTTCTATGTAAGAGGTACAAGCACAGTAAGTGAAGAATAGAACAGCAGTAAGTAAAGTAGAGTAAAAGAAGTGCTACGTAGTATGGTAAAGTAAGTATAACTGCTACTTCTATCTATCATCATAGAAGTATCCTAACTTATATGAGTGCTTATACAAACATATAAGTTAGAGTTTCAAAAATTTAACTTATCATATAAAAGAGCTCATACTAATTTATATGATAAGGATCCATGAAGCGTATTCCTACTATGTATGAATGCATGCAGTTTATTATGCAACATGCAAGTGCAACTCACACACAACGACTCTGTGATCACAGACCTTTAGTTCCCGCTTTTCGGAGCTAGCATCACTCTCTGGTACCGCCGTTGTGGCTACGGCAGTAGTGGAGCGGGCGTCTCCACACCTAGGCAGGTATGCACACTACCAAACCTAGACCTCCCGTACGCCTCTGTACACGTCCTAGATGCACTCTAGAGTATTGCATACTAATTGCTAACTACCCGTCAGTCTTGTTGGGTCGGGTGTGCGCTTTCAGGGATTGTCCTCCAGACCGCAATACAAACAACCTACTGGCCCCTCAAACCACACACCCGCCTGAGTCACTGTACTGCCATCGGTGTGCCGATTGTCCCAGTACTGCATGACCTGCCACTAATATGTTTATGCACATGCAAGTATTACAACTCGAGCCTTCAGCTCGCAGGACCAACCTGTCCTGAATCCCTACAACCCTACACGGGCGAGCATATAATAAAAATCCCTCAAACCCTACACGGTCGAGAATATTACCATGAATCCCTCCAACCCAGTACGGGTGAGCATAATGATACGATGCCTAACCATTAGGCTACTCTTGTCTACGGGTTATTATACTTAATGACTTAAGATTAATCTCAGGAATTCCCAGGGTATACCCGGTGAAGGGCTCTCAGGGGAACTAGGAACTACGATGGGCTGAAGCCCAAAGCTCCCTTTCTCAAGGATGTTTACTTTAGTTGATGTCTACCCATGATTCCCCTTTTGCTCTCATTATTACTCTTAGGCGATCCTAATGATTTAAGATGTTATTGGAGGGGTGACGGTCTTCTGCCGGCCTCCACCTAGTTGCTATCCAACAGCTTGCGCTTTTACTCTCGTCACTAGGACATAACTGCTAAGCAGGGTTATATTCCAAATACAACTTAACCTGATCGATGATCTAATCCCCTAGTGGTCCTTACTGTATATCCTACTTGTATTATACGCAACCCTTGACCTAATACCATCCCGGAGTATGACTTCCAATTTCCTTGGGTCAAATGCCCCTCTATTTATCCTAGGATGGTATGGACTAATATGATGACTACATGAAGTTTCATAAATTTTCCATGTCGATTAGGTCACCAAATTAAATCTTTTAATTAATTCTCTAAGCCACTTAATACATAAAGTACCTTAATTAAAAGTCTCACTTACCTAAGAAAAATTTCTTGAGTTGTAATTTGATAAAACATTACTGTCTGCCAAGGGTCATAATTTTTCCTTCATAATTCTGTTTATCTCTTAATTTATACAAATTTCACAATTTAGGCCTTTTCCAAAGGAAGTATAAGGATTTCATGATTAAAAATTCTAAGAAAATTACAGAACACAATTATGGATAAAATATTACTAAAGACAGAGTTTCATGAACTTATATGGATCAAGGGTTACAAAACCTCATTTTTAATTATATTACCAAAATGCCACTATGAAGTTTTAAAAATACTGATCATCCAAAAATGCTGAGAAAATTATACAAGGTTAATCATACTCAGATACATCACCAAAAGTTTTTCCAAATTTTTCTAATGAATATTTTCATCAATTCCCTAATTATGTGCAATAAGGGCAAAAATGTCATTCCTACATAACACCTAGCAAAGTTCATCAAACAGTGCCCTAAAAACTTTTTATGAATTGATTATGACATTATAACGACCTTGACAAAGTTTGGAAATTTTATCTCAACAACAAATCTATTTTCAAATTTATTTTCCCAAAGTTCAATTATTTCAAAAATTTCAAATAATAGGATTTTTGCTTCCAAAAATTCCATTATTGTAGTGAGGGGCATAATTCACCCTAATGAGCCTCAAAAATCAATATCATGATTTTTTGATGTACCATTTAGGCTTAATGCACATTATTTCAAATTTGGCTAATTGCACCCCAAGCCTATATATAACCAACACATGCAAGTGAGTTTACTCAACATGCAGTGGTCCAAAAGTGCTGAAATTTTTTACCATGCACTTGTTTAGTCCCCAAGGACATGCCACCAAAATTTGGGACCATGACCAGCCCAAGTGGTCAAAGTCCACCCCTACCCACAGGTCCCAGGATCAAAACTTGGCTCTGATACCAGTTCGTAAGACCCCTCCCCTTACCAAGGAGGCTCCCGATATTATGCCCAGAACCACCGCCTTACGGTGACACTAACTCACGGATTAGCCGAAACCGCAAGACGCCGATTCTGCCAGCTAGTACGATCATATAACCAATCAGCCAATTTGAGAAACAGAAGTAGTAAGCAGTGTGTGAAAACAACTAACTAGTCCTCAAGTCACAGAGCATATATAAATATATATGAAAATGAAAGGTACATCAATCCATAATGAGTATAGAATGAAATAAGGGCTTATGCCCGGTACATGAATATCATCAATCTCTCTCTCTCAAAACAAAAGCGGAAGCTAACGATATCATCATCTCATCCCACCTGAAGACGCGTAGTAATAGCAGTCGGTGGTAGCGGTATCCGATCCTCATGTCCTGCCACCTCATCGTGCTGGTGCTCCATCTCCTCGAGCTCATAAAATGATATGGTCACCGACCATTAGTCAAAATACTAAGTCGTTTACTCCGCACCTCGCCCTGCAACTCCTAGGCACCGTGCGGGAGGACGAAGCGGAGGACAATAAGGGGTATCAAGTATAAGCAGGTGACAGTGGCACTATACTAACATGTATAAGAGGAGTAATAGTAGATCTACTCTAGTAGTTCTATGTAAGAAGTACAAACACAGTAAGTAAAGTATAGAACTGAAGTGTTGAAGTAAAGAGCAGTAAGAAAATCTTTGTTACTACTACACTACCATCACAGAAGTACTCTAACTTATATGAATGTCCATACAAACTTATAAGTTAGAGTTTCCAAAACGATAGTAATTGTAATTATATTAATATTAAGTTCTAAAAATACTCAAAAATTTAATAATATATTGAATCAAATATATAATCTTTGGTTATAATAAGGCTAGGTATTCTTTCGTAGTTTGTCTAGAACATAGATTAATTTTTGTATGGTTTGACTAATAGCTCTTAGGTTCCAAGCAGTGCGGAACGGTTGTTAAGACTGATTGTAGGTTTATTGGCCTGGTCACGGTCAAATCCGGCTGATCATCCCATTAACTCATGGGCCAGCTCAATTCAGCTTGCAGGTTAAGTTAAATAGTTATAGAATTGTTCTGTTTAATGTTGGGGATACAAATTGAGCTGAGGTGACTCCTAAATTCGATAAGCCGGCTTGAGAAAGTTTTTTTACTAGAGCTCGAGCTTATAAGTTCTCATTAGTTCACGAGCTTTTTTTGAAAAAAATTTCAAAATTATAAATATAAAGAAAGTATTGTTCATGATTAAAAAAAACTGTGGAGCAATTCGAGCACGTTTCTAGGTCACAAGCTTGAGTGCTCGTGCACCCTATATTAGCCCGGAGCTCAAGCTTCATCTTCTCTTGTCTCATGAAGATAATCCGCTGGCAGCAGTATTTTGGTGAGATGAACCTTCAATTCTTTTGATTGAGCGCTGTCATAACAAAATTTTGTAGGGTTTTACTTTAAAGGGTCCGTTCGTTTGAACCGAATTGAGTTCCTGAAATTAGAATTGAACGACTAATTTCAATTTTATCGTTCAATTGCATGGTTGATATTGGAATTGGAATTTTAATGAATTCCGTGAAAATCATTTTAAACAAAAAACAATTCTTTTCAATCTATATAAGAATCAGACAATTAGGATCAAGACACATTTTTCGCCCAAGCGTCCGTTTATTTGCCCACCCTATTTTTTGTCCGGCCCCTCATTTTTCGCCCAATCGCCCGTTTTTCGTCCGGGCGCGCGTTTTTCGTCCGGTTGCGAGTTTTTCGCCCGGGCGTGAGTTTTTTCGCACGGGCGCACGTTTTTTGCCCGGGGAGACATGTTTTTCTCCCAAGCACCTGTTTTTTCGCACGGGAGGCCATTTTCCGCCCGGGCGATCATTTTTCGCCCGGGGGCTAGTTGTTTTCGCCTGGGCGTGAGTTTTTTCGCCCGGGCACGAGTTTTGTCTCCCGGTCGCGCGTTTTTTCGCCCGGGAGCGTGTTTTTTGCCCGGGAGCGCCTTTTTCGCCCGGGCACGCATTTTTTCGCCCGGACGTGGGTTTCTCGCCCGTGAGCGCGTTTTTCGCCCGAGGGCGCGCTTTTTATCCCAAGCGCGTGTTTTTCTCTCCGCTCGCGTATTTCACCATGCGCAAGTATTTCGCCCAGCGTTAGTATTTTTTGCCCGGGGCAAGTATTTTTTGCCCGACGCAAGTTTTTTCGCCCGGGCGCCCTATTTTCGCCCATGCGGGCCAATTTCGCCCGAGCGCCCGTTTTTCTATTGGGCGCCTGTTTTTCGCTCGGGAGCCAATTTTTCGCCCTGACGCCCGTTTTTCGCCCGGGCTCGCGTTTTTCGCCAGTGCGCAGGTTTTTCTCCCGGACGCGCATTTTAAGCCCGTGCATGCGTTTTTCGCCAGACGCGCTTTTTTCGCCCGGGCGTGCATTTTTTCGCACGACCGCACATTTTCTCGCCCGGGCGCCCGTTTTGTCGCCGGACACATGTTTTTTCTCTCGATCGCACGTTTTGTTGCCCTTGCACATTTTTTGAGCTCGAGCACGTATTTTTTTCGGGCACGCATTTGTACTCGAGTGCGTAGTTTTCTGTCTAGATGCACATTTATTATAATATATGTGAAAAAATATTAGCTTTTTCATAATATTTTCTAATTCTTATATTGAATTTTATTTAACAAAGAATTGATAAATTTCACAATATTAACTAATATTTTTATTAGACGAACGTTGGAATTGAAATTAGTCATCAATATTCAATTCTACAATATTAACCAATATTCAATTTAAATTCCGTCAAAACGAACGGGCCCTAAGAGATATTAAAAATGATGTTCACAAAGATCATTGGAGATCAGACCCCCCCCCCCTGTAACACCACAAAAATCCATAAGTTCCAAAATAGTTCAGACTGGGTGACACGGACTGGGACACGGGCGTGTCCCAGGGGCGTGTCCAGTGCACACGGCCTGGGATACGGGCGTGTCCCAGGGCGTGTCCTTTACTGTAGGCGTCGACTCGAGTTCTCGAGATAGCAAGGTCGACGATAGTCGAGAGGTGACACGGCCTGGGACACGGGCGTGTCCCAGAGCGTGTCCTGCTCGGGTGAATACCCGGGTGGCGTTGAGTGGCGTGGCGTTGAGTGTGGAGTATGGCCTGTGACACGGGCGTGTCATAGGGGCGTGTTTGGCACATGGCTAAGGACACGGGCGTGTGTCTTAGCCGTGTTCTTCTTGGGTGATCTGATCCTGTGTTGAAAGAGTGACACGGCCAGTCACACGGCCGTGTGCTTTCTGACACTGGCGTGTCAGATGTTTGACACGGGTGTGTCTAAGCCCATGTTCTGGACTGGGTGAGTCGGTTATGTATCCACTTAAGGAACACGGCCTGCGACACGGGCGTGTCACAACCCGTGTTCAGTTCAGGAAATCAGTTTAAGGGCTGATCTGATCCGTTCATTTTCTTTGACCAAGATCCAAAGGTCTTGGCTCTTCCCTGGGGTGATAAGGTCGGCCTTGAGGAGGAGAAAGCTCATTTGAGTTGTGTCACTCTTTCTTAAGTTATGAGAGAGAGGAGAGCAAGAGGAGGAAGATGAAGAGGAAGCCAGCTGCCGGTGGTGCTATGGTGGTTCAAATCGTGAGCCGAGTACGGATTTGTGAAGGCAAGTCTGCTGCGAGAACGTTCATCCATTTTTTTATCCCCATGGATCCGAAGCGTCTTCGAAGGGTAACGATTTCCTTCTTGGACAAGTGAAGTCCTTTTTTCCTACATGTGCATAGGAATCCTCCAACAAAAAGGTGGATGACGAAGTGATTCCCTTGGGTCGGTGGTTCGCCCCTTGTTGTATTGCATTAGAACCGGAAGTGTAAGTACGATTAGACATGCTGTGTGAAGCCCATCTGGACATATTGGTCTGGATTGGTGATGGTTGTTTACACATCGGAAAAGACTCCGCATTTATTGCTAGTGTGAATGAAATCTGTGGTGGATGCCCGTGTCTTGGTGCCGCGGGAAGTACTGGAGGAACTCCAGGAAATGGTGAGAGTTATGTTCAACTCTTGTGGCCATGAGTGCCATGTGGTATGAAGTTGAGCCGTTGGGCTGCAACTGGGGGAAATATCTTGGTGGCGAGCGGGAAAGGTGAAGCTGTACCCGCGTCAGTCCAGTCTTGAATCTGACGATTTTGAGCAACGGGAAAGGTGGATCCGTACCCGCGTTATAGTTGTCTAACCTTGGGTGCTTAAGGCCCAGTTAGGATCACATAGCGAGAGTCGATGACTTGCGTGCTAATCAGACTAGGAATGCTCAAGTTTGTGCGTCATGTCTGGGACCTCTGAACGGTGGTGGGATCCGGTGTTTCCGGTACACCAGAATGTGCTCTGAGTGCACGGAATGTCGGGTCGTCGTGCTGACATTTGTGATATGTATTGCTTTGGTGGCTGAATATATATGAATGTGATGTAAAATGCTATGCATGGAAGGAATTCCGCTGTCCCGTGCCAGGGGCAGGGTCATTATAATTGGTCAGCTGAATGCTGACCGTTGCCCTGTTTGCCACCGGTTGGTGGATTGGTTCTTGCAGATACAGGTGGTGCTGGTCCAAGCGGTACTTAGCGGGCTGAAGCCCAAGCTGCGCTGCTGCCCTCGAAGGCCTTGTTTTGCTTACTCTTGTTCATGTGTGATCGGTCTGCGTGCCGATGTTTGTAAACCACACCTTATGTTAAGAGAAACTTGTAAAAGCCATAAGCATGTGTACCTTGTGTATGTGGTTGTATACATTCCTATTTTTAATAGAAGTGGACATTTCTGTTATTATTGAGTTCAAGTTATCAACCCTGAAGTTTCTGCTAGAATGCTCTGTGTTATGGTGTGATGGTTCTTGGTATTATTTCGTGACGTCTCAGCCTGTTTGTGGAATATGGTGTGGGGCCCCGGCCGGACCCTCTATTATATCCTACGGGACGGGTAGAGGTGTTACACCCCCCCCCCAAAAAAAAACGTTCTTGAACGCAACAATATCATTTTTTTAATTTTCAAAAATGATTATTTATAACTTATAGATATTTGTATACCTCAAAACTATATTTATACCCTAATAGTAATTTATCCCCAAAGAAAATTATATTTAACTCAAAGAAAATAATTTGTGGCAGCATAAATCCTCATAACCAGATATATACATGTAATCTAGAAGGCAAAGAACTGGAAGTTTGGGACAAAGGATGTTGAAGATATCCAATATTATTGTAACACCGGATGGGCATTGTCTAATTTGCATATATTCCAACAAAGAAGTATGGAAACACAAATTTCAAAGGGGGGAGGAAGATTTGCAGGTAATAAGCACAAAATTCAAAATAAATTGCGGCGGCAGGGGGAGGCGGGCGGCGGGCGGTGAGTGGTGGCGGGCGGCGGTGGGCAGCAAATAAGGGTGGTGCTGGGTGGGTGAGGTGGCGAGGGGGACTTATGAGACCAGAAAGGTGGAGAGACGAAAGTATTGGAAGCGGGTACAAATATTAGATTTTGGATATTAAAAATAGAATATCTTAATATGAGTTAGAATATGTAAATAGCAAAACTTGCGTGCAAATATCATCACACTGGAATTTTAAGTTTTGATCTGTTCTTGCCGCCCCGACTAAAATATGAGGACGAAATATGCACACGAATGAGTGCATCAAATATTAGGCGTGCCTGCCTCTTCTTCGCTTTAAATTTCTGTTTTATAATTATATTTTATTTATTGTTTCTCTTTCAATCATCAGAAATAAATCATGTTTAGAATTTGAATATAAAATATAATAATTGGATAGAAATGCATCAACCTGGGGAAAACATCTGCCCGGGGAGGCACACTATGATGGGTTTATTAATTGAAATTTATGTAACACGTAAGTGGGTCGTCAAACCATGGAAAAATCTTATTAGTGAAAATGATTATTTTTATATTAAAATGATTTTTTTTTTAATTCGAGAAAGGATTGAATAAGAAAATTCAGGAACTATGTCAGAAAAAAATTGTTTTTGTAGCACCCGAATTTTAAAATTGTCAGTCCAATTTACAAAATTACAACTTTAAGACTTTGTTTGTTTAGTGATTTTCATGTCAGCTATTGGGCAAATGCGGCCGGACAGCAACAAAACAAATGGCGCCCGGCGACGCTTGTCCCGTCTCCTCCCACAGCAAAGAGGAAAAAACCCATCTCCCCCCCCCCCCCCCCCCCCCCCGAACCTCCATTTCAATCCCCTCCTCTTTCCTCCAGTCCCAGCCACGTCTTCAACTGCCCTCTCCACCCATAGCCGCCGCGCAAAATGGGGCCACATGTTTTTTTTCTTATTTCTCTTCAATATGCAATTAGGCTCTCTTTGATACACCATTTTGGCTCCATTTCAGTTTATAACCGGAGGAAATTGGGTCGATTGCACAGTTTGGGAACCATTTTGGCTTCATTCCGATTTAACACAGGACCGTTGGATCCCTTATTTACTTAGACTCTGTTTGGAATACTTGTGTTATTTTAATAGGTGGAAGCTCAAAAAAGAGATGTTAATCTGAGACTTTCTTTGGGTAACCTTCGTTTCCGTGGTGATTTAAATTATTTTCAAAATTAACATCACATGAATTTTATTTATTTCAGACCGATTTTTTCTAAATTTCTTTAATCAAATTTAAGTATCACATATGTATAAAACCCATATTTAGCGAGCTTCAACCCAAATCGTACCCAGAAAGGTCAAGCGAACTCAAGCGGGGCAAGATAAATCCGGTTGGCTCGATCTCGGTATGGCGAGTAGAACCTCGGGAGTCCAAGTTTGTCGAATCCAGACCTCACGAGTCTCGAACCCGGCTTACTGAGTAGGAGTTCGCTAGCTCAATGCAATGGCGAGCTGTATACTGGCGATTACACGCCCAGCAAGCCCCAGCCTCACGCGAGCTTGGCCTCGGCGAGTAGGAGATCATTCCAATCGAGGTACTCACCCAGACTAGGAGGATCTTTTTTCATAGGATTTTAGCTTTTCGCAAACCACCGGGTCTGCTCATAGCATTCCCAAACAGTGCGATTCTGCTATCCCCAGACTTATTTGGGTTGCAGTAACACTAACAAAAAGGCAAATGTTGTTATATGCAAGAAACAAAAGTCAAGTTTCTCTCGATCAAAAGTTTCCAAATAAATAGACCACAAAAGCACCTCAGAGAGACACACCCAGTCTCCTAGAGTTCCTCTCTATGCGAGCTCTTGCTCTGTGCCATTCAAGGTGTCAAGCCCAACTTTGGCTTTAGGGGGAAAGTTGCAAGCAGCACTTCCGGATGTGTGGCTGGACCTCCTCACTGTAGCTCATGGGCCTGAGTGTTTATAAATCATTCCACAATTAGGGAAGGTCAAATTCGAGCTCAAAACATCCCGGTCTAGAGCGCTCGGCAAAGAGTCCAGTAACGCGAAATGCCCCTATTAGTCTGAACAATTTTGAAACGGTATCCGGGCTTCAATACATTTGGTGCGGTAAGCGTGGACCGGAAGTTCATGCAGAAGAAGTCATCCGATAGTGTCATGATGAAATGCGGGAGCTTGGAGACAACCATGGGAAATCACATCTGCGTAGTGAGTTTGTGACGTGTGGATACTTCGCAGAGTTTATGAAATCGATGGAGAACATGGTGCAAGGTTTACTCCCTTAGTACGACAAGCTTGCAGCGCGTACCCTACCGGTAACTGCTTCGTCTGGCGAGGCGGGTCACGTTCAACGAACTGACAAGGAGGTTGTTTGGGAAGTTGAAGATCCGGCATTGCAGCTGTGAGTCCTCTTCACGAGCACTTCAGCTACAAGTTGCTCTAAGGAGAGTTCGAGCGGGCTCGACTGAGTAATCTCATCGCACCCGCGAGTCCTTTCTGCAAGTTTGTGTTGTCCACTCCCATTCTTGCTGGGTTCGCGGAGCCTGCAATGAACATCAATTCCGGGAGGGACGGTCCTGTTCAGCATATACAGTGGTTCGAAGGCATGGTCTCGAATCAGCTGATGTTAGATCCTTTTAAGTGCTGATTATTCGCCATTACTTTCAAAGGGAAGGCAATGGATTGGCTCCATAAGCTACTAGCAGGTTCGATTTACTTTTTTGAAGACCTCCAAGAGGGTTTATGCTCTGCTTCTACATGTTAAAGAAAAGAAAGAAAAGGTCAGAGACCATTTTCTTTATCAAGCACAGACCGCTGGAGCCGCTGGGTTCTTATGTAGATCGCTTCCAGGAGGTGTCGGGGCACACCCTCATACTAGCCTTCAGCTTGGGTTTGCAAGGGTTTATTCAAGATCGAGCTGACTCTAACCCCCCCTCCACACACACATATTGTTTGAAGAGTTTATCGACCGAGCTGGGCATTACATTAAGGGGGGAATCAATGAGTTGAGGATTGATGACCAAGCTAGCAAAGCTGACATGAGAAGAGGTGATCAAGGCAAAGGGATATAAGGAAGAGGCCAAGCAGATAAAAGAGCCAATAAGACGTCATGAAGGAAAAGCTAGTGAGAAGCAGGATCGACGTGACTGGGAGAAGAGTTTCAAGGATAAACCACCCTAAGCTAGCTTAGAGACCCGCAAGAGGGGGTTACCAGGGTCGGCCAAGCAGATGGTTCTCTTCTAAGCATCGGTCCTGCTGCTATTCGCTAGAGAGGTGGCATGGGTTGTGGAGGCCGAACTAAGTACATTGTCAGGAAGAATATGCGATCGACTGAGGCTAGGGCCGTAGAGGAAGGCCCCATCAACCAAGAAGGGAAGGAAAAAGAAGGGTGATCCACTATTGCGACTATAACACGCCCATCCGTTAATGTAAAATATAACAGAAGGTCCGGCCGGGGTTCCACGCCATATACTACGGACAGTCAGCGGAGTTACATGTGAATATCAAAAATACAGTGAGAAATGAGTGAGTAGACGCCAAAAAGTAAATAAAACACAAATTTTATTGCTCCACAAAGATAATCATTATATATGTATGCCCCCTTATTTATAGAAACTAGGGGAGGTGAGAGAATACAACCCCGGATGTGAGACTAAATAACTAGTCAGGCGGCTAGAGCGGTTTGACACAGTCAAACCGCCAACTATAACGAATACAAAGAGAGCCTCAGAACACTACTGGCGACTATAACCATGACGACAGTTGTGGTTAAGACATTATTCGCTGAAGCGCCTTAACCGCCTAACCGCTCCAACCAGATGTCTGCTGTAGCTAACCGCTAGAACGCTTGCTAGACGCCAGACCGCACATGCTCACAACCATATCGCCTGCTAGCCTCCTGTCAGCCACTGCTTCTGGATACTAATCCGCTACTGCGGTCAAGCCACCAGGCCGCTGCTGCGGCAAGCCATCAAACCGTATATGCTAGAAGACCTTCGACCGCCTTTGCTAGGATAAGAACCAGACCGCCTGGACAAACCGCCAGGCTGCCCGAACACCTAATCGGCCGACCAGACAGTCAAATCGTCAAACTCCAACACTCCCACTCAAGATGGAGCGTATATATCAATCATGCCCATTTTGCTACAAACATCTGCGATGGAAACTGGTTTTGTGAAGAAGTCTGCCAGTTCTTTATAAAAAGTAATGAAGGGAGTAAAAATCTTATTCTTCAAAATCTCCTCTCTGATAAAGTGACAATCATCCTCTATGTGCTTTGTCCTCTCATGAAAGACAGGATTCTTTGATATGCAAATGACGGCTTTGTTGTCATAGAACATATGAAGAGGATGATCATCGATTTCTCCCAAGTCCAGCATAAGCGCCTGCAACCACTTCACCTCATAGGTAGTTGAGGTCATGCTCCTATACTTTGCTTCAGCACTAGACCTTGAAACCACTGCCTACTTCTTGCTTTTCCAGCTAATAAGGATTCCTCCTACAAAGGTGCAAAAACCTGATGTAGACTTTCTATCTTTCTTATTTTCAACATAGCTGACATCAGAATATGCTTCAACTTTAAGATGAACATTCTTCTGAAACAACAATCCCTTCCCTGGAGTCCCTTTCACATACTCCAGAATCTTCATAGCAGACTGAAGATGACATTCTCTAGGATTCTGCATAAACTGGCTGACCTTCCCAACTATAAAATAGATATATGGTCTAGTAATAGTCAGATATATGAGTTTTCCAACAAGGCGTATGTACACAATGAAATCTAGAAGAAGAGGAGAATCTTCAGTCCACCCTTTATCTTCTCCAACTATCATCGGGCAACGAGCAGGTTTTGTGCCAAGAAGACCGGTTTCTTTCAGGAGATCTAGCGCATACTTTCACTGTGAGAGAACCATCGAATTCCTCTTCCGGGAAACCTCAATTCCCAAAAAGTACTTTGGAGTTCCATATCCTTAGTCACAAAATGTTGTTGAAGATGGCATTTGGTTAGATTAATGTCTTATTTATCATCACCAATCAAAAGAATATCATCAACATAGACAGCAAGAACCACAATCCCTTTAGTGGTCTTCCGTATAAACAGAGAATGATCAGCTGAGCTTCGATTGAATCCAATAAGGGAGATAACTCCACTGAACTTGTCAAACCAAGCACGTGGACTCTACTTTAAGCCATAAATCTCCTTCCGAAGCTTGCATACCCTTGACTCCCCCTGAGCAACATACCCTGTAGGTTGCTCCATGTAAACCACTTCCTACAAATCATCATAGAGGAAGGCATTCTTCACATCTAAGTGAGACATCTCCCAGTCTCGATTAACTGCTATAGAGAAGAGAACAAAGATAGTGTTGATGCGAGCAACAGAGGAAAAAGTATCAAAGAAGTCTACCCCATATGTATGAGTAAACCCTTTGGCAACGAACCTTGCCTTATAACAATCAACTGAGCCATCTGGAAGATACTTAACTACAAAGACCCACTTGCAACCAACCAAATCAACTCCCAGAGGTGAGGGGACAAGAGTCCAAGTCCCTCTCTCAGTTAATGTATGCATTTATTCATCCATAGCAGCTTTCCACTGTGGACTAGCAAGAGCCTCTAGATACATTATTAGGATCATAGTAGAAGAGATAGTAAGAGCAAAACACTTGCCATTCGGGGAAAGTTGAGAATAGGAGATAACAACATCAATAGGATGTTGAGTGCATTGCTGAACACCCTTGCGCAGAGATATAGGAAGATCAAGGTCATTATTGACCGGAGGAGGCAATGTACTATCAGAAGAAACAGAAGGCCATGGAACAGGAACAAAAGGCTCCAAAGGAAACATAGCAGGCTCCAGAGAGAGAGACTGGGCAACAGAAGCAGATGTGGAAAGAAGTGGCTCTGGCAGAGGCGCTGAGACAACAGGAAAATAATAAGAAGTTGTATAAGAAGGCAAGAGAGAAGAAGCAAGAGAGAAATACAGTGTCTCTTCAAAGAAGATAACATCTGCCGAAACGTACTGTTTGTGTAGAAGTGGATCAATACATTGATACCCCTTTTGAGTAGGACAATAGCAAAGTAATATGCATTTGACCGAAAGGGGAGAGAGTTTTTCACGTCTAGGAGATGGGACGTGGACAAATGCCATACAACCAAAAATTTTAAGAGGTAAAGGAAAGAGTTTGGCCTCTGGGTACAAAATAGAGAATGAAGTCTTTCCTTGAAGAACAGACACGGGAATACAATTAATGAGATAGCAAGAGAGAAGAACCGCATGACCCCAATAAGACCGAGGGACATTCATCTGTAAGGAAAGATTGCGAGAAACATCCAGAATATGACGATTCTTGCGTTCAATAATGCCGATCTACTGAGATGTATATGGATAACTGGTTTGATGAACCTAACCCTTGCTCGCACAGAAGTCAGAGAATTGACGGCTGACATATTCCTTGGCATTATCAGTACGAAGTACCTAGGGCTGATATCGAGTCGAGTTCGAGCGATTTTGGGTCGGCTCGAAATCGAAATTTTCGACTCGAACTCGGCTCGAAATTGACTCGAAATCGAAATTGATTTCAAGTCGAGTCGGCTCGACTCGAAATGACTCGATTCCGAGTCGGCTCGAAATCGAATCGAGTCGGCTCGAAATCGAATCGGGTCGGCTCGAAATTGAATCAAGTCGGCTCAAAATTGAGCAATTTTTGGTTTTACTCCTAGTTTGCTCAAAATTAAATTGGGGAACCTATAAATTTAACAAAGGAAACACTTAAAGCCTTCATTTTTTTATTTAGGTTTAAATTTTGTTATTTTTAATCTTAAAATAAGAATATATTAATAAATACATAATTTTTTAAATTAATTCGAGTTGATTCGAATCAAATTTCGAGCGATTCAGGGCTGGCTCGAAATTGACTCGAAATCAGATTCGAGTCAAATTGAATCGACTCAAAGTGAGTCAAATCAATTTTAATCGATTCCGACTCGACTAAATTTTCGAATGATTTTCGAGCGACTTTCGAGTTTCGAATAATATGCTCAACCCTAGAAGTACCTGAATAGGCACACCAAATTGTGTGGAAATCTCAATATGAAAGGTTACAAAAATAGAGTACAGCTCAGAACAGTCCTTCATGAGATATATCCAAGTACTTCTGGAGAAATCATCAATGAACGTAACAAAGTACAAATTGCCTCGACCAACAGTGATAGTTGGCGAAGGACCCCAGATGTTAGAGTGAATAAGTTGAAAAGGTCGCGAAGAACTACATTACTTCTGAGCTGGGAAAGAAGACCGGTGATGTTTACCAAGCTGACAAGCCTAACAATTCAAAAGAAGGTCCTCTGAAGGAAGGTCAGGAAAACGTTGATGAATAAGGCGAGATGGAGGATGACCAAGATGACGATGACATAGTTGAACAAAGGAAGTAGCAGAAATAGCCATGTCTTGGTCAAGAAAAAGAGACCACCACTGGCAGTCCTAGTAGTAATCGTAGCTTTGGAGACAGAATAAGAGAAAGAACAAGTGGTGTGACTAAAAGTAGTCGTGCAATTCATCTGAGTGCAGAGAGAGTGAAGTGAGAGCAAATTGCACGAGAAAGTGGGGACATAGAGAGTTTTCTTGAGCTGCAAAGACGAGGAGAGATGCACAGTTCCACTTCCATGAACAGAAGCAGAAGTCCCATCGGCAATAAAAACACGAGGGAGCTGGTCCTAGGCAGTCAAAGAGGAGAATAAGCGAGAGTTGCCGATCATGTGACAAGTGGCACCAGAATTAATAAGTCATTTGTCCGATGAGGACACAAGAGCATGAGCAGTAGAGGTTAGAAGAGAAGCCATCTTCAAAGAGGAAGAAAAAAAAGAAGGCAAGAAGAATTCTAACCATACGGTTAGAAACAAGTCGTACAAGAACAATCCGGCAAAGGAAGGCCCTACGTGAAGAAGGTGGAAGAGACCGCACGGTCAGGTGACAAGACACCGGCAGCAAGGAAGACGTCGCGACCCAAATGGAAAGTGAGGGGATAAATCACACTAACTCAAGAGGGGGGGGGGGTGAATAGAGTTTGATAACCTTTTGATTAATTTTTACAGCGGATTAAAATAAGTGATAAGTATATGTATAAAGAGAAATAAAAACAAAAACAATCATAGCACACAGAAATAAATAATAGAGCAATCCAGATGATACAAAGAATTTATAGTGGTTCCCTTAAACTTTGGTACATCCACTCTTCTGCCACCCTAGTAGGAATTCACTACAGGTTTATGATTAGGTTCCCTACCACCACAGGTTTTTGGTCAGGTGCCCTATCACCACAAGATCTATTTCCAGAGAGATCTCACAACCCATTGAGCTTTTGACTAGGTGCCCAAAAACACAACCAAGTCTTTTGATCAGGAGAATTGACAACCAAAAAGAATAACTTTTGAAGGGAGTTAAGAAACCCTTTTACTGTGGTGAAAGAAAATAAAGATGATGTCTTCTCTGTCAACAATCAGAGAGAAGACTAGTGGATGTTGCTGTTGTCAAAGCTCCCCCTGAGATGCAGAAGAGTTCAGGAGAATGAGAGCTTTGCTCAGTATGTAGGCCTTCACATTGAAGATTGATCTTCAAGAAACTTTTAGACTGATGAAGATTGTTTGTCTCTTGAAAAGTCCTGAATCAAAACTAAAGAAGGCTGATATTGTATGAGAGCTGTTCTTCTTTAAGTTTTCTTGTATTCACAATTCAATGGCTTCTATATTTTGATTATTCTTGAATATACAATCTTCTGAAAAATTGTCTTTTATATTCCTTGAAGAAATCAGCTTTTGAATTTTGAATCCAATCCTTGATTGACTGCAGAAAATCTGGGAGACTGAATGGCTAGAATTGACTTTAATTTGTTTTCTCAACTATCCCAGTAAATAAGCCAAATAATTACTCTGTGAATACCATAATTAATGTTGCCTTGAAATGGCTATATTCTAGAGAATATAAGAATAAATTATCAGAGTATTACTGCTTAAATATAATCAAATAAATTGACAGTCGAACTGAGAAACTGAAGAGGAAAAACGTCGAACATAACCTGAAAGAAAATAGTCGACCTCAGGAAGAATTTCATCGACCTGAACTCAAAGTTCATCAAGTTGAGAAATCTCCTTCGTCGAGCTGAGCTCATCGATCATGAACTGAAAATGGACTGCCAATCTGAGCTCCAAGTTCGTCGACCAGAGAAAGACTTTCGTCAAGCTAAACTTCTGATATTAGATAAAAAATCGTTGACCTCAGCTGGACTTTTGTCGAGCTCAACTCCGAGAAGGAACTCTGAGTTCGTCGAGCTGAGTTCAGCTATCATCGAGCAGAAATTCTGAAGTCTTTAAAACTTCTTGTCTTTAAGTTCTTGAGTCTCTAAAGTCTTCTGAAGGCAGATTCAAAGGCTAACCTAATAAGACTAACCTTAACCTTAGAAAAACAAATGACCCTAGGCTATACATGATGGGTCAAAAAACTTTATAGTGAACCTAGCCCAAATGAACCCTAAACAAGGCGGGGTTCCAACAATCTCCCCTTATTTGGGTGAGGTCACTATGAACAATAATAAAAGAAAAATCACAAAGCATAAAATAATATCTGGCAGAATCATAAAGTTTCAGCAGATATAAATAAAAGTCCTTGTGACAAATTTACAATAAATAATAATTAAGATCAAAAGCAGAAAAAGAAGAACTGTCAAGCTTTCTTTGAAGTATCCTGTTAAGTTCTAGCAGAAGGTTTTGTGAAGATAATTTCTCTTTTTGGATCAACTGCTTGCTGCTTTGACATCTTTAAATCTTTAGCTCCAAGAATTGTGACAGTAGCAGCTCTAGGTACAACTGCTTTAGGATGCAGAGACATATATGTATCAACATTAAAAAGTTTTTGTACCTGATACTTTTCAAGTTCTTTCTTCCTGTAAGAGGACATTGTTGTTTATTGAGAAGTATCTGGTCCTTCTTCTTTGGCTTTTCTGATTTGAGATAGTCCTATTAATTCTTTGAACCTGTCCATCCTAGAGTTAGGATCCATCTCTGGATTACACACTGGGGACAAAGGCCTTTCAGGACTAGATTTCTGAATATCTTGAGCTTGCTATTTTTGTTGTTAATGCTTTCTCGACTAAGATTGAGATTTTTATCTAGATGGCCTATCTATGCTGCTGTAAGAAGATCTGGAATGTTGAGAAGATGTAGACTTTGGAGCTTGAGAAACACTTCCAGAGGATCCAGCTGCTGGAGGAGGAGGAGGAGGGCCTCTCCTGAATGGAGGTGGAGGAGAGTACCTCCTGCTCTTCTTCCTTGCTTTCATTTCATTTTTGGAATATCTCATATAGTGAGGGGATTCTGGAGTGAGCTTTATATTATGCAGAATATAATATGGAGTATCAGCAGTGAGAGATGGTTTAGGAGTTGCCTTTGGTGGAACTTTCTTCTAGAACTTTCTCTTCTTAGAACTAGAATCTTCAAAGTCATCTGATTCATCATCATCATCATCATCAGAATCTTCTACAGGATTGTCATAAAGATCATTAATCCTTTTGAGCATTTCATCAGAAAGAAAAGGATGAGCCTGAGGCTATATAGTTTCAGCCTGAGGCTGTTCTTGAATTACTAGCTCTGTAATAACTTCTGTAACAGCTTGGTCCTGAATAGACTCACTTTACTCTTCCATATCTTGAAACATAAGCTCATCAAGATCAGGCATGGGAGACTCATTTAACACCCCAAATCTCAAGAGTGAGTGCAAGCTGCGCAACACGGCATGGGACACAGGCGTGTCCCAAGCCATGTCCTGCTCTGTGTTGTCGAGTTGACACACATCCTGTCGAGTGCTCGATGAAATGCACTCGATGTTTGTCGAGAGGGAAACACGGCTTGGGACACGGGCTTGTCCCAAGCCATGTCCTACTCTGTATTGTCTCGAGTACTCGACGAAATTCTTTCGACGTTTGTCGAGAGGGTACACGGCCTGTGATACGGGCGTGTCAGAGGCCGTGTCCTCCTCGGGTTTTGGCCAAGTTTGTGAGGCCTATTGAACACAGGCTGGACACTGGCGTGTCCGAAGCCGTGTCCGAAGCCGTGTCTAGGCACACGGCCTATGACACGGGCATGTCACAGGGTCGTGTCCTTCTTTGGATTTGTCCAGGGAAATGAGGCCTGGTGAACACAAGCTGGACACGGGCGTGTCCAAAGCCGTGTCAGGGTACACGGCCTGTGACACGGGCGTGTCACAGGGCCGTGTCCTATTCTGGATAAGTCAGTTTCTTTGCCGCTTAAGGAACACGACCTGGGACACAGGCATATCACAAGCCGTGTTCGGCCCAGGAAAAGTTATTTCAGGGCAAATTGTGGTCTTTCATTTCCTTCAACTGGGATTTAATGAACCAGGCTTCTCCCTGCTGTATTAAGTCCAGGAATTGAGAGTTATCTCTCATTCATCTTTCTCATTCTCTTTCTAAAATAAATAAATAGAAGGGAGAGCAAGGAAGGATGGAGGAGAAGAGATCTGGCCGCCGGTGGAGCTTCAGCGTTCGGAATTGCTAGCTGAGTCAAGATTTGTGGAGGCAAGAGCATTGCGGTGCTTTTATCCGGCTAGATTTTCATGGCTCCAAAGAGATTGTCAAGGGTAACGATCTTACTTCTTGGACATGTGAAGTCCTCATTTTGGCATGTATATGAATTTCCCCCACAAAAAGGTGGCTTTTGATAAATTTCCTTGGGTTGATTCTTTAAATCCCCAATCTTGCATATAGATTCGAAAATGTGTAGTACGAAATAGACATAATGTATGAAGCCCATCTAGACAGGTTGGTCTGGATTGGTTATGTTTCATTTTGCACACCGGAGAAGACTCCGCGTATAAACGTGTATGTTGTGGAGTCGATGGGTTGGGCCTATGAAGGGTAGTAGCAGAAAGTACTAGAGTGGAATTTCATGAAAATACCCTCGTGATTTTTGTGTTGTATGCTATGTTTAGGTTGAGTTTGGGTGCAGAAAAAGAGTTCTGCTGAACCCGTCAAGCGAACTTGAGGAACGCTGATACTAACTCCCTTCTTGGATTATGAAGCCAGTCCTTGGTAAATAGTGTGGCTATTGTGAGCTGCGAGATCTTGAAGGCTTCGTGCCGAACGAATAAGGGGAAATCTAACCCGCGTCATTTTGGACGATTTGAGCAACAAGATTGGCTGAACTGGACCGCATTATGTCTGACCGACTGGTAGACCTAGTAATTCGTCTTGTTGGAGCGCAAAATGAGAGTCTTAGGCATGCGCTCCATTAAGACTAAATGCTCAATACCGTTGGGTTTAGGACCTTGAACGGTGGTGGGACCTTGGTTCGCTGGTACACCAAGAATATGCCCTGAGTGCACGGATCGTCGGGCCGCGTGACCGATAGTTGTGATATGTTGATAGTGCGTGAGTGCACATTATATGATATATCTGCTTGTGAATTACTATGCCTGCAAGGAAGGAATACCATTGCCCCGGGAAAGGGGTAGGGTCGTTATAAATTGGTCAGCTGAATGCTGACCATTGCTTTGTTTTCCACCATTATGGTGAGCTATCCCTATGCAGGTGCTGGAGAGCCGAGCGAGAAATAGAGTGCTGAAGCCCCTGCTGCTGGCCCTCGAAGGCTGAGCAAAGGCTTTTGTTATGTTTATGTGTGGTCAGCCTGCGCGCTGATGTTTGTAATCCACACTTGTAAAGCGTAACTGTAAGGCCCTAAGGACAGACTCTTGAGTATTTATTGTACATTCCTTCATGAGTATATATAAATGTGGTTGTTTATATATACTGGACATTCATGGTTTGAGTTTAGTTTAACGTTAAAATCTTCCGCTAGTATGCTCTGTGTTAGGATGCATACCTATTTTTGTATTAACTTGTGACCTTGCCGCCTGTTTGTGGCATATAGTGTGGGGCCCCGGCCGGACCTTCTATTATATGTTATTTAACGGAAGGGGTCATTACATTTTGGTATCAAATTGTCTTGGTCTTCCTCTTTCAAATTCGTTGTCGAATTCTTTTGTGGGGTAGCGAGCACGTGTAAGTACGACCTGCTTTAACGTTAATGAACTCTAGAATTTCCTCTAAGGAATGCAAATACACATATTTGAGGAATCTACGCGTTCCTATTTTGTTGTGATTGCTTGTGCAAGGTATCTAAAGTGTGTCTTGTTCACCTATAGGTGACTCGTAATGGTGCTAGGCAGTCTGAGCCCCAGCGTTCTGATGAGAGTGTAACACCAAATGAGGTGCCTACACCTCCTTCTGCAGAAAAAGTCCGCTTAATTATTGAGGCGTTATATGCCATGATTCATGCACAACTTTCTGGGCAGGCGCAGCAGACAATTGTTCTAGATCGGGTTAGTGTAAGACAAGAACCTGTTGAGGATGTTGATCTTCGAGCAGCTGAGCGACAGTTAAAGTATTTTATGAGCTTCAATCCTCCGACATTTACGGGTGTTGGAACCCCAATACAGGCGGAGCATTGGTTGTCACACATCAAGCGTATATTGACGGCGATAAGGACGGAGGAAGATCAGAAAGTTACCTTGGACACCTTCTTATTGGAAGGAGAGGCTCGGCTATGGTGGGATGAGATAGAGTTACACCACTTAGCGGGAAAGCAGTTAACACAAGTCTCGATCGAGAAGTTTTCGCGACTATTTTTGGCAAAGCACCTACCAGTGGCAAAACACATCGCCATGAAAAATGAGTTCCAACGTCTAACGCAAGGAGAAAGTAATGTTTATACTTACTTGCATGAGTTTACAAGGTTGGGCTGTTATGTGGGGTCTATCTTCGCTAATGAACAACGGAAAACTGATAGGTTCTATGAAGGGTTGCGGGATGAGTTGATATTCCTGCTCTCGAGTTCAGTGAACCAAGGATTTCAGGCGTTGGTTGATACTGCTTGTACGCTGGAGAAGGATGTGAAACGGGTGCAAGGAAAGAGGGACTTGGATATGACGAAGTCTAAGTTCAAAGCGCCCCGTCCTGGCAATTCGAACTACCAAAAGAAGTGGAGCAAGAGATCCAAATCTTCTTAACAAGCTCCTTCTATAGTTGCGCCGGGGGAAACGTCAAGGCAAGATTCTCGTACCTGCTTTACATGTGGCAAAGTGGGACATATAGCCCGTGACTTTTGGGTTGGTCCGCCAAAGGTGGAAAAGAAGACGGGAGCGTCTTATGCTGAGAAGGGAAAAGAAGTGGTGGAGTCCTCTTCATCCCAGGCGCAGCCCCGAGTATATAATCTTGGCCAGTAAGAGGCCATAAAGAAAAGTGACGTCGTCACAGGTACGATTTAAGATATTGATTGCTTTTTAGGCTTAGTCCTGATTCGGAACAATCCGGCAAGAGCACTATTTGATACGGGTGCTTCACATTCGTTTCTGTCTAAGGACATCGTAGCGCGAATATGAGTACCTAGTCATTTGACGATAGATACTGCGAAGGTGTTGTTACCAAGCAGATGTGTGATGCTTGCGGATAGGGCTTGCGATGTGGAAGTTCAAATAGGAAGTCGTGATTTATGTTTGAGCGCATTTGTGCTACCGATATCAGAATTTGATGTGATCTTTGGTATGGACTTGCTCTCGGAGCAGCGTGCCTTTATTGATTGTAATTCAAAGGAGATCACACTAGGACAGAATACCGAGCTTGAGACTAAGTTCGCTGGTATACGAGGAGTAAGCGGGACCTTGATGTCTGCTCTCCAAGTCGTCAATGTTATTCGCAAGGGCGCGGAGTTATTCTTCACGCTTATTCAGGCTGTTGAGCCAAAGGCCAGTGTGAATGATATTCCGATTGTGTCGGAGTTTGCCGATGTGTTTCCTAAAGATCTTCCTAGGTTATCACCCTAGCGGGAGATCGACTTCTCTATTGAGTTGGTTCCAGGTGCGAAACCAGTGGCCCGCTCGCAAAATCGCATAGCGCTAAAGGAAATGACAGAACTAAAAGTTCAATTGCAAGAGTTGCTAGATCAAAGTTATATATGCCCAAGTATGTCACCTTAGAGCGCACCTGTTCTGTTTGTGAAAAAGAAAGACTGTGGTCTGCGGTTATGTATTGATTATCGCGAGCTGAATACGCTGACAGAGAAAAACAAGTATCCGATTCCACGGATAGATGACTTGTTCGATCAGCTAGTGGATCAACCGTCTATTATAAGTTTGATTTAAAATCTAGATATTACCAATTAAGGATTCGGGAAGGTGATATTCCCAAGATAGCGTTTGGAACACGCTACGGTCATTATGAGTTCACTGTAATGTTGTTTGGGCTATGTAATGCGCCATCGGTGTTCGTAGATCTAATGCACCGAATGTTCCGAGAGTACTTAGATCTGTTTGTGATAGTATTCATTGATGATATCTTGGTATACTCTCAATCTGAAGCTGATCATGCGAACCATTTACGGTTGGTGTTGCATACTTTGCGAAGAAATAAGCTCTATGCCAAGTTCTCAAAGTGTGAGTTTAGGCTATCGCCAGTGGCTTTTCTTGGCCATGTGATAAGTGGAGAGGGCATAACAGTGGATCCGTCAAAGATAAGTGCCATACGAGAGTGGCCAGTGTTGTCTTTGGTGGCCGAAGTTAGGAGTTTCCTTGGACTGGCAGGCTACTACAGACTTTTTGTGGAAAACTTCTCATGGATTGCTTTGCCTCTTACCACATTAATAAGGAAGGATCAGAAGTTCGTTTGGACGCCGGAGTGCACACGAGCTTATGAAGAGCTAAAGAGTCGTTTGACCACGACGCCTGTGCTAACATCGCCATGTGGTATAGAAGACTATGAGATTTATAGTGATGCTTCAAGGAGTGGCTTAGGCTTGGTTCTTCTGCAGTTTGACAAGGTGATTGCTTATGGCTCACGCTAGTTGAAAGTGCATGAGCGGAATTATCCCGTCCATGAATTGGAGTTGGAGGCGGTGATCTTTGCACTAAAATTGTTGCGGCACTATTTATATGGCGTAAAAGTGGATATCTTTACGGATCATAAGAGCCTAAAATACCTATTGGATCAGAAGGATCTCAATATGCGACAACGGAGGTGGATGGAGTTCCTCAGGGACTATACCTTTGATATTCATTATACTCCCGGAAAGGGAAACGTTGTCGCAGATGCCTTTAGTCGTCGGACTCCGGTAAGGGAAAAGTGGTGGCGGAAGCATGATGAGCGTCTGATCCAGGATTTGGAAGCGTTAGAGATTTCTTGTGTTGACAAGAATTCCACAACCGATGTATGCTTGAACTGGACGGAGGTACAGTATGACCTTGCGGACAAGGTTCGGCGAGCAACAAAACTTGATGAAAGTCTCCAACGTTATGCAAAGGATGGTTCAAATGACCAATTCTCCTGGGATGACGGCCTTTTAAGGAAAGAGGGTCGTTTGTGCATTCCAAGTATGGGTAAGTTGAGGGAAGAATTGATGTATGAGGCTCACTTTACAAAATACTCAATTCACCAAGGGAACACAAAGATGTACAAGGACATGCAAAAGTTGTTCTGGTGGCCAGGGTTAAAGAAATACATAGCACATTATGTGGCTAAATGTCAAACATGTGCCTTGGTGAAAGAAGAATGCCAGAAGCCCGGAGGTTTCCTGAAGTCGTTACCTATTTTGGAATGGAAGTTTGATGATATTTCGATGGATTTCGTGAACGGGTTGCTGAGATCTCAATGCGAAAATTATTCTATTTGGGTGATCATAGACTGGTTGACTAAAGTGGCTCACTTTCTATCGAACAAGAGGGACAATTCAGTGGAATTCTTGGCGAAACTTTATGTTGAGCAAATCGTACGATTGCACAGTGTTTCCCGTAACATCGTAAGTGACCGTGACGGGCGCTTCACATCGAATGATTGGAGGATGATCCATCAGTTGTTGGTAACAAAGTTAAAATTCAGTACCGCCTTTCATCCCCAAAATGATGGCCAAACTGAGAGGACCAACAGAACGATGGAGGACATGCTTCAAATGTGCGCCTTCGATTTTGGAAAGAGATGGGAAAGATCATCTCTATATGGCAGAGTTTGCCTATAATAATAACAACCAAGCGAGCATAAGTATGACACCGTATGAAGCTTTGTATGGTCGGAAATGTCGTACACCGTTAGCTTGGGCGGAAACAGGCGAATCTAAACTATATGGGCATAAAGAAGTCGAAGAAATTAATTAGATGATACGCTCTATTCGGGAGAGGCTATTGATAGCCAAGAATAGGCAAGCCAAATACTACAACGCCAAGCATCGGAACGTGGAATATGCGGTGGGTGATTGGGTATATTTGAAGATCAAGCCCTTCAAAGGCGTATCAAGGATTCGACATCTGAGAAAGTTAAGTTTGAGATATCTTGGTCAGTTTGAAGTGGTGGACTGAGTTGGGGAAGCTGCTTATTGCCTAGCTCTTTCGGCAGAATTGAGTGGATTGCATGATGTGTTCCACATATCTGTGCTTCGAAAAGCCGTGAAAGATCAAGCTTAAGTGATGGAAAACGATCGTGTACCGGTCGAATTTGGGCTAACGACGAATATTAGGCCCATTCAGATTGAGGATAAGGTCAATAAACAATTGCGGAATAAGACAATCAGGATGGTCAAGGTCCGATGGGACAACTGTGGCCGTAAGGAGCTAACATGGGAGCGAGAGCAGACCATGCAGGCTGAATTTCCAGAGCTATTTGTTTAAACTGTTGTACAGTGCATGTCAAGTTGTATCAACCTTTTGTGAAGTTATAACATCTTGATTGTTGTTTTCCTTACTATGTGCAAATTTCGGGAAGAAATTTATTGTAAGGATGGGAGGGTTGTAACACCCCAAATCTTAAGAGTGAGTGCAGGATTGACAACATGGCCTGAGACACGGGCGTGTCCCAAGCCTTGTCCTGCTTTGTATTGTCGAGTTGATACACAGCCTGTCGAGTGCTCTATGAAATGCACTTGAAGTTTGTCGAGAGGGCAACATGGCCTGGGACATGGGTGTGTCCCATGCCGTGTCCTGGTCGGTGTTGTCTCAAGTAGTCGACGAAATGCACTCGACGTTTGTCGAGAAGTTACATGGCCTGCGACACGGGCGTGTCAGAGTCCGTGTCCTCCTCGGGTTTGGCCAGGTTTGTGAGGTCAATTGAACACGGGCTGGATACGGGCATGTCTGAACCTGTGTTTAGGCACACGGCCTGTGATACGGGCGTGCCACAGGGCCGTGTCCTTCTCTTGATTTGTCCAAGACAATAAGGCCTAGTGAACACGGGCTGGACACGGGCGTGTCCAAAGCCGTGTCAGGGCACACAGCCTATGATACGGGCATATCATAGGGACATGTTTTGTTCTGGATAAGTCAGTTTCTTTGTTTCTTAAGACACACGACCTTGGATACGGGCGTGTCACAAGCCGTGTTCGGCCCAGGAAAAGTTATTTCAGGGCAAATTGTGGCCTTTTATTTCCTTCAACTGGGATCTTATGGACAAGGCTTCTCGCTACTGTATTAAGTCCAGGAATTGAGAGTTATCTCTCATTAATCTTGGTCATTCTCTTTCTAAAAGAGATAGAGAGAATGGAGAGCAAGGAAGGAAGGAGGAGAAGAGATCCGGCCACTGGTGGAGATTCAACGTTCAGAATTGCGAGCCGAGTCCAGATTTGTGGAGGCAAGAGCGTTGCGGTGCATTCTATCCGGCTAGAGTTTAATGGCTCCAAAGAGATCGTCAAGGGTAACGATCTTCCTTCTTGGACATATGAAGTCCTCGTTTTGGCATGTATATGGATTTCCCCCACCAAAAGGTGGCTTTTGAGGGATTTCCTTGGGTTGATTCTTGAAATCCCCGGTCTTGCATATAGATTCAGAAATGTGTATTACGGAATAAGCATACTGTGTGAAGCCCATCTGGACAGGTTGATCTGGATTGGTGATGTTTCATTTTACGCACCGGAGAAGACTCCGCGTATAAATGTATATGTTGTGGAGTCGATGGGTTGGGCCTAAGAAGATTAGTAGCAGGAACTACTGGAGTGGAATTCAAGGAAAATCCCCCTGTGATTCTTGTGTTGTATGCTATGTTTAGGTTGAGTTTGGGTGCAGAAAGAGAGTTCTTCTGAACCCGCCAAGCGACCGCGAGGAACGCTGTCACAAACTACCTTCTTGTATTATGAAGCCAGTCCTTGGTGAACAGTATGGCTATTGTGAGGTGCAAGCTCCTGAAGGCTTCGTGCCGAAAGGATAAGGGGAAAGCTGACCCGCGTCATTTTGGACGATTTGAGCAACGGGATTTGCTGAACTGGACCGCGTTATGTCTGACCGACTGGTAGACCTAGTTTTTGGTCTCATGGGAGCGCATAATGAGAGTCTTAGACATGCATGCCATTAAGACTAAATGCTCAATACAGTTGGGTTTCGGACCTTGAACGGTGGTGGGACCCTAGTTTGTAGGTACACCAAGAATGTGCCCTGATTGCACGGATCGTCGGGCCGCGTAGCCGACGGTTATGAAATGTTGATTATGCGTGAGTGCATATTGTATGATATATCTGCTTGTGAATTACTATGCCTGTAGGGATGGAATACCACTGTGTTGGATCCCTAGTTTGATTTGGGCTAGGTTCACTAAGTTAGGATATGACCCAACATGTATAGATCAGGGTCATGATTGTGTCCTAGAGTCTAGGTCAAGTCCTTTGAGTCAACAGTACAAAGGACCAGCCTCCAACACTACAAGAGACTCAAGACTTAGAGAATTCAATACTTAGAAAAAGGAGTTCTACGTTCATCGATCTCCGGTCGACGAAAGTCAAGCTCAGCTAGACGAACTCAGGGACAATTCTCTTAGCTCATCTCGATGAACTTAGTTCTCAGCTCGACGAACTCTAGACAAAGTAATATCTCCTCTAAGTCAAACCTCAGTCGACGAACTAAGAACATCAGCTAGAAGAACTCTGTTCTCTGGTCGACTAATTCTGGGTAAGGTGATTCAACACTCAACATCAAAAAATATTCTAAGTCCAGACTGCAGACTCAGCTCGACGATCTTGGACCCCAACTGGACTAACTCTGTTCTAAGGGCTCAGCTCGACGATCTTAGATTTAGCTCGACGAACTTGATGCACAGAAGAAGAAAGTTGTCAAGCAGCATTCAGAGGTCGACGATCTTGGATCTCAGCTTGACGAAGAGCTATTCTCAGCTCGACGAACTGTGGACTCAGGTCGACGAATCCAGTCTTGGCTGTTTTCTTCTTTTGTTCTTATTATGTGGTAATGATTCCTAAGTAATTAATGCTCTAATATTCTCTGAATATTACCGTTAGACAAGAGCATTAATTATGGTCTTCATCAGGATTACTGCCTGCCGTTTTTATAAGGGACAGTTGGGGAAACAAATCAATGCCAAAAAATATTCCAAGGTCGTCAACATCGATTGCAGAAGGTATTTCAAAATTCAAATGGACATTCACGTCGGAAATATAAAAACAGAGATTATTATTCCTTTGAAATGGATGAGATACAGAGAACATTCAGAGAGACATATAGAATTCTTGAGATTGAAAATCGATCAGTCAAGAATCAACAGAGGCTAGACAAGAAGAAGAACAATTCTGAAGAAGAAGAACATCCATCCAAATCAAGTGTCTTCTTCTGTCATACTCTCAGGAACTCTCTGAAGGACAACAATACTGAATCTGTCAAAATAGTTCCTGAAGTTCTTCTTGTCAAAATTGAAAGCTTGAAGTCCTATCACCCTGAAGAAAAATTTCCATCCCTCCCTGAATAAGCTCAATATTTCAGGGGGAGCTTTTTGTTAACATCAATTCCACTAGTCTTCTCAGTTGTATTTGAGAAAGAGAAGACACCATCACTCTCTCACCCCCTCTATAAAAAAGGATCTCTACTCCCTTCAAAAGTGATTCCTGGCTGCAAGTCTCCTAACCAAAAGACTTGAGGTTTGGTTTTTTAGCACCTGATCAAAAGCTCATTGGTGGCAGTCACCTGATCAAAAACCTGAGTTGATTCCTACCAGGGTAGTAGAAGAGTGGATGTACCTAGTTTGGGGAACCACTATAAATTCTTGTGTTGTCTGGTTGCCTTTTTCTTCTTGCTCTTGCTGTGGCTGCGTTATTTTGTTCTTCCTATGATTTCATTTATTTCATTTGGTATTCTGTGATATAGTACCTAAGTTTAGGAGCACTTTTTATAGTTCAGAAAAAGTTTTAAATATACCCACATACTCTATTCACCACCCTCTAGAGTATATCAGATCTAACCCTAACTTTCAATTGGTATCAGAGCAGGTTCTTTTGGTTGTACAAGTTAAAACCTTGAACCAAAGATCCTAAGTTAGATCTGTTCTTTAACTTTGCTAGACTTATCTATACAGCATGGCACAGAACAAAGAATATGCAAGCACCAGAACTCCAGTGTGTAACTTGTCCAAGTTCATAATCTGGAAGGCAAGAATTAGGCTTTACATGAACTCTATTGATGAAGATATATTTAATTCTATCTTAATAGGACCACCACCTCCAGTGGCTTCAACCTCAACTACATCAACTGACCTGAGTGCAGTTCCACCCCCTGGATGGACAGATGCACAGAAGAAGGCTAAGAAAGCTAATGCCAAAGCCATGAACATACTGGCTCAAACTATGTCCGATGAAATATTTCAAAAGGTTGCTGAGTGTCAATCAGCCAAGGAGATTTGGGATTCCCTGAACCAAATAGTGGCTGGATCAGCAGATGAGAGGAAAGACAGAAGGTCAAATCTCATCACTCAGTATGAGAACTTTAAGAAGGTTGAAGCAAAGACAGTAGAAGTAATGTACAACAGACTTAGCTCCATCATCAGTGAGCTAAGGACTCTAGACGAAGAATTCGCTTTGACTGAAGTGAATGGCAAAATCCTTATCTGCTTCCCCAACACATGGGACTCAAGCATTTGGCCCATCAGAGAAGCCAGAAGCATGACAGAGATTTCAACAGAATCTCTTCTAGGAAAATTAAAATCCTATGAGCAGCTGATCAAAGCAAGGGAAGCAACAACTGAAGTGAAGACTCCTACACCAACTAGGAAGGAGCACAACATAGCTTTCAAATCTACAGAAGACTCTGAAGTCATTACAGTAAATGAAGAGTTGATGAGTCTCTTTGCCAAGAGATTCTTAAAGATGGCCAAAAAGGACTTCAGAAGGAAACCTTCTAAATATGAAGATAAACCAAGGTTTGAAAAAACACCCTCTAAAGAAGTAGTGTGTTTTGGGTGCAGGAAACCTGGGCACTTCATTTCTGAGTGTCCAGAAGCTCAGAAAAAGGACAGAAGAAAGGAGGACTCAAGAAAGAGTCACTACAATAAGTCTTCCTCAAGCAAGCATAATAGGAAAGACAAGGGCTTTGTTGCTGAGACATGGAGTGATACTGAAGAAGAATCTACATCCTCCAGCTCTAGTGAGGATGAAGAAGAGCAGAAGGCAAAGGAAGTCTGCCTCATGGATATTGAGGAAGGCAGTAGCAGATCAGATAAAGATGAGTCTGATAATGAAGAACCTCTATCAGCTGAAGATCAGGTAATAGCTTCCTATGATTTTGAGTCAGATTAGTTTAAATCTGAATTTAAAAATTTATGCTTAGACTTGATACACTCTGAGAAGGAAATCAAACTTCTCAGAGAAAGATTAGACACCCTAGACAATATCACTACAGAAAATGCAAAATTAACTAATGAACTAATGTCTGCTAATAAACAAATATCTTTTCTGAAAATTGAACTAAGTAAGGCAAAACTATTAGAAGAATCACTGAATGGAAGAAGTCTACAATTATTAGATATCACTAGTACTGTAAATGCTAGGACCAACAATAGCAAACTAGGAGTAGGTGCCTCCTCTAGTGATCCACCTTTGATTCAGAAAAATAATCTCTCCAGACTAGTAAAATTTATATCTGACAAGGGAAAGAGGAACACTGAACAGGTAAATAAAATTAATAAGATTCTTGAACAAATTGAAACCAAAAATAAGCTCAATAACTAGAAGAATAATAGAAATAACAATGTTCAACAGTTATCGTCGAACTAAAATCGACGATATATGAACGGATTGTCGAACTCAAAACGACGATCTTTGAACGCAAACATCAGTAATAATCATTCTTCGATCTATGATCGACGATACCAGTATGGTTCATCGACCAGAGATCGACGACTTTGGTACTTCAAGAATAAATACCACAATTCTTCGAGTAGAGATCGACGATCTCATCCAACATCATCGAGCTCAGGTCAACGATCACACCAGAGATCGTCGAACCCAGATATTAATAACTGGAACTTAAATTCTATTTACAACTTTAATCCCTTCACTCAATGGATAATTCCACCTAGGAGATACCATCCTAAAGGGTATAAAGATCAACCTGAATGTTCTTACATTTCTAGTTATAGCTATGTAAATCAACAAGGACCCAAGGTTACCTGGGTCAAGAACAACTAACTGCTTTATTTGCAGATGATGACCTGTCCAGCATACAATCAACATTGGTATCTGGACAGTGGCATGCAAATCTGAAAAATATTGCTAGGTTATCTAAGGCCAACCTAGTAGAGGACTAACTTCTGGCCCCTACAAGAAGGAAGGACTCTATAGGGCTTGTCAACTAGGCAAGCAAACTAAATCTAGTTTCAAATCCATTAATAGAGTGATTCACCTAGGATATTGTACTTACTACATATGGACCTTTTTGGCCCTGTGGCTGTACAAAGCCTAGGAGGGAAATCTTATACCTTAGTGGTTGTAGATGACTTCTCCAGATTCTCTTGGGTATTCTTTCTGAGATCTAAGTCAGATACATTCAAGGTTCTTATAGATTTTCTCAGGACCATACAGATTGAGTACTCTACTCATGTTGCATTTATCAGAAGTGATCATGGTACAGAGTTTGAGTCTCTTCTTATGCATGAGTTCTGTGACAAGGAAGGTATCAGACACTGCTTCTAAGCTCCTAGAACTCCTCAACAAAATAGGGTAGCTTAAAGGAAAAATAGAACACTCATTGAAGCTGCAGGAAGATTACTTGCAGATGCTTACATGCCCCTATCCTATCGGGTAGAGATTGTGAGCACAACAAATTATGTCCTGAATAAAAGCTTGATACACAAACTAAAACATAAGACTCCCTATGAATTGCTCAAAGGGACGAAACCAATAATCAACTACTTTAAAGTTTTTGGTTGTGTATGTTATATTCATAATAATGACAAAAAGCACACTAGAAAGTTTGAAGCAAAGGCTGCAGTGGGAATTTTTTTAGGATATTCCTAAGTCAGCAAAGCTTATAGGGTATTTAATAAATCCACATTGAAAATAGAGGAATCTATGCATGTTACATTTGATGAGGCTAACATGTTTTATAAGGAGAAAGAGATTCTACCAAAGACTCCTTATAGGTACACAACTTCTGTGAGAAATTGGATGACTTAAACCTCACCCCAAAAGTTGTACCTCATCCTTCTCAACAAGTTAATGAAGGAAGTGATGAAGAAACTGTGGAAGAAGCTGACTCACCTACAACAATTGAAGCTACTGCACAAGAAGAATACTCTCCAAATGATGTTGCAGAACAAACTCCACCCACTGACTTTCTCACACGGAGGGATCACCCTAGATCCCAAGTGATTGGAGACATAATAGTAGGAGTACAGACAAAGCATCAACTCAACCAAGATTTGATGCATGCCTGTTTCCTCTCTCAAATTGAGCCTCAATCCATAATAAATGCAGAACAAGATCCCCACTGGATCATTGCAATGCAAGATGAGCTTAATCAGTTTGAGAGATGCAGAGTTTGGGTTTTGATTCCAACACCAAAAGACTACCCAGTCATTGGAACCAAATGGGTATTCAGAAATAAGCTTGATGCCCTTGGTGTGATTGTGAGGAACAAGGCTAGGCTTGTTGCTCAAGGGTATAGGCAAGAGGAAGAGATTGAATATGATCAAACCTTTGCTCCAGTTGTCAGGCTAGAAGCTATAAGGATATTTCTGGCCTATGCTTCATTCAAAAAGTTCAAAGTTTATCAAATGGATGTGAAGAGTGCTTTCTTAAATGGGGAATTTAAAGAAGAGGTTTATGTTGAAAAACCTCCAGATTTTGTTTCTCCAACTCATCCCTCTTATGTGTTTAAATTACATAAAACTCTCTATGGTTTAAAGCAAGCTCCAAGAGCTTGGTATGAGACCTTAGCTAGTTTTCTCTTAGAGCATGGTTTTTAAAGAGGCATAGTATATAGGACTTTATTTACCAAAATGCATTATGATAAAATATTGTTAGTACAAATATATGTAGATGACATAATATTTGATTCTACTGACCCAAAATTATGCAAGAGATTTTCTGATCTAATGCATTCAAAATTTGAGATGAGTAGCATGGGTGAGCTCTCCTACTTCCTTGGTCTCCAAGTGAAGCAGCTCCCTGATGACATCTTTATTTCCCAGGCTAAATATGCTAAAGAGCTTATTAAAAGTTTGGGATGGCTGATGCCTCAGCAAAGAAAACACCCATGGCTACAAATGTTGTAATAGATCCTGTTGTGCATGGGAAACCTGTGGATCGGAAATTATATATGGGCATTGTTGGGTCCCTACTATACCTTACAGCTAGCAGACCTAATATTATGTTTGCTACATGACTTTGTGCTAGGTTCCAAGTGAACACCAAAGAATCCCATCTAGTTTTTCTAAAAAGGATTTTAAGATATATAAAGGGTTGTCCTTGTCTAGGTCTCTAGTATCCTACTGAGTTAGTGTTTGAGTTAACTGGATACTCAGATACTGACTTTGCTGGATGCAGAGTGGACAAAAAAAGTACCTCAAGAACCTACCAGTTCCTTGGTATGAGATTGGTGTCCTGGTTTTGCAAGAAACAATCATCTGTGTCCACATCAACTACTGAAGCAGAATACATTGCAGCTGGCAGTTGTTGTTCACAGATGCTGTGGATTCAGAACCAACTCTTGGATTATGGATTAAACTTAAATAATTCAACTCTACTATGTTATAACACAAGTGCTATAGCTATAACACAAAATCCAGTCCATCACAACAGAGCTAAATATAGACATAAGACATCATTTCATTAGAGAATGTGTATACAAAAACAAAATCAATCTTCTCTATATCTACACTGATTTACAAAGAGCTGATATTTTCACCAAACCCCTGGATGAAAGAAATCACTTGTTCTTTATAAATTAGCTTGGAATGATAAATGGAGAAGGTTTAGTTTAGTCTATGTCTGCAATCGACGAATTTTTCAGAGTTCGTCGAACAGAACTTGACGAACTAAGAAAAGTTCTTGAGATTTTCGTCGACCAGAGATCGACAAACTCTTTGTAAGTGAAGTTAGTTTCGTCGAACTGAGATCAACGAACTTACTTCAGAAAACATTCGTCGATCAGAGATCGACGAAATGTCTTCAAATCTTCATACTGAGATCGACGAACTATTTAACTCCAAACTATTTCGTCGACCTCAGATCGAAGATCTTTTCATTTTTTCGTGGAACGGAGTCTGTCGATTCATATTCCAGAAAACACTATATCTTGGTTTTCTTCGACCTTCGTCCCGCGCTTTCAGTTCTTTTGCACTTGATTGTCGTTTTTCCTTTGCAGGTGCTCTCAATGGCGATTCCCGCTGGATCTCTTGCTGCTATGAAATTCGATACTGGTTTTGACTTGGATTTTGAATCATTCCAGTACTCTGATCAAGTTTTCCTGAACATTCTTCAACTGCTTGAAGATCAACAACTAAAAACTCTGCTTTCGACTCGTATCAAGATATCTGCTATAGAAATCAGGGAGTGGGTGTACACAGATACTACAGACGAGAACACAATGACTGGCACCATTGCGGGTAATGTTATTTCTCTTACCCTTCGACATTCTAACTAAGATTTTTAGATTGAAAAATGGTCAGGACGAATAAGAAATAGATTCTAAAGAGTTTGATTTGATGCTGAGTACAATGGGTTACTCTGGAGACACCCCAAAAGAACTACTTAAGAAACTTTTATCTGCCGAGTATAAGTTTCTCGCAGATATAGCTAGGAAGGTGTTGCTCGGGAAGCACACAACACATGATTACATCACCAGGCATCAGTTCCTGGTTATGTGCGCCATAGTAAATAAGAAAGCTGTGAACTGGGGTAAAATTCTATTTGATTTGATTAAAAAGAAGAATAATAAGAAAGAGGTGTGTTTTGGAAGGATCCTAGGGATCTTTCTCAAGGAAAAGGCTGCAGGATCCCTGGTCTCCTCGACCATATCCATCAATGCTTCAAAGAGACTCACCTGTGCTCTTTTTAGCAAGTGAGAGAGGACCATCACTAAGCCAACTAAGGCTACCTTCTCCTCCATTAAAACTTCTTAGAGTACAAGGGCCGCACCAGCCTCTCCCCACCCCACTGAAGGTATCCTCTCCACCCCTCCACCACCTCCTGCCCCTCAAGTTCCATCCTAATCAAATGCCCAACCAACTCCACCCTCCACTACCATCCTAATCCATACCCCAACACCACCAGCCTCTCTAACTCCCTCTTCCCCAACACATATACCATCCCCTCCTCCTTCACCTCAGCCTGATACATCCATGCCTACACCACCCCAATCCCCTCTTCTATCTCATCTTGCTGATATCCCCCACATCAACCTCTCATCATTCCCATACTTCAACCTATTATAATCTCCACTGCACACTCCCTCTCATGACTCCCCCCATAGACACTCCCATTTCACCTCCACCTATCACCCCCTCAGCAACTACAATCTCCACTCAACTAGCTACTGCCCCACCATCCACTTCTCCAAACCTGGATCCATCCCTTGTCACCCCACTCATTACCCTCCTCACACTTCTACTCAAATCTCTTATAACAGAGGCCATTTATCCTCTAGCTGTCTCCATATCCTCTCTTGCTGCCAAGTTCTCTGCCCTCACTACTGCTCCCTCTTCATTTGGGGTCCTGGATTCAGTATCTACTAAAACCAGGCAGGGGGAGATACTTCATGAAGAAGTAGCAGTAGTTGCAGCAGCAGCAGCAGAACAAGTTGTACAGGTCTCAGATATAGCAGATACAGTTTTAATGGATACAGTAGCAGAAGCTGAAGCAGATGATACTGATTTATTTGATTTGATTAATTTTATTGAAACTGACATGGAAGCAGATGAGTTAGTTATATTGGAAATAATTACTATTGGTGATATTTTATTAATCCCATAGTAGACTTGATGAGTCTGTTAAGATCTTTTGATACAACTTATCTACGTCTCCCTCCAGTTGAGTGTACTAAGCCATCATTGGCTATTATCCCCTATTCTTCTCCAATAAGCCCTGAAGATGTCAAACAACTTAATGGCAGCTTTGCTATCCCTGCCACTTCATCATCTCCACAGATTATTTCTCCCATTGTATCTTCTCCCATGGCTCCAATATTTATAATGGATGATTCTCCAGTGCTAGATCTAGATGCCTTGATCTTGGTTTACATAGAGGAAGAAAATAAGTTAGCTGCTCAAAGTACAAATGTACACAGTTCTTCAGTCCCCTTTCCAGTTCCATCTCAGACATAAAAGAAAACAATTTCTGAGGACACACTGAAAGAAATTGATGATATGTATGACAATCCTCAACCTTCTGATGATGATGACGATGATTCTGATAAGGATCAAAAGAGGAAGAAAATCTCTAAGAAAAGGAAGGATCCTCCTCCTCCTGCTCCCAAGCCTGGAAATACAAATGACACTCCCTACTATATTTTACAAAACATAACCCCATACAAAGGGATGCCAGCCTGGATGTGGCTTTCAAAGAATGAACAAAAGGCTAGAAAGAAAAGCATAAGATACTCTCCTCCCCCAGCTCATAAATATAGGAAGGATCCTCCTCCTCCTCCTCCAGCTGCTGGTGCTTCAGGAACCACTCCTCAAAGGTCAGATGCACCTTCCAAGCGTACATTCACCAGAACTTATCAGAGGTAGGAAAGGTCATCAAGACATCAATCTCATGGAAGCAGCCAACAAAGAAGTATGGGTTGTACAGAGAAGATTAAAGAAGTAGTCTATCAAAAGCCAGAGTTCTCTGCTCACCAACAAAAAGCTTAACAAAGAAGGCATTCAGTATCACACAAACCTAAAGGAAAATATAGTGAAACTGTACCTTCAAAGTCACTATACATTCAGAGTGATGAAAGCCATAAAGCAACAAAATTTCAATCACAGTCAACTCAATTCTGGCCTGCTACTCTGCTACCCTCCCAAGATGATCAATCATCTGTCAGTAAGGATGTTGATCCTAATTTTAGGATGGCTAGGCTTCAAGAATTGATTAGTCGGTCACAGATAAAGAAGGCAAGAGAAGAAGGAGAAGATCCAACCAAGTTCACTACCATGTCCTCATATAGAGAGAAAGAACTTGAAAGACTTCAAGTGAGCAAGAAGGTATTTAATCCTACAGATTATATGGCTAGACAACCAGAGGCTGTAGTTCCCAGAACCTCCACCCTGACAGTGATTGGAGCAGCAGATATGTACATATCAAAGAAAGAAGCTGCTAATCCTGACAGGAAAATCATTTTTACTCAGCCTGGGGATAAGAGCAAAGAAGCTCAGCCAAAGGAGAAGAAACCGAAAAACTAGAAACTGAACTGCTATTTGGTATATTTTTGATAAACTGTGTTTTCTTGTTACAAAGCTGACTATGTAAATATATCTGCTGCATTTACTGTTAAATTTTCTGCCAGATATATATTGTGTTCTTGCTTTGTGTGAGAAATGAATAAAAACAATCGGAAGTGGTTTAACTGAAACTTTATTATCTGAAAAAGGTATCTATTACAAAAGTATGGCCTCCCTTATATAGAATGGAGGAGAGAAGAGAGAATACAAATAAGAGATATGAGACTAAAAAATTACAAGACACAAGCGGACTGTACAGACACAAACTGCACAAGCCGCGCGGTTAGACAGAGGGGCTAACCGCTCGGAAACTGACAGAGTGAGAGAGAGAGATCGCCGTGTGAGACCGCTAGACCGCCTGGTCTCCAAGTCGCTAGTGACAAACCGTTAGACCGCTTTGACTACAGACAGCAACACACAACAACCAACCTGTTGAAGGAAACTTCCAGACCGCCCGGTCATCAACCCTCCAAGCCAGACCACCAGACTGCCTGGTCATCAACCCGCCAAGCCAGACCGCCAGACCGCCCGGTCACCAACTTCAACACTCCCCCTCAAGCTGGAGCATATATATCGATCATGCCCAGCTTGTCACAAATATGAAAAAATGAGGCGGATACTGGCTTGGTGAAGATGCCAGTCATCTCTTTATCAGAAGTGACGAAGGGAGTGCAAATTTGTTCCTTCAAAATCTCTTCACGAATGAAATGGCAGTCGACCTCAATGTGCTTGGTTCTTTCATGGAATACTAAATTTTTAAAGATGTATATGGCAGCCTTGTTGTCACAGAACATAGGTAGAGGATGGTTGTAGGCCTCTCCTAAATTCAGCATGAGAGCCCGTAGCCATTTTAACTCACAAGTGGTCGATGCCATGCTCCGATACTCTGCTTCAACACTGGACCTGGAAACAATAGACTTCTTCTTTCTCTTCCAGCTTACAAGATTTCCCCCAACAAAGGTGCAAAAATCGGAGGTAGACTTGCGATCCCCTTTGTCATCAGCGTAACTCGCATCTGAGTATGCTTCAACCCTCAGATGACCATTCTTCTGAAATAGTAATCCTCCCTGGGGCTGCTTTGACGTACTCCAAGATCCGCAAGGTGGACTGTAGATGGCACTCCCTGGGTGCTTGCATGAATTAACTTACCTTGCCCACAACATATGAAATGTCGGGTCTGTTCACTGTGAGATATATAAGCTTACCAACTAGATGCCTGTACCGCGTAGTATCTGAAAGAAGAGGCGAATCATCTGTCCAGGTTTTGTCTTCTCCAATAGCCATAGGGAATCTTGCAGGTTTGGCTCCAGTCAATCCTTCTTCTTTTAGATGATCAAGGGCATACTTACGCTGAGAGAGGACTAAGGAGTTGGGTTTCCGAGAGATTTCGATCCACAAAAAGTACTTCGGAGAGCCCATATCTTTCGTGACCAGATGTTGACGAAGATGCTGCTTTGTCAAGACTACCCCTTCCTTATCATCGCCAGTGAGAATAATATCATCAACATACACAGCAAGAACCACCAGTCCCGAGGAGGTTTTGCGAATAAATAGAGAGTGATCGGCAGAGCTGCGCGCAAAACCAATGGCCGCCACGATGCCGCTGAACTTGTCAAACCAAGCTCGAGGGCTCTGCTTGAGGCCATAGATTGCCTTCTTCAGATGGCATACTCGTGTCTCCCCCTGAGCAACATACCATGGAGGTTGGTCCATGTAGACGGCCTCCTTAAGATCACCATAAAGGAAGGCATTCTTTACATCCAGCTGGGAAATTGGCCAATCTTTATTGACCTCCATAGAGAGAAGGACCCATATAGTGCCGAGACGAGCCACGGGAGAGAAGGTGTACAAGTAATCAACCCCATAGGTCTGAGTAAAGCCCTTAGCAATAAGACAAGCCTTATAACGGTCCACAGTGCCATCTGAGCCAAATTTGACCACAAAGACCCAGCGACAGCCAACAACATCAGTTTCGAAGGGAGGAGGAACAAGAGTCCAGGTACCCCGCTCAGTTAGGGTCGCCATTTCCTCATACATGACTATCTTCCAGTGAGGAATAACAAGGGCCTCCTGGTAAGAACGAGGTGTGGCAGTTGTAGAGATAGCCAGCGCAAAGGCCCTGCGAGAAGAGGTAAGATGATCATATGAAACAACACCAGCAAGGGGGTGTATGGTACACGTCCGCACCCCTTTGCGAAGAGCTACAAGAAGATCCAGGTTGGCGGGTTCCTCGTCATCCGGAGCATCCGTGGCAGAGAGAGCTGGCCCGGGAGGAGAGAGCGACGGCAGCGGAGATGAGGGAGATGGAAGCAGAGAGAGAGGAGTGGACGGAGATGGAGTAGGGGTGGATATCTCAGTAGGAGGCGAGGGAACGAAGGGAATAACAGGAGAATCAGAGGATGGGGTAAGAGAAGAGGAATCTTGGGGAAGAGAAGAGGAGTCATTCGAGAAGTAGGAGGCATTCTCGAAGAAGGTAACGTCAGCGGAGACGAACTGCTTATGAAGATCAGGGTCAAAGAAACAAAAACCTTTCAGAGTGGTGGAGTACCCCAAAAAGACACATTTGGTGGAGCGAGGGGAGAGCTTATCACGGGTGGCAGATGGGGCATGCACAAATGCAGTGCACCCAAAGATTCAGAGAGGGAGAGAAAAAGGCTCCTTGCCTGGATATAATATGGAGAATGGGGTTTTCACGTGGAGAACTGAGGAGGGAATACGATTGATGAGGTAGCAGGCAAGGAGAACATCATAGCCCCAATATGAGCGAGGGACCTGCATCTGTGTCATCAGAGTGCGAGCAACATCAAGGAAGTGATGGTTTTTGCGCTCCGCCACACCATTTTGCTGTGAAGTATAAACACAACTAGTTTGATGAATAATCCCATGTTGTATACAGAAGGACGAAAAAGCATGACTGAGATATTCTTGAGCGTTATCAGATCGAAAAATTTTAATAGAAACATCAAACTGAGTTCTGATCATGAGATAGAAAGATGTACATACAGAGAATAATTCGGAGCGATATTTTAAAAGATACAACGAGAGAAATCATCAATAAACATGACAAAATACGAACTTCCCCGACCAATGGTAAGGGTAGGAGAAGGACCCCAAACATAAGAGTGGATGAGATCAAACGGTCGGGAAGATCCACGAACTTGCTTTGGTGGGAAGGAGGAACGGTGATGCTTTCCAAGCTGACATGCCTCACAATTGAGGGGAGGACTGTGTGGAGGAAGTTGGGGCAGAAGATGACGAAGAAGACGCGGAGGAGCATGACCAAGGCGAAGATACCATTGGAGTAGATCTGTGGAGGTGGAGGAGAAGGCGGATAGAGCGGAAACGTTGTAGAGGAAGAATAGGCCGCCACTCTCAGTCCCAGTAGCAATCGTCCGTTGGGAGTCCGGATCCTGAAAAGAACAAGAAGTAGAAGTAAATTTGACGGAACACCGTAATTGCTTGCATAGAGAGGTAATAGATATTAAGTTGCACGGGAATTTGGGCATGTAGAGAGTATTCGCCAATTGAAGAGACGGAGTGACTTGAACCACTCCCGTCTCATGGACCGGGGATGGAGAGCCATCAGCGACAATAACCGGGGATAACCGATCATATGTTTCCAGGAGAGAAAAACACTAGGGAGAGTCGGTCATATGATTGGTAGCACCTGAGTCGATCAGCCATTTTCCTTTAGTAACGAAGTGGGCACTACCAGAAGACGTGACCACCGAGGCAGAAGGCTTCGAAGAAGAGGAGAAGGTAGAGATATCGAAGAGAGCCATAGGAGCAAAAATAGGTCGCCCGAATAGAGAGACAGGTCGCGCGAACTAAAAAAGAAGTGCGAGAGGACCGAGAAACAGGCCGCGTGAACAGAGAAATAGGTCGCGCGAACAGACAAATAGCGAACACAGCACGAGCACAAGGAAGTTCGTGAGAACTAGAAGACCGCAGCGGACAAAAATGAAACCGCAAAGGACACAACCAAGAAGCCGATCAAATCAGGGAGAAGGCCGTTCAGTTAGAGAGAAGGTCGCACGAACACAAGAGGAGCCACGCGAATCAAAGGAGATCGCGGGAAAAATAGGTCGCGGATAGAACTAGAGAGAGAAGAGAGGCTGCGCGGTTAGGAAACAAGCCGTGCGGAAGGAAGAAGAAGATCTGCAGCAGTCACGATGTTAGACACCACCGGCCAGAGAAGCCACGACCAAGCCGCAGAATCAAGCAGAGGGATAGAAGTCGAGCGGCTAGAAGACAGTCCGCTCGAACGGAAGCAACAGGTAAAACAAGCACAGGGCAACAGGCCGCGGCGAACAGGGCAACAAGTCGCGACGAATAAGGCAACAACAAGAAGAGAAAGAGACCGCGCGGATAGGGCGCAAGCAGGAGAAGCAAGCCGCGCAAATAGGGAGGGCGCACAGAATCAGGAGGAAAAGATCGAGTCCTCTGATACCATGTGAGAAACAAATAAAAACAAACCGAAGTGGTTTAACTGAAACTTTATTATCTGAAAAAGGTATCTATTACAAAGGTATGGCCTCCCTTATATAGAATGGAGGAGAGAAGAGAGTATACAAATAAGAGATGTGGGACTAAAAAATTACAAAACACAAGCAGACTGTACAGACACAAACCGCACAAGCCGCGCGGTTAGACAGAGGGGCTAACCGCTCGGCAACTGCCAGAGTGAGAGAGAGATCTCCATGTGAGACCGCTAGACCGCCCGGTCTCCAAGTCGCCAGTGACAAACCGTTAGACCGCTTGGACTACAGACAGCAACACACAGCAACCAACCTGCTGAAGGGAAACTGCCAGACCACCCGGTCATCAACCCGCCAAGCCAGATCGCCAGACCGCCCGATCATCAACCCGCCAAGCCAGACTTCAAGACCGCCCGGTCACCAACTTCAACACTCCCCCTCAAGCTGGAGCATATATATAGATCATACCCAGCTTGTCACAAATATGAAAAAAACGAGGTGGATACTGGCTTGGTGAAGATGTCAGCCAGCTCTTTATCAGAAGTGACGAATGGAGTGCAAATTTGTTCCTTCAAAATCTCTTCACGAATGAAATGGCAGTCGACCTCAATGTGCTTGGTTCTTTCATGGAAGACTGGATTTTTGGAGATGTATATGGCAGCCTTGTTGTCATAGAACATAGGTAGAGGATGGTTGTAGGCCTCTCCTAAATCCAGCGTGAGAGCCCGTAGCCATTTTAACTCACAAGTGGTCGATGCCATGCTCCGATACTCTGCTTCAGCATTGCACCTGGAAACAACATACTGCTTCTTGCTCTACCAGCTTACCAGATTTCCCCCAATAAAGGTGCAGAAACCGGAGGTAGACTTGCGATCCCCTTTGTCATCAGCGTAACTCACATCTGAGTATGCTTCAACCCTCAGATGACCATTCTTATGAAATAGTAATCCTTTCCCAGGGACTTCTTTAACATACTCCAAGATCCGCAAGGCGGACTGTAGATGGCACTCCCTGGGTGCTTGCATGAATTGACTTACCTTGCCCACAACATAGGAAATGTTGGGTCTGGTCATTGTGAGATATATAAGCTTACCAACTAGGCGCCTGTACCACGTAGTATCTGAAAGAAGAGGCGAATCATCTGTCCAGGTTTTGTCTTCTCCAATAGCCATAGGGCATCTGACAGGTTTGGCTCCAGTCAATCCTGCTTCTTCTAGAAGATCAAGGGCATACTTACGCTGGGAGAGGACTAAGGAGTTGGGTTTCCGAGAGATTTCGATCCCCAAAAAGTACTTCGGAGAGCCCATATCTTTCGTGACCAGATGTTGACGAAGATGCTGCTTTGTCAAGACTACCCCTTCCTGGTCATCGCTAGTGAGAAGAATATCATCAACATACACAGCAAGAACCACCAGTCCCGAGGAGGTTTTGCGAATAAATAGAGAGTGATCGGCAAAGCTGCGTGCAAAACCAACGGCCGCCACGATGTCGCTGAACTTGTCAAACCAAGCCCGAGGGCTCTGCTTGAGGCCATAGATTTCCTTCTTCACCTGGCATACTCGTGTCTCCCCCTGAGCAACATACCCAGGAGGTTGCTCTATATAGACGGCCTCCTGAAGATCACCATAAAGCAAGGCATTCTTTACATCCAGCTGGCAAATTGTCCAATCTTTATTGAGCGCCACAGAGAGAAGGACCCATATAGTGCTAGGATGAGCCACGGGAGAGAAGGTGTCAAAGTAATCAACCCCATAGGTCTGAGTAAAGCCCTTAGCAATAAGACAAGCCTTATAACGGTCCATAATGCCATCTGGGCAAAATTTGACCACAAAGACCCAGCGACAGCCAACAACATCAGTTCCGAAGGGAGGAGGAACAAGAGTCCAGGTACCCCACTCCATTAGGGTCGCCATTTCCTCATCCATGGCCATATTATAGTGAGGAATAGCAAGGGCCTCCTTGTAAGAACGAGGTGTGGCAGTGGACGAGATAGCCAGCGCAAAGGCCCTGCGAGAAGAGGTAAGATTATCATATAAAGCAACATCAACAAGGGGGTGTAGGGTACACGTCCGCACCACTTTGCAAAGAGCTACAGGAAGATCCAGGTCAGCGGGTTCCTCGTCATCCGGAGCATCCGTGGCAGAGAGAGCTGGCCCGGGATGAGAGAGCAAACACTATGGAGATGAGGGAGATGGAGGCGGAGAGAGAGGAGTGGACGGAGATGGAGTAGGGGTGGATATCTAAGTAGGAGGAGAGGGAACGAAGGGAATAATAGGAGAATCAGAGGCTGGGGGAAGAGAAGAGGAAGCTTGGGGAAGAGAAGAGGAGTCATGCGAGAAGTAGGAGGCATTCTCGAAGAAGGTAACGTCAGCGGAGACGAACTGCTTATGAAGAATAGGGTCAAATCAACAGTAGCCTTTCTGAGTGATGGAGTACCACAGAAAGACACATTTGGTGGAGCGAGGGGAGAGTTTATCACGGGTGGCAGATGGGGCATGCACAAATGCAGTACACCCAAAGATTCAGAGTGGGAGAGAAAAAGGCTCCTTGCCCGGATACAGTATGGAGAATGGGGTTTTCCCGTGGAGAACTGAGGAGGGAATGTGATTGATGAGGTAGCAGGCAAGGAGAACATCATAGCCCCAATATGAGCGAGGGACCTGCATCTTTGTCATCAGAGTGCGAGCAACATCAAGGAAGTGACGGTTTTTGCGCTCCGCTACACCATTTTGCTGTGAAGTATAGACACGGCTAGTTTGATGAATAATCCCATGTTGTATATAGAAGGACGAAAAAGCATGACTGAGATATTTTTGGGCGTTATCAGATCGAAAAACTTTAATTGAAACATCAAACTGAGTTTTGATTATGAGATAGAAAGATGTCCATACAGAGAATAATTAGGAGCGATCTTTTAAAAGATACACCCACGTACGGCGAGAGAAATCATCAATAAATGTGACAAAATACGAACTTCCCCGACAAACGGTAGGGGTAGGAGAAGGACCCCAAACATCAGAGTGGATGAGATCAAACGGTCGGGAAGATCCACGAACTTTCTTTGGTGGGAAGGAGGAGCGGTGATCCTTGCCAAGCTGACAGGCCTCACAATTGAGGGGACGACTGTGTGGAGGAATTTGGGGCAGAAGCTGACGAAGAAGATGCGGAGGAGCATGACCAAGGCGAAGATGCCATTAGAATAGAACTGTGGAGGTGGAGGAGAAGGCGGATAGAGCGGAAACGTTGTCGAGGAAGAATAGGCCGCCACTCTCAGTCCCAGTAGCAATCGTCTGCTGGGAGTCCGGATCCTGAAAAGAACAAGAGTAGAAGTAAATGTGACGGAACACCGTAATTGCTTGAATAAAGAGGTAACAGATATTAAGTTGCACGAGAATTTGGGCACGTAGAGAGTATTCGCCAATTGAAGAGATGGAGTGACTTGAACCACTCCCGTCTTATGGACCGGGGATGGAGAGCCATCAGCGAGAATAACCTGGGGTAACCGATCATGTGTTTCCAGGAGAGAAAAACACTGGGGAGAGTCGGTCATATGATTGGTAGCACCTGAGTTGATCAGCCCTTTTCCTTGAGTAACGAAGTGGGCACTACCAGAAGACATGACCACCGAGGCAGAAGGCTTCGAAGAAGAGGAGAAGGTAGAGATATCGAAGAGAGCCATAGGAGCAGAAATAAGTCGCGCGAATAGAGAGATAGGTCACGTGAACTAAAAAAGAAGTGCGAGAGGACCGAGAAACAGGCCGTGCGAACAAAGAAACAGGCTGCGCGAACAAACAAGCAGCGAACACGGCACAAGCACAAGGACGTTCGTGAGAACCAGAAGACCGCAGCGGACAAAAATGAAACCGCAAAGGACACAACCAAGAAGCAGATCAAAGTAGGGAGAAGGCCGTGCAGTTAGAGAGAAGGTCGCACGAACACAGGAGGAGCCGCGCGAATCCAAGGAGATCACGGGAAAAACAAGTCGCGGATAGAACTAGAGAGAGAAGAGAGGCTGCGCAGTTAGGAAACAAGCCGCGCGGAAGGAAGAAGAAGATCTGCAGCGGTCACGATGTCAGACACCAGCGGCCAGAGAAGCCACGACCAAGCCGCAAAATCAAGCAGAGGGATAGAAGTCGAGCGGCTAGAAGACAGTCCGCTCGAACAGAAGCAACAAGAAAAAAAAGCACAGGGCAACAGGCCGCGGCGAAAAGGGCAACAGGTCACGACGAACAGGGCAACATCAAGAAGAGAAAGTGACCGTGCGGATAGGGCGCAAACAGGTGAAGCAAGCCGCGCGAACAGGGAAGGCGCACAGAATCAGGAGGAAAAGATCGAGTCCTCTGATACCATGTGAGAAACGAATAAAAACAAACCGGAAGTGGTTTAACTTAAACTTTATTATCTGAAAAAGGTATCTATTACAAAGGTATGACCTCCCTTATATTGAATGGAGGAGAGAAGAGAGAATACAAATAAGAGATGCGGGACTAAAAAATTACAAGACACAAGCAGACTGTACAGACACAAACCGCACAAACCGCGCGGTTAGACAGAGGGGCTAACTGCTCGACAACTGCCAGAGTGAGAGAGAGAGATCTCCATGTGAGACCGCTAGACCGCCCGATCTCCAAGTCGCCAGTGACAAACTGCTAGACCGCTTGGACTACAGACAGCAACACACAACAACCAACCTGCTGAAGGGAAACTGCCAGACCGCCCGGTCATCAACCCGCCAAGCCAGACCGCCAGACCGCCCAGTCATCAACCCGCCAAGCCAGACCGCCAGACAGCCTGGTCACAAACTTCAACACTTTGTACATTTTCTTGTATTGAGTCTATTATTAGTGACCTCACCCAAATAGGGGGAGATTGTTGGATCCCTAGTTGGATTTGGGCTAGGTTCACTAAATTAGGATATGACCCAATATGTATAGATCAGGGTCATGGTTGTTTCCTAGAGGCTAGGTCAAGTCCTTTGAGTCAACAGTACAAAGGACCAGCCTCCAATACTGCCAGAGACTCAAGAATTAGAGAATTCAAGACTTAGAAAAAGGAGTTCTACGTTCATCGATCTCCGGTCGACGAAAGTCGAGCTCAGCGAGATGAACTCAGGGACAATTCTCTGAGCTAAGCTCGACGAAATTAGTTCTCAGCTCGACGAACTCTGGACAAAGTAATATCTCCTCTAAGTCAAACCTCAGTCGACGAACTAAGAACATCAGTTAGAAGAACTCTGTTCTCTGGTCGACTAATTCTGGGTAAGGTGATTCAACACTCAACATCAGAAAATATTCTAAGTTTAGACTGCAGACTCAGCTCGACGATCTTGGACCCCAACTGGACTAACTCTGTTCTCAGGGCTCAGCTTTACGATCTTAGATTCAGGTCAATGAACTTGATGCATAGAAGAAGAAATTTATCAAGCAGCATTCAGAGGTCGACGATCTTTGATCTCAGCTCGGCGAACAACTATTCTCAGCTTGACGAACTGTGGACTCAGGTCGATGAATCCAGTTTTGGCTGTTTTTCTCTTTTGTCCTTATTATATGGCAATGATTCCTAAGTAATTAATGCTCTAATATTCTCTTAATATTACCGTTAGACAAGAGCATTAATTATGGTCTTCATCAGGATTACTGCTTGCCATTTTTATAAGGGACAGTTGGGGAAACAAATCAATGCCAAAAAATATTACAAGGCCGTCAGCATTAATTGTAGAAGGAATTTCAAAATTCAAATGGACATTCACGTCGGAAATATAAAAACAGAGATTATTATTCCTTTGAAATGGATGAGATACAGAGAACATTCAGAGAGACATACAGAATTCTTGAGATTGAAAATCGATCAGTCAAGAATCAACAACGGCTAGACAAGAAGAAGAACTATTCTGAAGAATAAGAACATCCATCCAAATCTAGTGTCTTCTTCTATCATACTCTCAAGAACTCTCTGAAGGACAACAATACTGCATCTGTCAAAATAGTTCCTGATGTTCTTCTTATCAAAATTAAAAGCTTGAAGCCCTATCACCCTGAATAAAAAGTTCCATCCCTCCCTGAATAAACTCAATATTTCAGGGGGAGCATTTTTTTAACATCAATTCGACTAGTTTTCTCAGTTGTATTTGAGAAAGAGAAGACACCAACACTCTCTCACCCCCTCTATAAAAAGGGTTCTCTACTCCCTTCAAAAGTGATTCCTGGTTGCAAGTCTCCTAACCAAAAGATTTAGGTTTAGTTATTGAGCACCTGATCAAAAGCACATTGGTGGCAGTCACCTGATCAAAAACCTGAGTGGATTCCTACTGTTGATGCGCGAAATGCGAAGGTGGAAACGAGCACCAGCAGCTAACTGTTCGAGCACTTAGGGAAGAAAGAGAAAAAACAAACTGCGAGCAGCAGTTTACTTGGCGGACTAGAAAAGGAACAGAAAAGCAACAGACCCATGGAGCACGGCAACACCAGACTTCGCCCGTCGCGGCCTAAATGCCACTCCTGCGACGGGCTTGCTTTTGATTGCAAAGAAGCGGTTATAAGGAGGGAAAAGGAAAGTAATGCGAAAAGCAATCTGGAGATCGCAAAGCCAGAGATTCGAGTCCGCAGCCTTTAACCAGTGGGCTCCTGGGCTCGAGTCAGCGTGCTTTGAGTGCACCACTTCCCCCTATTTATAGGCTGGGGGCCTGCCAAAACGGGCAGGGCTAAAATAACCGGCTTCCCGGGGTAAAAAGGAGCCGGGCAGCGGTGACGGGAAACAAAAGAGAAAGAAGAAGCAGTCCGCGCGGGACCGGCGGACTGGGTCTGCGAGCTGGAATCCTCCCTTGGTCGCGTCGAGTGCGACCCTGTCAGACCAGTTGCGACCTGAGTGACCTGGGCGACCTGACTCGGAGCTCGCCGATCTGAGCTCGACTATCGTTGATGGGAGGTCGACGATCCAGCAGAGTTGAGAACCAAGGGCGACCTTGGCGGACTGAGATCTGGAATCCGGCCAAGGAGGAGCGAGATGTCTAGCTGGATATGTTGCGGATTCTGGGGTTAACATAATCCCCGCACATTTTTGAGTTTTGGAAAATTCCGAAAATGTTTCCTTAACCGCCGAGTCCGCAACTATCATTAATGCTGTTTGTGCTATAAATACCGTCGGAAGCCCTGTCCCCTGTCAGAATCGACTGCGCGACGGGTCATTACTCACCTCTTGCAGTCTCAACTTTCCAGTCCGGCATGGCAAGATTAGGGGATTTCTTCGGCAACCTTGCTACTTCGACTGAGAAGCCAAAAGCGAGTTCTCGACCTAAAAAGACCAGTCGCCGTCACGATATTCTAGCCCGCTACCAAGGAGAGAGTTCAGATCGGAAGAAATCAGACCCAGCCCGCGACTTAGAGCCTAAGAAAATTGCGAATGCTGTTCCTGCTCAAAATCTTCCGTTAGAGAGCGCGAATAAGAAACTGAACCCGTTATCCGTCTCTGATCAGAACCCTACGAGCTCTTCAAGCATGGAGGTGCACCGCTCTCCTTCCGGGACTATCATGCTGTGGATAGACCCGGATAAGGAAGTGTCGTCGCCGAAAGCCCAGCAGCAGATTATCGAGGAGAAGCTTCCCGCTGACGAACAAATAGAGGAAAGGGAAGAAGATATCGCCGAAGAGCGAGCTAAAGAGCCCGCTGAAGCCGCGGCTAAAATTTCCGTTGAGAAACAAGCTGAGGAGCCAGTGTCCTCCCTGGCTCTGGTTGTCGCACCAACCTCAGTTCGCAAATCAGAGCAGGTTGTCATCGACTTGGACAAGATGCCTGAAAAGAAAAAGAGGAAGAGAGACAAGAGTACCGTTGCGGAGCGAGTAGAGAAGAAGCTGAAGGTTAGGAAAGAGAAGAATATCTCCAAGCGGACTGGAGCTGCGAGCTTGCAGCATAAGCCATGAGAAAAGGAAGTTCAAGATAGCGATCTCGTCACCCCTAATCCTCTGTCCGCAGAAGGTGATCCCCCTTCAACGCTCAGCTTATCAACTACTGAGATTCTTGACTCCATAGATGACGAGCAGCTTGCGAGCATGAATCGCTCTCTGCTGGAAGTGCTGCAGCCTGATGCCGAGATTAGAGGAGAGTAACTCGCTGATCCTTCTTCTTTTCTTCTAGCTGAAGAAAGGGAAAAGACTAAGGAGCAGCTTGCCGCAATGAAGGCAATGGTCGAAGCGGTCTCGGAGAAGCTTGCCGCGGATAAGCGGGTTGAGGATCTTCGGACTGCTGCCGAGCTGATGGGATCAGGTAAGTTGTAGCCGGTGCCCAAGCGATTCCAGAGCTCATGGTTATATAAATCCCCTCCACGGAAATCGCGGCCGGTCAAGATCATTACAGAAACCAGTGATATAGTCGCCTCAAGCAGATCGCTGGCCGAGACAAGAGCGATAGTCCGTCGAGAATGGAGGCGTCGCCTAGGCGCTTTTGATCCAGAGTGCACGAGGCGACCTGCCTTTGATAGTCGCCAGATCGCCGCAATGATTACCAAAAGTGAATTAAACTTTTTACCTTTTCGGGCCTATTGCGACCTGGATACTTAGGCAAATTTCATTTTCTTTATTGCAATTCGGAAGTCAACACCCGATTCTATCGAGGCTGGTGAGATCGTGCCTTCGCCAGTAGACATATCGGTGGAGGCTGCGGTGCGGTCTGCCGCTGAGCTCGCACAGGAGGAACGACCTGTACAGGAAACGTACGCGCTGTTAGCGAAGAAATATGAGGAGGAGCTATGCGAAATTCGAGCTGAATTAAAGAAGGGCAAAGAGCGAGAAAAGATTCTAGAGAACGAGGTTGCCAGCCTCTCATATGCGCTTGAAGGAATGAAGAAGGAGAAATAGCGACTAAGCGGAGATGCCTGTCACTACAGGAATAAGTACTTGGCTTTGGCGAGATAAGGGAAGAAACAAGCGAGTGAAGCTGCTGGGGCGAGGCCGCAAACATCTTCTCAACTTGCCGCAGGGGAGGTGCCAGTCCCGGCGACAATCGGGCAGCCCGCGGAGGTTGCAAATCCGACCCCAGCAGTCGTCCCATTGATTTCTTTCAACAGGGTAGTTAGGGATATCGCTCACATGCATCGTACCTTCAACAACATGCATCACCTGGTTTCGCAACTTTACTGTGAGATCTTGCGAGGAAGCGACCAGGCAGCTCATGTTGGGGTGGATGATGAGGAGCGACCTGCCCAACGAGACCGCAGAAGGCGCTGAGGCCGAAATATTTGTTCTGAACTGTTTTGCATAATTTGATGTTTGAACATCTTCCTTGTATAAATGTATTCGTGCTGTGATGCTACTTCTGCTTGTTGTATGATGCTATTATTATTTTTTTAAACTTTGGATAATACCGTTGTCGAATGTGAATTATGCGGGCTGGCTTTATGCTCGCTTATTTTGTTTACTGGAAAATTGCGGTCTCTGCGGGCTTCCTGTGAGTTCGCGATTACTTGCCGATAAAGTGCAGGAAAGCAGGGAAGAAGCGAACTGCGCGGACTGCCTTTGAATCCGCAAAGCCTTGAGAATTATATGAAATTGCAGGGAAAACAGGGAAGAAGCAAACTGCGCGGACTGAGCAATCGGTCTGGGCGGATTAACTGCTGTCATGTCAGACGGTTTTCTATAAATAGGGTCTTCATTTTCTCTTTGTATAGGAAACAGTTAGAGCTGAAGCCCTGCGGTCTGAAAACATGGTATCCGCGCGTACCGATGCCGCAGTCGCCTTCCACGCTGCCGAGCACAAAAGAAGCAGGCTAACCGCAGTTGACTTGGAAGCCTTTTTGGAGAAGCACATGGCGGGCTTGCCAGTACTTGCACGGCTTCCCGAGCATCAAGAGCGATTGAACTTCTCCACAGCTACCCAGCTCGCGGTGCCAATCGATCATTTTGATTGCGGGTTCAAATTCCCTTTGCTTTAGGAGGTCGCAGAGATCTTCGAGTGCTATGGGGTGGTTCCAGGCCAGCTCGCGCCGAACAACATGGTCGCCATCTATAGCTACCTCGCTTACCTGCGAGCTGAGAAGGTCGAGTTTTCCTTGAAGATCTTCAGTAAAAATTTCTCTGTCCGCTCTATAACCCCACCAGGAGACCGCGAGTACAAGGGTATCATCTACTTCTACTGTAGGGGGATGAAAGTTGTGGGTTTGCCGAATAAGATCCACAACTGGACTTCTAGGTACCTTATCTTTGAAGGCGACCTGGGGCTCCTTCACACCAACCCGCAGCTGCGCTCAGACGCCGACTTCAAAAGCGTGCGGCTGAGCGATACCGAGGCCGCCATCGTCAAGTTCTTTGAGGGGGCGAGGCTCGACGTCGACTACTACATCCCACTACTGCCCAGACTGGACACCGTAAGCCGTCAGGAGAGTAAGTTTCGCGACTCTCATTTGTATCCGCAGCGACCTGGAATTTTAGCTAATTTTTCCTCTTGCAGCGACCTTGGCGGTACCCGCAAATCTGCCCTTCGCGCCGGCTGGACAGACTCCTACACAAGGAGAAAGAAGAAAAGAAATTGCGAAGAAAAGGAAAGAAGACGGAGATCCCGCCGCGAGTTATTCTTCCGATGACAGCTTCAATATCGCGGGCTTCGGCGAGAAGCAAAAGGATCTAAGGGGTAACCCAATGATCCATTGGCATGGGAAGAAAAAATATATCCGTCTGTCAACTGATCTTCCCTCCTGGAGGAGTCCGCGCCCATCTCGCCATGCCCATGTCGCCCTCTCTGCCTTATACGGGAAGCAAAACCTTCGCGAACTGTAGAGTGTGTCTCCTGACGACCTTCCTCTTCTCACAGCACAAGCCAGTGCAAACTGCGCCGTCACCAACCACTACATGGGTAGGCTCACGCGCGAGCTGCTTAAGGAAGATGCGCGGCTTAGGAAGGAAAGCAACTTGCTAAAAGAAAGAAATAAGCGACTTGGCGCAAAGATCAATCAATATAAAGAGGACAAGGCTGTAAGTGCCAGTTAATCGCCGTTTATCTCGCTTATCTTTCGCGGACTGACATTTTTAGTTTTTTCTCCAGACCGCATATGAGGTAACGAACCCCGACTTCCAAAAGGCCATGTTTCCTTTTATTAGGGAAAGCGTGGAGGTGGCAATCGAACGCATTATCAGCGAAGGGTATGCGAAAGCAGGGGTGGACTCCATTCCCTTCCTGAAGCTTTTCCCAGAGCTGAAGGACAAGGTTGCCGAGTTCGAGCGAGCTGCTAAAGGGAAGGCGGTCGCTGAGGACGACGAGGAGGAGTCCGCCGATGAGGAATCTCCTAAAGATGTGGCCTCAGGTCAACAACAAGGAGGCCAGTCGGATCAATCCTCCAACTCTGGCTCTAATGAGAGCAACACGCGGACAGAACCCTCGGCCGCTTCTCGTTCCAGTGACAGCAGCAGCAGCGAGTCGGGCGGCTATTCACCTGTGGAGGATGTGGACGGGTTAAGCCCGGAGAAGCCTACAGACAAGAAGCAAAGGACCGAATAGGAGGATAAATTGTAATTTTTTGTTTTCAATGTAAAAGGGGGCGGACTCTGCGCGAGTCCGCCAGGACATGTATATAATTTTGAATGAATATAAAAAAAGGATATTTTTGATATCTTCTGAGATGTTCTGCTTATTTCTCGCTTATACTTAGAGGTCGCACTTCTTATATCAATCTTCGTTATAGCTTTATTGCATGTTTAAAACTCTAGCTGAAATTGCATAACCACAGCTTGTTACAATATGAACAGAATGTTTTCTTAGCGAAGAGAACGAATGATGCGGACTTGGACGAGTTCGGTTTTCAGTCCGCATTTTGCAGAACCTTTGCCAGTTTTTGCGAGAACCAAGATGATGAAAACCACAATCTGCTAACTCAAATAACATTGGTAAGCGAACTAGGCGGACTAGTTGCACAGTCCGCTGATATTTACTGTTGAATCTTCTCCAAATAATCATTAAGTTATATAAATTTAATGAACCCTGCGGATTAAGCGAACTAGAAAACCGAAGCCCGTAATAGACTGAATAACAATTGATTCAACCAAGGGACGGCAGACTGAGCAGATAGGATAAATTGAGTCCGCACTGCAACAATAATAATATTAGAAATGACCTGTAATCCATAACCAAGCGGGCAGGTGCGGCCAGAGCGTCATTGCTTTCCTCACAGGGTTACGAACTACAGAATCAACCCAAGGGACGGCGGACTGGGAGGATAGGATAAATGGAGTCCGCACTGCATCAATAATAACCGAAAGCCCCTGTGAAGAAGAAAGCTGCAGTCTAGAGATCAAGTGGGCAGGTGCGGCCGGAGCGGCATTGCTTTCCTCACAGGATCTCAGGATCCGCAGACTCAACGACTCAATTCACTGCACTCTTGCTTGGAGTACAGTCTAAGTCGATCTTTCGGGCAGGTGCGGTCGGAGCGGCATTGCTTCCCTCTGAGATCGACAAGACTGTGGGTCTCCTACATGCACTGCTTGAGGGTACCAAGGAGTGTTCGAGGGTTATAACCCTAAGATGGTCTGGGGGCAGGTGCGGCCATAGCGGCATTGCTTTTCCCGCGCGACCATCTGGGTTGTAACGATATCCCTTAAGTGGCATAGTAGAGCTGACCACCACTCTGCTCCTCCATAATGCAGAAGTGGGGTTAGGTACTAGCCGGGATCCGAAATCTAGTATCCTGCCGCACTAGAGCCGGTAAGCTCCCACTACATGGTACGAAATCTCCCCGCAACGCGTGGTCTTCGTGGTGTTACGCTGACACCAACGGTTCTAGGGGAGTTTTTTTGCTGAACTCGGCGATATCTCCGGGCATTAAGCATCTGTTGGGAGTTGCTCGGAGAGGTAAGAGAAAAGAGGCACTTAAAGAAGTGTTAGCACGAATACTTAGATAGATATCAATTTTAAGAAATTTTCATAACATAGAAGAGAGAGTTCAGAGATAGAACCGTTTAGAGTTGTCCTTGCTCAATATATTAACTGTCAACACTTGAAACAAAAGGACACTTGATGAAGCATTAGCAAGGAACTTTCATTAATAATGAACCTCTTAAAGAGTTTACATAAGAAGGAAAGAAAAAGGAGTTTAGGAATAGAACCGCTTTAGGTCATCTCCACTCCACGTGTGCGGCACATCTTCTCCTGCAAATGTTTGTAAACGGTAGGCTCCATTCTCAAGTGCTTCCTTAATAATGTATGGTCCCGCCCAATTAGGATTAAGCTTCCCAACTAAGCTGGCTCTTGCAGCCGCATCGACCTTTTTAAGAACCAGATCTCCCACTTGAAAATGTTTGATCCTTATATTCTTATCAAAGTAACGGGCCATTCTTCTTTTAACTTCCTCTTGTCTGATGGCAGCCTTGTCTCTAACTTCCTCAGCATACTCCAAACTTAGCCTCATCTCCTCGATGTTCAGCTCAAGCCAATCCTCCATACCTTGCCTAGCAAGCAGCACTCTGGGCGATAGAACTTCAAATTCGACAGGAATTAACGCTTCGGACCCGTGAGAAAGCTTGAACAGGGTTTCCCCTATTGCAGATGAAGGTGTTGTTCTCAGGGTCCAGAGAACTGAGGGAAGATGATCAACCCAACTACCCTCGAGATTTTGAACTTTCTTCTTAAGCAGGTTGAGGATTTGCTTATTCGCTGCTTCTACTTGTCCATTACTTCTGGGATGATGAACTGACGCAAAGCGCAGCTCTGTTCCGATCTACCTGCAAAAATCTATCATCTCCGCATTATTGAATTGTGGTCCATTATCAGTGATTATTGCCATAGGGATTCTGTGCCGGCAGACTATCTCCCCCCAAATAAAATTCCTCACAACCTGAGTTGTTGTCTTTGCCAGTGCTTTAGCTTCAATCCACTTACTGAATTAGTCGATCATAACTATAATGAAACGTCGCTGCCCACTTGCCATGGGAAAAGGTCCAATGAGATCCATCCCCCAAACAACAAAAGGCCAAGGGGTTACAATTGATCTGAGAGATTGAGCTGCTTGATCTGAAGAGGAGCGAATTTCTGGCATTGAACACATTTTCTCACATAGGTATTCGAATCTTTTTTCATTGTGGGCCAGAAGTAACCTTGCCGCAGGATCCTTTTTTCCAACGTTCTTGCTCTCGAGTGACTCCCGCATTCGCCAGAATGCACTTCTCGAAGAACAGTAGGAATTTAACTTTCTGAAACACATCTTGCCATTGTAGACAAGAAGGTTTTTCTATAAAGAATATCAGATATCAAGTAATAGTGCGCTGCTTTCAACCTGAATCTCTTCTTATCTTTTACTGACTGATGCAGATTCCCGGTCGATAGGTAGAGAATGAATGGGTCCATCCAAGAGGAACACTGATCTATTTGCATTAAACCTTCCTCCTCCACTGCCGGGTGGAAAAGCTCAGAAGTTGTCCCTCCTGACGAGAGCCCATACTTGGCAAGAACGTCAGCCTCCTCATTCTCTGTCCTCGGGATGTGCTCAATAGTAAAACTTTTTGTTGGGTACATTGGAAAATGTGTACCTGATTTGAAGAAGTCCAATTTAGCTCAATGATATACATCAAGGTGTATTTGATGTTGTTTTGAGTTGACATGTGCAGCTGAAAAAGTGTTAAAGAATGCAGAAAAATATTCTAAGTCCATGTGTCGACACCTGAAGAAACAATGCTGACACTTTAGAATATTTGTGTCGACACTTGAAGGAAGCTGTGTCGACACAGAGAAAGATAGTCGACCACATTTGTGTCGACACTGGGAAGCAGTGTCGACTCACAGGAAGATAGTCGACCACATTTATGTCAACACTGGGAAGCAGTGTCGACTAACTAAAAGATAGTGGACCTCGACATAGAAGGAGATAGTCGACCACATTTATGTCGACACTGGGAGGCTGTGTCGACACAATGAGACAGAGTCGACACATTTTGGCAGAGTCAACAATTGATGTGTCGACACCTGAAGGCAGTGTCGACACATACTGAGTTCTGAATCTACAACAACTGTGTCGACACACAGGACTTGTGTAGACACACTGCAAAGTCAAGACCAAGTTATTTTTTGAAGAAAAATGAAGTGTTGAGTCGACATAAATTCTCTGTGTCGACTCATTCTCAAAATAAAGTTCTGAAGAAGCTATGTCGACTTAAAGGCAAACTTGTCGACATCATCAAAGGTTGTGTCGACACCAAAGTTACTTGTGTCGACACATATAGACAGTTGGTCTCGACACTTCCTGACAGTCTGTCTCAACACATTGCTGACCAAGACTAAGGCACAGGATCTGTTTGAAGACTTGACAGCTGTGGGTTGCAGCCAGTTAACTGATGTTGTCAGACTTGTCAGAAGACAGTTATAAACCGAATCAGCCGGTTACCATTAAGAAGGTCTATAAATAGACAGATTCAGAGGGAAGAAAACAGGATTGAACTTTGGCAATCAAATTGAGAAATCAAATCAAGAAGGAGTAATACACTAAAGAAGATCTTCATCAGAAGATCTAAGAAGACGATCTCAGGATCGATCTAAGAAGAGTTCTAACAAGAATTCAGAAGTATCATCAAAGGTGTTGGATAGAGAGGGATCCACCCATTTTGAAGAAGAAGAAGGAAGCCATCAGTGGTTTCTCAAGAAGTTGTTTGGAAATCAACTCAGCTAAGTTCAGATTCAAGAAGCTTTGAAGAAAGCTCAGATTCAGTTGATTTCATCAGCTGATCAAGAATTGTCTTGTCCTCTTCTCTCTCAACAAAGGCAAGACATTAAAACTTCTTTTCTAAATTTCTGTAGGATCTGTTTTACACAGATCTGAGTTGTAAGCCTGTGATATAAAGGCTGAGTGTAGGAGAGTTGATCTCTGAGTGGTAGGGCTATTTGCCTGAGTGTAGGAGAAGGTTCTTCTCTGAGTTGTAGGCCTTGTGGCAAGGCTGAGGTTGGGCAGTTGTGCCTGAGTTGTAGGAACCTATCCAGGTTCTGAGCTGTAGGATTTGAGGATCTGAGAATAGTGGAAGTTTGGCCGAATCTAGCATACTGCTAGATAGGTGAAGGGGGAAAGTGGATGTACCCAAACCTTGGGGAACCACTATAAAACATTGTGCAATCTGTGATGTTTGAATTTCTGTGATTGCTGTGCTGAATGTTTTAATTCTGTGATTGAATTCTGCCTAAAAGTATAAACAAGCAATTAGAACCTATTCACCCCCCCTCTAGGTGTTTTAGGTTGTTTTGAAAGTAAAACTATCAAGTGTTATCAGAGGGAGGTTCCTCCAAAAGGACTTAACAGTCTGAGGTAGATCTGAAAGGCAGAATCAAGATTCAAGAAGATGGGTTCTGGAGAGAATCATAAGGAGCTAGGGTCTATGAAATTACCCATATGCAAGAAGGAAATCTTTGGAATTTGGAAAGAAAGAGTCAAGTTGTTTATGGAGGCATCTGACCCAAGAATATACATCACAGTTCAGGAAGGACCTTTCATGCCAATGAAGGTATCAGTTCTTGATGCTAATATTCAAACTCCAAAGAGTTATTCTGAAATGACCAAGGATGAAATCATTTTGGCAACTATGGACAAGAGAGCACAGAATATTTTTGTGAGTGCCATAGATGATTCTACATTTCAGAATCTGATTCACTACAAGACCTCCAAAGAAATGTGGGACACATTGATTATCTACATGGAGGGATCAGAAGAAGTAAGGCAGGACAGGAAATCTATGCTCAATCAGGAATATGAAAGTTTTAGACAAGGAAAATCTGATAGCATAACTGAGTGCTATAAGAAATTCTATAGAATTGTGAATGAGCTAATGTCCTATGGAAGAGTCTTCAGTACTTATGAACTGAATGACAAATTCTTGAGATCCTTAACAAAGGATTGGGACACAAAGATCTGTGCCATAAGAGAAGTGGCTAAATTGGCAGAGATCTCTCCTCCCACCTTGTTTGGAAAGCTGCTATCCTATGAAATGTAACTTTTGGTGAGGAAGGAGGAGGAAAAGAATTCAAGAGGAGAGCTTAGAGAAAAGACTGTGGCATTCAATGCAGAAGCCACCAGAAAGAATAGGAGGATATCACCATCCTCTCCTAAGGAAATTGCAGAAGTCAGTTCTGAAAATTCAGATGATCAGAGTTCAGAAAGCTGTGATTCAGATGCAGACTTTGCTGCATTCACAAGGCAATTCCAAAGGTTCTTGAAAAAGAAGCAGTGGAAGTCTAAGCCCTGCACTTCACAGCAAGTTGATGACTATTATCAGAAGAAAAAGTCATCAAGGAAAGAAAAGAGCAGATCAAAGCCCAGCAAAGCCACTACTTCAAAGATTGTCTGCTATTATTGCAATAGGCCTGGACATGTAGTGGCTGACTGTCCTGATAAGAGAAAGGAGTCTTCAGACAAGAAGAAGACTCATCAAAAGGGCAAGAAGGAGAAATCCTTTGTTGCAAAGAAGGGTAAGAGCCTAACAGATCAGTCAACTTCAGAGTCAGAATCTGAAGCAGAAGCATATATTGGACTATATGCTGTATCTGAAGAAGAGGAGTTTCTGTAGTTGCTAGACTTCATCAATGAATAAGAGGATCATCAGTGCATGGGACTGATGGCAGGATCAGAAGAGGACATATGCCAGAATCAGTCTGGTCCTAATAAGGTACAATATCCTTCTATGAAATCTGTTTGTAGTACAAGTACAGAATCAGCTACATCTGTATCAAGTGATGTAGATGCATCTGAATCTGAAGGAGATGTCTATCAATTGATAGATAAGTATGGGGACTTGTTGCAGGCCCTTAAGAAAAGTAAGAACCTGGTTAAATCTCAGGCTCATGAAATTGCTGAACTAAGGGTAGCTACAACTGAGTTAGAGAAAGTAATTGATCGAAAGTTAAATGAAATTGCCAAGCTAAAGAATATAACTATTATTCAGATGGGCACAATTAATTATACCAATGATCAAGTGAAGAGTCTGGAGGCCAGACTAAGAATTGAAAAAGATTTAGTGGCTAGTTACTCTAAGCCAAAGTCTGTCTTACCCTTGATTGATGAATTTGTGAATCAAAAGGGTAAGGCAGGATTAGGATTCAAAGGTAACTCCAGGGCTGGCCGTTTCAAGAGGAAAGGCAAAGCTCCTATCAAGCCACTGAACTTTTCAGTCCCTATTAAGTTTAGAAAGGTGCAAGTGCCTTCTAATCAATATGATCATGAAAATATTCATGGTCATATTAAGACAAATGTTCTGAAAAACAAAGGTGTAAATGCCAACAGGCCTACCCATGTTCATAAACCCAATGGTTATAAAAAATCAGTGGGTGAAGTTACTGCAGCACCAGCAATGGACATAAATTCTTTTGTCAAGGAAGTATCTAGATCTAGATACAACAAGTTTGAATGTTGGTGCTGTGGCAAGAGAGGCCATTTTGCACTAGACTGCTGGTATAACACAAGTGTTAGAAAGAACAATAGTCTACCTGATAGAAGAGATAATGGTAGCTTTGTTAATGCTAACCTGAACCAAGGACCCAAGACTTACTTGGGTTCTAAGGATAAGTAAATCTGTGTTGCAGGATAATCCAAGTAGCCATGCCCCTATATGGTACTTGGATAGTGGTTGTTCCAGGCACATGAATGGAATAAAGGGGCTATTGAAGGAGTATTCATCTGTCAAAGATGGACCTAAAGTGATCTTTGGTGGATCTGAAAAAGGAGTCATCAAAGGGTTTGGTAACATTTCTTCTAACCTAATTACTATCACCCAAGTGGCTTATGTAAAAGGTTTGAAACATAATCTAATAAGCATAAGCCAGCTGAGTGATTTAGGATATGACATTTCATTTGTTAAGGATGGATGTCATATCAAAAGGTCATGTGATCAAGAGATCATTTTGACTGGGTATAGGAAGAGAAATGTATATTGTCTTAATTTTGTATGTGAGAACAAGGCTTCTCCCATCTGTCTTATAGCTGATGACAATGCTTCTCATTGTGTTAAGTGGCACAAGAGATTGGATCATCTTAACTACAAGACAATTGGCCAACTCTTTAGCAAAGAGTTAGTGAGGAATGGTCCTCAAGTCAAGTGTATAAAGGATGGAATATGCTCCGCTTGTCAAAAGGGCAAGCAGACAAAATCCTCCTTTCAAAGCCTTGAAAACAAGGATTCTGTGAGGTGCTTATACCTCTTGCATATGGATCTTTTTGGTCCTATGCCAGTTCATAGTCTAGGTAGGAAGGTCTACACTTTTGTGGTTGTAGATGACTATTCTAGATTTATATGGGTGTTCTTTCTGAGACAGAAATCTGAAACCCCAAGTGTCTTACTTAATTTTGTAAAGCAAATTCAGAATGAACTGAATAGTATAGTGGTCAAAATCAGAAGTGACCATGGTACTGAGTTTCAATCTGAAAGCATGACAAAGTTATGTGAAGACTTTGGGATTTTCCAAGAGTTCTCCTCACCAAGAACACCTCAGCAAAATGGAATTGCTGAAAGAAAGAATAGAACATTAATTGAAGCTGGTAGAACTCTATTGAGTGACACCTCTCTACCAGAATATTTCTGGGCTGAGGCAGTAAACACTGTTTGTCATGTGATCAATAGGGCTTCTATCACCAAGAGCCACAAAAAGACTCCCTATGAGATTATGAAAGGTAGAAAACCAAATCTATCCTACTTCAGAATCTTTGGTTGCAAATGCTATATACTTAATAATGGTAAGTCATATTTGACTAAGTTTGCTGCCAAATCCCAGGATGGGATATTTGTTGGGTATAACACAAATAGTAAGGCTTATAGAATCTTCAACTTGACTACTCAAGTTGTTGAAGAATCTGTGCATGTTGTGTTTGATGAAACAAGATTAATCAACTGTGAGTTGTCTTGTAGATCAAATGACTCAACAGGTATAAGCAAAATGATGGACAAGCTCTCCATTGCTGAAGCTTCAAGGGAAGATGGAGTATTGGAAAATGAAGGCTATTGTCCAGTGGGAGTACAAGATTCAATAGAAGATGAAGAAAACCAAGAGGTTCAGCATAATGAAGGAGCTGGAGATGTTCAACCAGAAGGGAGTCTTCCTCCAGCTATAAGACATTTAAGAGACCATCCAACTGATCAGATAATAGGTGATCCAAGACAGGGAGTGCAGACTAGAAGCAGAAGTCAAAGCACAGTTCTGCATTCAAGTTTCCTATCACAAATGGAGCCTAAGAAGTTTGAAGAAGCCATCCAAGACCTGCACTGGACTGATGCTATGCAAGAGGAGCTGAATCAATTCAGAAGGTGCAATGTCTGGGAGCTTGTTCCTAAACCAAGAGGCCACAATATAATTGGGACAAAATGGATCTACAGGAACAAGTTGGATGAGAATGGAGTAATAGTAAAAAATAAAGCAAGATTGGTTGCTAAAGGATACATGCAGGAAGAAGGGATTGACTTTGATCAAACCTTTGCCCCAGTAGCAAGGCTGGAGGCAATCAGAATGTTCCTTGCCTATGCAGCCTATCAAGACTTCAAGGTATACCAAATGGATGTGAAGTCAGCATTTCTGAATGGTGATCTTAAAGAAGAAGTATATGTAGAGCAGCCATCAGGTTTTGTAGATCCTCTTAAACCTGATTATGTTTATAAACTTAGAAAAGCTTTGTATGGGTTAAAGCAAGCCCCAAGGGCCTGGTATGAAACCCTGTCTACTTTCCTTATTGAGAATAAATTCTCAAGAGGAAAAATAGACAAAACTCTATTCCTTAGGGAATCCAAAGGCAAGATCATCTTAGTTCAAATCTATGTTGATGACATAATCTTTGGATCTACTGAAAACAACCTTTGTAAAAAGTTTGCCAAACTTATGCAAGTGAAGTTTGAGATGAGCAGTATGGGGGAACTGAAGTTCTTCTTGGGACTCCAAGTAAGACAGACTGATGATGGCTTGTCCATATCCCAGTCAAAGTTTACCAAAGAATTAATTAAGAAGTATGGTATGGAGTCATCCTCCATCATGAGAACTCCTATGGGAACAAGTATGCCTATATGCAAAGATGATGCAGGTAAACCTGTTGATGAGACTTTGTATAGAGGAATAGTTGGTTCTCTACTATATCTCACAGCTAGTAGACCAGATATTATGTATGCTACATGTGTCTGTGCTAGGTACCAAGCCTGCCCTAAAGAGTCTCATTATACTGCAGTCAAAAGGATTCTGAGATATCTTAAGGGCACACCTAATCTAAGCCTTTGGTACCCTAGGAATAGAGATTTTCTACTAACAGGTTATTCAGATGCAGACTTTGCAGGCTGTAGAGAGGATAGGAAGAGTACAACAGGTACTTGTCAATTCTTGGGAGGAAGATTGATATCTTGGAGTAGTAAGAAGCAGACCAGTGTGGCTATATCTACAGCTGAGTCAGAATATGTTGCTGCTGGCAGCTGCTGTGCACAACTATTGTGGATACAGCATCAGCTTAAAGATTATGGTATTCAAGTAAGTAGAACACCTCTTTTGTGTGATTCTAAGAGTGCAATTTCTATTGCTAATAATCCTGTTTCTCATAGTAGAACTAAGCATATAGAAATTAAATACCATTTTCTTAGAGATCATGTAGAAAGAGAAGACATCACATTGGAATTTGTTAAGACAGATTATCAAATAGCAGATGTATTCACTAAGCCTCTGGATGAAACAAAATTCAATAAATTTAAAATTGAATTAGGCATGCTGACCATTGATTAGATTATCAACAAACTTACAAATAACATATTAGATTATCAAATGGTCTCAAGTGGTGTTGACAGAAACAGAAATTGGCTAAGTAAAATAGTGTCGACACATTCAGTGATAATGTGTCGACTCAGTGAAGTAATGTCGACAAGACAGAAATATTGTGTCGACACAGAGAATATGTGTCGACACTTAAGAATTAAATTGTCGACTTATCCAGGAATGTAGTGTCAACTTCACCAGAATAGTGATGTCGACACTTACAAATTTTATGTCGACACTTATCCTAAGAGTCGACACAGATTTTCTGATACTCTACTATATCTCTCAGGTGTCGACATATCCACAATTGGTGTCGACACATAGTAGACAGATTTGTTGTCGAGACAATAGAAGTTTGTGTCGACACATTCCATCTGTGTCAACACATATAGACTGTTTTTGCCCGCCTTTTGATCTTCTTTCAATAGAAGGTATAAATAGGTCAAGAACTTATTCAGTCGACACGCTTACAAGGTTTTCGAGACTGAAACCCTGTGTCAACTTTCTATCTCTCTCTCTTCTCTCAAGCTTTCTCACCTTAACAATGGCGCCGAAGATTGAAGACAACGTCAATGAAGGTTATGAGTTAGTAAGGAATGCCTTTGCCGAAGCCCCAACAGATGTTCAACGAGTTATCTCTCTTATTTCCGAATCCGGATTAGAGTTCATAGTTTCTGAACCTTCCAAGATATGGAAGAAGGAGGTGCATGAATTCTTTAACTCTGCATCAATAGGTTCAGATATTCTCAAGATCAAGTCAACTGTTCATGGGACGACAGTGAAGATTACCCCAAGAAGTCTAAGGAAGATTCTACATTTACCAATAATTGAGAATGAAGAAGAAGTCCCTGCTTTTAAGTTAAGGGAGGCTATCCAATGGTGCGGATTGGATCCCACTCTGAAGATTGGAGCTGCTTTCAATAGGAAAGGGATGAATCAGCAAGGGAAATTTCTGTCTGAAGTAGTTGGCAAGGTGATTCTGTGCAAACCAGGGGGACATGATAGGATTTCAGCCTACATGTTCAGCCTCATGACCAGAATTGTGTTTACAATTCCAACAGATTGGTCAGCTGTAATCTTTGAAAAGATCAAGGAAGGAATAAAGAAGCCAAATCTGGCTAGAATTATGAGTTTATATCTGAATGGAGTGATCCCTGAGGTAATGCAACACCTGCCAGGAACAAAGATCAATCACATGAGAAAGATGGATATGAGATTGTTTTCTAGGTGGGATAGGGTGCTGTCAAAGGATGTGCCTGATGAGAGCAGGTAGGACACCTCAGTGAAATCCTCTTCTCATGCTCAAGATACTGAGCAGCTTCAAGAAGAACAAGAGAGGAAGCAGGATGAAGATCACCCTGTGTCTACTCCGGCCCAACAAGACACTATATCTGCACAAATGCAGGGGGAGCAAGCTTATTCTCCTGCCCAGAATGAATCTACTCCTAACCAGGTACAGTTGCAGGGGGAGATGGTGTATTTTCTTAATAAAAGGCATTTCTAATATTTCAATTTCTGCACAGGTGCAGGAGGAGCAAGTGTACTCACCTGCTCAGGACATCACCAATACTGAACAAGTACAGGGGGAGAAGATGTCAGACCCAGTGCAAGAGGCAGTACAAATTGATATCTCCAAAGATCTGAATATAGAGGATCCAATTGATACATCTTATGTTCAAGCTCAGAAGTTATATACTCTAGATGAGTTATTTCCTAATGTTGACATTGCTACTGGTAGAGTAAAGGAGGGGCAAGATATTGAGAAGGCCCTTGACATGGAGATAGAAATTGAGAAGGAGCAAATGGTTGAGGGGGAGTCTGTGCATGTTGAGACTGAACAACATGGCACTGAGACTGATATTCCTCCTCCTCCTCAAGAAAGAGTTCAAGTTGATAGTTCATCTGAATTTGAGACTGAAGAAGCCAGAATGGCTAAGAAGAGAAAACTTGTTGTCTTCAAAAGGAGCAAAGGTTATAAGCAGGCTCTACAGACTACAACTCCACCATCTCATTCTGACTTTAATTATAACAAGTTTATGGTTGATTTGCAAGTTAAGCTAGATGAACATAGATTGGCTGTTGAAAAATATGTTGATGAGAGCAATAAGTCCCTTCAATTTGACTTGGCTCAGGATATAAAGTCAATTCGATTTGAAATCAATATGCACAAGAAGGAAATGACAGATTGCTTCCATAAAGGAGGTAATGCTGTAGTATTCTTGGCTAAACAACAACAGTCCATTATTACCAAGGCAGATGATATAGCACTGAAGCAAGGCTATGTTCTTACCAATCAGATAAACATGAATGCAAATCTTGAAGACTCTCACAATGAGATTCTTAATGAGTTGAAAAAGACTACTACTGAAGGGCAAACTGAAGCAAGAGCAAAAGAGATGGAAGAATTTGATAAGAAACTTCAAGATGCAATTGAATCAGTTAAAACTGCTATCACTACCTCTCAAAAGGACATATCAGACAAGCTTAAAAAGTTAAAACCATTTTTTAAAGAGGGTGTGAATTATCTGGATGGCCAGATCAGATTTCAGAAGGAAGATCTAAGAGATCATATTACCAGAGAAGCCATAAAGGGGGAGAGGTTGTTAGTTCATGCTGGCTCAGAGCACACCAAATGGGTGACAAATAGTATTCGAGCCACATTAGGATATCCACCTTTGTGTGATGATGCTATGGTGGCTGAGTCAGGAATCCAAACAGGTCTACTTGAAGGCAATCAACCTGAGGTTGCCCAAGTCATTTACCCTCCTCCAGATTTTGATATGATTGATCAGCAAGTTTAAGATATGTATAGCCCTCCAAAGGAGGTTAACAGGGTTGTTATTGAGAAAGTGGATAAGCCTGAGGCCAATTTGAAAGAACAGCAAGATGCTCTACTATCCAAGAAGAAATTTAGAGAGCAGGCTGAACTTAAGCCAGATTTTGAGCAGTGGAGCCCTACTTCAAGAAATATTATACTCACTGCATGGAAGGCTGTAAAAGACCAAGTACATGAAAGAGGGAAGTGGTATAATGAAATGGAATGGCAAAAGCATGAAGCTAGGCAAGAGGCTATAATACAGTTCAGAAGAAAAGCCAAGCTGGGTAGGCTGCCACCAGATGCTCAGGAGCCGAGCAAGTACTTTCCAAAGCCCTATCATTACTTTGAAAGGCAAAGGCTCAAGGAAGAAGTTCTAAAGAAAGCTGAGCTAAAAGGCAAGAAGCCAGCTGAAGTTGCTGAAGCTCCTGTGAAGGCTCAAATCCAATCTGGCAAAGGGAATGTCATAAGAGAGCCTGATCAGTCTTAGTTCTAAGTTCTTTCAAAAAATGTTTTGTAATGTTTTGATCATTCAATATAAAAATCTGTAATCAAACATTACCAAGTTATAAACAAAATTTTGTTTGGAATCATATAATGTTCATTCTGTGATGGATTGTTATTATTTTGTTTGGAATCATATAATGTTCATTCTGTGATGGATTGTTATTATTTTGTTTATATTAAGTATTCCTGTTATGTCATATATCATCATTTTATACTTTTTATAAATGGTGTATATCATTGGCTATAAGGGTTATGACTTCTCCAAATAGGGGGAGATTGTTGGGTACATTGGAAAATGTGTACCTGATTTGAAGAAGTCCAATTTAGCTCAATGATATACATCAAGGTGTATTTGATGTTGTTTTGAGTTGACATGTGCAGGTGAAAAAGTGTTAAAGAATGCAGAAAAATATTCTAAGTCCATGTGTCGACACCTGAAGAAACAATGCTGACACTTCAGAATATTTGTGTCGACACTTGAAGGAAGCTGTGTCGACACAGAGAAAGATAGTCGACCACATTTGTGTCGACACTTGGAAGCAGTGTCGACTCACAGGAAGATAGTCGACCACATTTATGTCAACACTGGGAAGCAGTGTCGACTAACTAAAAGATAGTCGACCTCGACACAGAAGGAGATAGTCGACCACATTTATGTCGACACTGGGAGGCTGTGTCGACACAATGAGACAGAGTCGACACATTTTGGCAGAGTCAACAATTGATGTGTCGACACCTGAAGGCAGTGTCGACACATACTGAGTTCTGAATCTACAACAATTGTGTCGACACACAGGACTTGTATCGACACACTGCAAAGTCAAGACCAAGTTATTTTCTGAAGAAAGATGAAGTGTTGAGTCGACATAAATTCTCTGTGTCGACTAATTCTCAAAATAAAGTTCTGAAGAAGCTGTGTCGACTTAAAGGCAAACTTGTCGACATCATCAAAGGTTGTGTCGACACCAAAGTTACTTGTGTCGACACATATAGACAGTTGGTCTCGACACTTCCTGACAGTCTGTCTCAACACATTGCTGACCAAGACTAAGGCACAGGATCTGTTTGAAGACTTGACAGCTGTGGGTTGCAGCCAGTTAACTGATGTTGTCAGACTTGTCAGAAGACAGTTATAAACCGAATCAGCCGGTTACCATTAAGAAGGTCTATAAATAGACAGATTCAGAGGGAAGAAAACAGGATTGAACTTTGGCAATCAAATTGAGAAATCAAATCAAGAAGGAGTAATACACTAAAGAAGATCTTCATCAGAAGATCTAAGAAGACGATCTCAGGATCGATCTAAGAAGAGTTCTAACAAGAATTCAGAAGTATCATCAAAGGTGTTGGATAGAGAGGGATCCACCCATTTTGAAGAAGAAGAAGGAAGCCATCAGTGGTTTCTCAAGAAGCTGTTTGGAAATCAACTCAGCTAAGTTCAGATTCAAGAAGCTTTGAAGAAAGCTCAGATTCAGTTGATTTCATCAGCTGATCAAGAATTGTCTTGTCCTCTTCTCTCTCAACAAAGGCAAGACATTAAAACTTCTTTTCTAAATTTTTGTAGGATCTGTTTTACACAGATCTGAGTTGTAAGCCTGTGATATAAAGGCTGAGTGTAGGAGAGTTGATCTCTGAGTGGTAGGGCTGTTTGCCTGAGTGTAGGAGAAGGTTCTTCTCTGAGTTTTAGGCCTTGTGGCAAGGCTGAGGTAGGGCAGTTGTGACTGAGTTGTAGGAACCTATCCAGGTTCTGAGCTGTAGGATCTGAGGATCTGAGAATAGTGGAAGTTTGGCCGAATCTAGCATAATGCTAGATAGGTGAAGGGGGAAAGTGGATGTACCCAAACCTTGGGGAACCACTATAAAACATTGTGCAATCTGTGATGTTTGAATTTCTGTGATTGCTGTGCTGAATGTTTTAATTCTGTGATTGAATTCTGCCTAAAAGTATAAAAAAGCAATTAGAACCTATTCACCCCCCTCTAGGTGTTTTAGGTTGTCTTGAAAGTAAAACTATCACTTTTAAACCTGCCAACCTCAACTTTTACTAGCACAAGATACCTTTTCAACACTGGCTCCCTGGTCTCGAAGTTACCAAGAACTTGTGAAGCCATTACCAGAGAGTCAGTCTTAATATGGACATGATCAATTCCAAGCTCCCTTGTAAGCCTCAAGCCGGCCAGTAAAGCTTCATACTCCGCTTGATTGTTAGTTATTGGAAAATAGAACTTGATGGCTTGCTCAAGTTTGATGCCATTTGGGTTTATCAAAACTACCCCTGCCCCCGAAGAGTTTCTTCTAGAAGCTCCATCGACATAGATGGTCCAAGCTAAAGGAGACCTTGCTGCCTGATCCGAGCTAGATTCTGTTGTGTCAATCAGAAAATCTGCAAGCACCTGTGCCTTGATAGCTGTTCTGGGCACATAGGAAATTTCAAACTCACTCAGTTCAATTGCCCACTTAGCTAGCCTGCCTGAATACTCTGGCTTTTCTAACACACTCTTCAAGGGTTGATCAGTAACCACTTGAATTTAATGTGCCTGGAAATATGGACGGAGCCTGCGGGCAGACATAACCAATGTCAAAGCCAGCTTCTCAAGGATTGGGTACCTAGCATCTGCATCTTTCAGAATGTGACTGACATAGTAAACGGGGAACTGCCTCCTGCTCTCTTCTCGGACCAGGACAGAACTAACTGCCTCGGGACAAACCCCCAGGTATAGGAATAACATCTCTCCTGCTCGGGGGCTTTGGAGTAAGGGTGTCGAGGTTAGCTGCTTTTTCAACTGCTCGAAGGCCAAGGAACACTCTTCTGTCCATTGGAACTTGGACGCTCCCCGAAGAGTCTTAAAGAATGGCGCACTTTTATCCACAACTCAAGAGATGAATCTCCCAAGTCCTGCCAACCTCCCCCCAACTGCTGAACCTCTTTTGGAGAACGGGGAGGGGCCATATCAAGGATGGCTTTAACCTTATCAGGATTGGGGGCAAGACCCTCGGGAGTAAGGAGATGGCCGAGAAACTTCCCCTTACTTGCCCCAAAGATGCATTTTAACGGGTTAAGCTTTATTTTGTGCCTTCGCAGAGTGGAAAAGGTCTCTGATAAATCTATCAAGTGCTGTGGAAGAGACCTACTCTTAATCAAAAGGTCATCCACGTACACTTCGAGGTTCCTACTTTTTTGCTCTTTAAACACATGGTCCATCATGTGTTGATAAGTCGCGCCAGCATTTTTAAGCCCAAAGGGCATCACAAGATAACAATAGCAACCATCATTAGTGATAAACGATGTGCGAGGGATATCGGGTTTGTTCATTATTATTTGGTGATAACTAGAGAACGCATCTAGAAAGCTCATAAACAGATACCCTACCATAGAATCAACTAATAAATCTATCCGAGGCAAGGGGTAGAAATCTTTCGGGCACGCTTTATTCAAACGGGTGAAGTCTACACACATACGCCACTTCCCTCCTGGTTTCTTAACCATTAAAACGTTTGAGATCCACTCAGGATATTAAATCTCTTGTATGAAGCGCGCTTTGAGGAGTTTGGCAACCTCCTCTCTGATAAGCTCTGCCAACTTGACAGCTACATCCCTCTTCTTCTGCTGGACGGGCTTGGCGGCTGGATCGATGTTGAGATGATGGCAAGCCGCGTCAGGATCGACTCCTGGCATGTCCTCCGCCGACCAAGCGAAGACATCCAAATTCTTTAGCAGGCAAGATATCAACTCCGCTTTTGATATTCTGGCAACTCGGAGTTGATGGAGAGCTTTCTTTCTTCCCCCTCTACAATGGGGACTCCTTGCGTCACCTGGGCAGGTTCCAGGTGAGCACCTTCTCTATCCACAATAGCTTCTGATGGAGAAGGGCTTCTGCTGCTGCTGGAAAAGCTGGGGGGGGGGGGGAAACTTCAGATACATTAACTGTACGGAGGTAACACTCTCGAGCTTGCTTTGGGTCTCTCCTGACCCTGCAATGACGGTCATCTTTGCAGAACTTGATGGCTAAATGATATGTTGAAATGATGGCTTGATACTTGTTCAGCAATGGTCTTCCAAAGATAGCATGGTAGCTGCTTGGAGCATCTACCACTATGAACTGGATCTCCTTGGTCACCCCTCCAAGCCCCACCGGGAGTGTGACATTTCCTTCAACTTCCTTTCTTTCTCCCGATAAGCCATAGAGTGGCCCCTCGGTGGAAAGCAGAGGCTTTCCAGTCCTCAGGGCTTCAAAAGTAGACTTGAAGAGGAGATTCACGGAGCTGCCTGTGTCAATGAGAATTCTATCGACCGTGAAATCTCCGATGGCTGCTTGGACTATGATGACATCATCAAAGGGATTAGCGGTTATAGGAAGGTCCGCAGGGACAAAGGTGATGATTTCAGAGGGAGGGGCAGAAGAAGAAGTAGAAGCAATCTCAGTTCGGGAAAGTCTTGACAGAGAAGACTTCTAAGTAGACTCAGCCCCTGCTCCGCCATGGATGTAAATGAGTCTCCCCAAGACTCCTTCGTCGACAACATCAATACATTCACTTGGGATATCAATGAGCCCCAGATGGCCCTCATCCCTTACCTCTATACATTCCTGCTGAACTTCAGCCACCTCCTTGACCTTTGAGGTGGAAGGCTTTGAAGACTCACCCTTCCTGCCCAGGTCCTTGATCTTGCCTTCGACGAACAACCTCTCAACTAGCTGTCGGAGGGCCTTGCAATCTTCGGTCAAATGGCCCTTCTCTTTGTGAAAATCACAGAACTGAGAGTTGTTCCTGGGCTTCCAGTCTCTCTGAGGCCCTTGCCTCCTTTCCTCAGCCTTCTTCTGGATTATCTGGACGACCTCTTCAAAGTCGAGGCCCAGATCTACAAACTCTTCCATGGAGCTGCTCTCATAAGGATTTTAAGCTGGCTGGGCACCCTGAAGAATGGGAAGTGCTTGAAGGGGTACCGCGGGAGCGGTGGCCAACGACAGTCTCTGATTATGAAACTATTGATGGCCAAGGAAGGGTTTCTTGTGGCGGAGGTTACGCCCCCTCTGCGGTGGAGGTTGGAAATCAGGCCGAGGAGGCTTACTGTGGTACTGATTGTTGGAAGAGGAGTTGGGGACATCCCTTCCTCCAGCTTTAGCTGTCATGGATGAGATATAGGTTGGGTTGGCATTTTCTCCCTCAATAAAGCGATTAGCTATCGCGATGAGCTCCTGATAAGTTGATGGTGCCTTTGTTGTCACTTTGAATTTCAATGGGCCCTCCCGGAGGCCGTGAATCAAGGCAACTTTATAATAATCGGGGTTCACATTCCTTACCCCTTGGATTTCCTTTTGGAACCGATTAACGAATCTTGCCACTAATTCGTTGTCTCTCTGCTTGATGTCAAAAAGGGCTGCCGGCCCATCCTTTCTCTTCTTAGAGTTTGCAAACCTCAGGAGCAGCTCGCTGCGAAGCTCAGCGAAGGAAGAAATTGTGCCCGAAGGCAACTCGTAAAACCACTCTCTTGCTTGACCATCAAGAGTGGTCACCAGAAGCTTACACTTCAAGGCATCAGAGAGGCTCCTTAATGCAACTGCCCCTTCGAATGCCTGTAGTTGGGAGACCGGATCAGTCTCCCATGAATAAAAAGGGAGGCGAGGTTCTCTGAAATTGCTCGGCGCTGATTCCCACCGAATTCGATCGACGAAGGGAGAGGGAGTCTCTGAATCAGTAGAAGGGCGGACTGGAGGGCGAAGCTCTGCGGGCTCTGCGGACTGCCGATCAAAAAAATCTAGTCGGCGATCTGGAGTCCCTCGGGCTGCTTCCCTGAAGAAATCCATCAGGGGGGCAAACTCACCAGCCTGAGGTCGTAGGGGAGCTACGCACTGAGATTGGTGGAGAGGCAGAAGTGCGGTCGCAGGCGACTGCTGAAGAGGGGTGTGATGAGCCGGGGTCCGGCGGACCGGAGTCTAGCGGACAGGAGTCTCAGCAACTTCTTCAGCGACCTGGGGAGCAAGCCGCTGAGTCAGTGCTAACAGGGCTTGGCTGATTGTATCGAGCCGCTGGTCAGTCTCTCTGCGAGATACTTTAGCTTCCCAGCGAGACTGCTCCAATGCTTCCCACAACGAATCATCAGGCGAGCTGGAGCGATCGGAGCGACGAGCTCAGCGGTCTGACATTTCTATCCGCGATTTTCAAAAAGCTACTCGAATCTAAAGGTCGCGTGTTAACTGTTGATGCGCGAAATGCGAAGGTGGAAACGAGCACCAACAGCTAACTGTTCGAGCACTTAGGGAAGAAAGAGGAAAAACAAACTGCGAGTAGCAGTCTACTTGGTGGACTAGAAAAGGAACAGAAAAGCAACAGAGCCGTGGAGCACGGCAATACCAGACTTCGCCCGTCGCGACCTAAATGCCACTCCTACGACGGGCTTGCTTTTGATTGCAAAGAAGCGGTTACAAGGAGGGAAAAGGAAAGTAATGCAAAAAGCAAGCTGGAGATCGCAAATCCAGAGATTCGAGTCCGCAGCCTTTAACAAGTGGGCTCCTGGGCTCGAATCAGCCTGCTTTGAGTGCACCACTTCCCCCTATTTATAGGCTGGGGTCCTGCCCAAACGGGCAGGGCTAAAATAACCGGCTGCCCGGGGTTTAAAGGAGCCGGGCAGCGGTGACGGGAAACAAAAGAGAAAGAAGAAGCAGTCCGCGCGGGACCGGCGGACTGGGCCTGCGAGCTTGAATCCTCCCTTGGTCGCATCGAGCGCAACCCTGTCAGACCAGTTGCGACCTGAGCGACCTGGGCAACATGACTCGGAGCTCGCCGATCTGAGCTCGACTATCGTCGACGGGAGGTCGAAGATCCAACAGAGTTGAGAACCAAGGGCGACCTTGGCGGACTGAGATCTTGAATCCGACCAAGGAGGAGCGAGATGTCTAGCTGGATATGTTGCAGATTCTGGGGTTAACACCTACCAGGGTGGTAGAATAGTGGGTGTACCCAGTTGGGGGAACCACTATAAATTCTTGTGTTGTCTGGTTGCCCTTTTCTTCTTGCTCTTACTGTGGCCGTGTTATTTAGTTCTTCCTGTGATTTCATTTATTTCATTTTGTATTCTGTGATATAGTACCTAAGTTTAAGAGCACTTCTTATAGTTCAAATTTTTTTTAAATATACCCACATACTCTATTCACCCCCCTCTAGAGTATATCAAATCTAACCCTAACTTTCACACTGCCCTTGGAATGGGGTAGGGTCATTATAAATTGGTAACCTGAATGCTGACTGTTGCTTCGTTTGCCACCATTAAGGTGGGCTGTCCCTGTGCAGGTGCTGGGGAGCTGAGCGTGAAATAGAGGGCTTAATCCCCTACTGCTGCTGCTGGCCCTTTTAGGCTGATCAAAGGCTTTTGTTATGTTCATTTGTGGCCGGCCTGCGCGCCGATGTTTGTAATCCACACTTGTAAAGCGTAACTGTAAGGCCCTAAGGCCAAACTCTTGAGTATTTATTGTACATTCCTTTGTGAATATATATAAATGTGGTTGTTTATATATAGTGGACATTCATGGTTTGAGTTCAGTTTAACGTTAAAATCTTGCGCTAGTATTCTCTGTGTTCGGATGCGTACCTATTTTGATATTAACCTATGACCTCGCCGCCTATTTGTGGCATATAGTGTGGGGCCCCGGCTAGACCTTCTATTATATGTTATTTAACGGATGGGGTCTTTATAACTCAGCCAATCTAAAGGATGGAGGGGAAAAAGCCTTTGGCTCTGAATTAATTGTTGGCTCTATAGAAATATCAGAAACTGAAAAGCTTGTCCTAAGCTGTTCCAAAACTTCAGGACTAATAAAAGATGAGTAACAAACTATTGCTTTAGACAAACCTGGTACTGAATGAATAAGAACTGGTTAAATGTTGCTATATACTGAATCAAAAGAATATAGTAAAGAAATTAAATCAACTGTGGGATTTATGATGAAATTACCAACATTAGATATTTCTTTATCTTCTAAAAATAAATCATTTCCGTATTTGTATCTTCATCAAGAATATCAATAACCTCTGCTAGAATTCATGCATATGGAACTGTTGCTGCTGGAGGAGCAGGAGCTTCTTCATGGAACATCTCCCCTGCCTGGTTTCAGAAAGTTCGGCCCCTAGAAGAAGGGACAGAGGAAAAAGCTACAATTTGGGTGGAAAGAGTGGAGATAGAAGCAGAGAGAGGAGCAATAACCTCATCTATTAACTGGAGTAGAAGGGGTATATGTGGATTGGTGACCACAATTAGAACAGATAGACATGGCTTGAGGGAAGTCTGATTGTTGGAATTCTGGAAATGATGATGGAATGGTGGATGGTATGTCAGTAAGGATATTTTCCTTGATGGGGGAATGAATTGGAGAGTAGTGTGGAGATGGTTGAGGAGATAGTAGATTGAAGTTTTGTTGGGAGGAGGAGGATGGAATATCATCAATGTGAGATGGAATATGAGATTGAGGAGATGGATATGGTGGTGTATCCTCATTGATATGAATAGGTGATGATGGTTGAGATGGAGATACTTGATGAATGGAAGTGGAAGTTTGTTAGAGGGGAGTTGATGAAGGAAATATTGAAGGAGGTGGAGATGGAGGATTAACAGGAGAGAGAGCGGGAGCTTCTTCATGAGGTAGGTAGTGGCCGAATCAACCCATGTGTTCTCTGAAGCTATTCTGGAAGAGGAGGCCCTGGAGGGCTTGGGAAAAGTCCTCTCCTATCTACCAAATAGGGCAGAAGTAAGCCCTTTGAGGCATTGATAAATGTGGTTTGAGATACCAACAGATTAGGAGCCTTTGCCTGCAGAAATATTCCTAGAATCCTTCCAAAATATACATTCTTCTTATTGTTTTTCGTTTTTATCAAATCAAGAAAAATACTTCGATAGTTTATTGACTTCTGATTAACTAAGGCACACATCAAGTGGAACTGGTTCCTAGTGATATGATCATGTGCAAAGCGCTTTCCTAACAACACTTTGCCTATAATATCAGCCAAAAGTCTATATTCTATAGATAATTTTTTCTTAAGAAGATTGTTAGGGTTTCCTGCAGAGTGACCTTATCTATCTAGCATCTCATCAAATTCTCTGCTAGACTCTATCTCACCATCTCCATTAACAAAACAAAAAACTCTGTCAAAATCTCGGGAGAAAGAGGAATCGGGTTACCAGAAATCGAGCTGATAACAACTTGAGAATCCTGAATCTATTCTAAGAAAACCCATTCCTTAATCTCTTGTACTGATAACTTGATCCTGGTTGTCATGAGAAACTGTAGATTTGAAATTTCAAAAAGTTTCAGAATATCTTGAAATATCTGATCAATATGAGAAAAATGATTCCATGTCTATATAAAATCCTGCGTCGAACTTCATGCTTTCAAGAAGTGCTGGAGAAATTGTCATTGCTCTGAAAAAACAAGCAACAAAAGATAAAGTGCAGAAGGGAATTGGAAAGTACGGGATGGAGTTCGATGAGAACCTAGATATATGGTTTTAAAAGATGAAGCGACGAACTCCGTCTAGCAAAAAAGTAAAACTTCGATCTCAGTACGACGAAAATACCCATAAAGAGATAAAAGTCGTCGACCTAAGTTAGAAGAGCGGGAAAATAGATCGTCGATCTCCATTCGACAAAATTTTTTTAGAAATAAATTCGTCGATCTCTGTTCGGCGAAAAAATTTAACAAAGAGATTTCGTCGATCTCCGTCCGACGAAATACTCTAGAATAGTTCACAGATCGTCGATCTCCGTTCGACGAAAAGTGATCAATTCTTAAGACCTTAGACAATCAAATTTATGCTTCTCCATTAATCATAACTATCTAATTTAAGAAGAATAGATGTTTCTTTTCATCCAAAGGTTTGGTGAAAATGTCTGCCATTTATAAATCAGTAGAGATAAAGATAAGGTTAATTTTCTTTTTATCCACACAATCTCTAATGAAATGATGTCTAATTTCTATATGCTTGGTTCTACTATAATGCACTGGATTTTGTGCAATGGAAATTGCACAGGTACTATCACAAAATATAGTAGAATTAGTTTGATTGTAACCATAATCCATGAGTTGCTTTTGAATCCACAAAATTTGTGAACAACAACTGCCCGCTGCTATATATTCAGCTTATGCAGTTGAAGTTGACACAGATCTCTGTTTCTTACAAAACTAAGAAACAAGCCTATCACCAAGAAAGTAACATGTTCCTGATGTGCGTTTCCTATCAACTCTACATCCAGCAAAGTCAGCATCTGTGAATCTTGTTAATTCAAATTATGACTCAGTTGGATACCCAAGTCCTAGATTTAGGCAACCCTTTATATATCTCAAAATTCTTTTTAGGAAAATATGGTGAGATTTTTTTTGGTTCACTTGGAACCTAGCACAAAGGTATGTAATAAATATTATATCTGGCCTACTAGGTATGAGATACAACAAAGACCCAACAATAGCCCTATATGTTTTCTGATTAATTGGCTTTCCCTGTTCATCAGAATCAATCACAGCATTGGAAGCCATGGGTGTTTTCATAGCTGAGGCATCAGACATCCCAAATCTCTTAACTAACTAAGCATATTTAGATTGGGAGATGAAAATGCCATCAGGGGATTGCTTCACTTGAAGATGAAGGAAGTATGAAATCTCACCGCTGCTACTCATTTCAAACTTAGAATGCATCAGGTCAGAAAACCTTTGACATAGTTTGAAGTCAGTAGATCCAAAAATGATGTCATCTACATATATTTGTACTAATAAAATTTCATTTTTATGATGCCTAAAAAATAAAATCCTATCTACAATGCCCCTAGAGAACTTATGCTCTAAAAGAAAGCTAGCTAGGGTCTCATACCAAGCTCTTGGAACTTACTTTAAACCATAAAGAGCTTTATGCAATTTAAAAATAAAAGAGGGATGAGTTGGAGAGATAAAACCTTATTGTTGCTCCACATAGACTTTCTCTTTGAGTTCACCATTTAAGAAAGCACTCTTGACATCCATCTGGTATACTTTGAACTTCTTATAGGCTGTATAGATAAGAAAGATTCTGATTGCCTCAAGTCTTGCAACAGGTGCAAAAGTTTGATCATAATCAATTCCTTCCTCTTGTGAATTTCCTTGTTCTACCAGTCTTGCTTTGTTCCTTACTATAGCTCCTTGTGCATCCAATTTGTTTCTAAATTCCCATTTAGTTCCAATGAATGGGTAGTCTTTGGGTCTTGGAACTAAATCCCAAACTCTACATCTCTCAAATTGATTGAGCTCCTCTTGCATTACAATAATACAGTCGGGATCTTGCTCTGCATCTTTTATGGATTGGGGCTCAAGTTGAGATATGAAGTACACATGCATCAAATCTTGGTTTAGTTGATGCCTTGTTTGCACACCAACTAATATGTCTCCAATCACTTGAGATATAGGGTGATCTCTAAGTGTGACAAGATTAGTAGAAGGAGTTGGTTCAGCAACAACATTAGGAATTAATTCTTCTTGTGGAATTATGTTGGCTGTTGTAGGTTTAGTAATTATTTCAATGATATCTTCTTCACTGTCTACATCAACTTGTAAACCCTAAACCTCTTGAGTGAGGTTTAAATCATCCAATTTCTCAAATAGTTGGGGTACCTGTAATAAATCTCTGGTAGAAGAATCCTTCTCATTGTAAAACATGTTAGCTTCATCAAATGTTACATATACGGATTCTTCCATTTTCAAAGTTGATTTATTAAATACCCTATAAGCCTTGCTGACTTGGGAATATCCAAGAAAAATTCCCTCTGCAGCTTTGGCTTCTAACTTTCTAAGATGTTTCTTGTTATTATTATGCATATAACATCTATAACCAAATACTTTAAAATAATCTATTTTAGGTTGCTTTCCTTTGAGCAGTTCATATGGACTCTTACCCTTAAGTTTATGTTTTAAACTCCTATTCAGAACATAGTTTGTTGTGCTTACAACCTCTGCCCAAAAGGATAGGGGCAAGTAAGTATGTGCAACCAATGTCCCTGCAGATTCAATAAGGGTTCTATTTTTTCTTTCTGCTACCCCATTTTATTGAGGAGTTCTAGGAGCAGAGAAGCAATGCATGATACCTTCCTTCTCACAGAATTCTTGCATGAGAAGAGAATCAAACTCAGTGACATGATCACTTCTGATCAATGGAACTAGAGTAGATTACTCAATCTGAATGCTCTTAAGAAAGTCTGTAAGAACTTTGAAGTTATCTGACTTCTTTCTAAAAAAGAACACCCAAGTGAATCTAGAGAATTCATCTACAATAACTAAAGTATAGGATTTCCCTCCCAAGCCCTGTACTGTAATGGGTCCAAAAAGATCAATATGTAGTAAGTACAGAATCTTGGGTGAATCACTCTTATTAATTGATTTAATGCTATTTTTAGTTTCCTTGCCTAATTGACAAGCCCTGAAGAGACTTTCCTTCTTGTAGTGGCCAAAAGACAATCCTCTAACAAAGTTGTCCCTAGATAGTTTAGCAATATTTCTTAGGTTTACATGTCCTAGTCTTTTATGCCATAAGTCATTATTATTACTAATTTGATTGAATAAGCAAATTTCTGAACTAGCTGACTTGAAATTAACTACATAAATATTTCCTTGTCTAAGTCCAGTTAAAACAGTTTTGTTATCTATTGAAGTAATAATACTGTAAGATTGGTTAAAAGATACCTGATAACCTTCATCACATAACTGGATTATGGATATCAGGTTATGTTTTAAACCACTCACATATGCAACCTTTTTGAATGTAACAGCTCCAACTTTAACATCCCCATAGCCTTCTGTTTGACCACAGTTAGAGTCTCTAAAGATCACCATTGGTCCAAGCTTTGACTTGTAGTTAGTTAGGTTGTCCTTCCTTCCTATCATATGCTTTGAACATCCACTATACAAGTACCACTATTGCTCTGTGGTATGATAGTTCTGTACCTGCAAGAAAATAAATTAAATGTTCTTGACCCACATAGCCTTGGGTCCTTGATTCTTCTCAAACTTATAGCCTGAAATGTAAGAATAATTAGGTTGGTCTTTGTATCCTAAGGGGTGAAATCTTCTAGGTGGAATTATCCATTGGGTAAAGGGATTAACAAATGATTTTGGTTAATTAACATTTCTGGAAAAATTTAGGTTTCTGTTTAAATTATCTGAGTTCGACGAATTCAAGTAAGTTCGTCGATCTGCGTTCGATGAATAGGGATGAGTTCGTCGAACTCCGCTCAGAGAATGAAAGTATTTATTTCCCGTGCCCCAATTTCGTCGACCGCGGTTCAACGAACCATATAAATTTCGTCAATTGTAGTTAGACGATTTATTATATATAAAATCTGCGTTCATAGTTCTTCGATCTGAGTTCGACGAACCATATACATTTCGTCGATCTGAGTTCGACAAAAAATGTTGAACATGGTTTTTATTGAAATTTTTATTTTTCCTTATCTTTTGTTTGGGTTTTTGAAATTCTTCTATTTGTTGGTTGTTGTCTTCTAATTTTTCTTTTCCCTTTTCTGATATGAATTTGATAGGGGTTGAAATAATATTTTTCATAAGTATTGGTGGCTAAGTAGATGAAGCTCCTAAGACTAATTTACTATTAAGCCTAGCATTTGCTGTGCTAGTTATATCCATTAATTTAATACTTCTCCCATTTAGGGATTCTTCAAATTTTTTAGCCTCATTTAGTTTAGTTTTTAAAGAAATGATTTGTTCAGAAGCTATATCTAGTTCATCTTTTAGTTTTATGTTTTCAGAAAACAAGTTATCAAATTCAATTTGTTTATCTCTGAGAAGTTTGATTTCCTTCTCAGACTTAATTAAATCATTACACAAAAGTTTGAATTCAAATTTAAAATGATCAGAGTTTAAATCAAAATAGGCTATTACCTGATCCTCTTCTGATTCTAATTCTTCTATAGATTCATCAGCTGCTGAATGACTGCATGAAGCATCAATTGCCATCAGGAAAATCTCTCTGGCATTTTCCTCTTCTTCATACTCACTAGAGCTGGAAGATGAAGACTCTTCTTCAGACTCACTCCAAGTCTCAACAACAAAGCCTTTTTCTTTCTTCTTATACTTTCTGGAAGAAGGCTTGCTGTAGTGCTTCTTATATTCCTTCTCTTTTCTTTAATCCTTCATTTGAGCCTCTGGACAATCTCGAAGAATGTGTCCTGGCTCCCTGCAACATTAGCAAACAACTTCCTTAATGGGAGTCTTGTCATACCTTGGCTTATCTTCATTCCTTATTGACCTTCTTCTGAAGTCCTTCTTAGTCATTTTGAAGAATCTCTTTGCTAAGAGACTCATAAACTCTTCATTTACTGGTAGAGTTTTAGATTCTTCAGATGCCTTAAAGGCAATGTTTTGCTCCTTCCTTCCCGAGGTAGAAGACTTCTGTTCAGTTGCTTCTCTAGTCTTGATAAGCTTCTCATAAGACTTGAGCTTGCCTAACAAAGACTCGGTAGAAATTTCCTTTAGGTTTCTGGCCTCCTTGATTGGCCAGATCCTAGAATCCCATGTGCTAGGGAAGCACATAAGGATCTTATCATTGATCTCAATCAGTGATATGTTCTTGTCCAAGTTCTTCAGCTCATTGATGATCAAGCTGAGTCTGTTGTATATATCAATAACTGACTCTGACTCTTCTTTCTTGAAGTTCTCATATTGGGAAATGAGATGAGATCTTCTATCTTATCTTTTATTAGCTTATCCTGCTACCATTTGGTTGAGGGAATCCCAAATGGCTTTTGTTGATGTACACTCAGCAACCTTCTGGAAAATGTGATCTAACATTGTTTGTGACAGAATGTTCAATACTTTGGCATCAGCAACCTTTGCTTTCTTTTGTGCCTCAGTCCACTCAGATGGTGTAACTATAATGGTGCTTGTAGATGTTATTACAGAAGGAGTAGGGGGACCTGTCAAAATGGAATTATAGATGTTTTCATCAATAGAATTCATATGCAACCTAATCCTTGCCTTCCAAAGTGCAAACTTGTTAAGGTTGAACACTAGAGGTCTGGTGCTTGAATATTCTTTATTTTGTGCCATGATAGAAAGAGACAATAGAGTAAATGAGATCTACCAAAGATCTTTTGGTTCAGGTGTTAGCCTGTAAAACCAAACAACCTTACCCACTGATACCAATTGAAAGTGAGGGGATAGATCACACTAACTCTAGAGGGTGGGGGGTGAATAGAGTTTGAAAACCTTTTGATTAATTTTTACAGTGGATTAAAATAAGTGATAAGTATATGTATAAAGAGAAATAAAAACAAAAATAATCACAGCACAGAAATAAATAATAGAGCAATCCATACAACATAAAGAATTTATAGTGGTTCCCCTAAACTTGGGTACATCCACTCTTCTACAACCCTGGTAGGAATCAACTACAGGTTTTTGATCAGGTACCCTACCACCATAGGTTTTTGCTCAGGTGCCCTGTCACCACAAGATCTATTTTAAGGGAGACTGTTGCGCGCTAGGGTTCAAAGAAAATAAACGCAACCGAACTAGCAACCCGATGAGGAAAGTATACCTATCGAATTGTAGTAAGGGGACACAAGTGTCGTATTGAAATCCGGGAACTGTTGGCTATGCTTACTCACACGAACGCTATTATCTTATCGACGGAAAAAAACTAGGGTTTTAGAAAATCTAAGTGCAGGGGAGAAAGTAAAGCTATACTAGAAAGAGAAACACTGCAATTAAGTAAAGCTATTAAGTAAAACAATTACTACGATGGGTAGAAAATATGAAATGGAAATGCACTCGATCAAGATTCACCTCGGCTAAAGACGATTAAGAAAATGCGATAAAAATCTAAACTTAATAGGATAAAGGTCCTTGACCGTGGAGGTTCCTAAAGCTTGAACACGCTTCTCTCGAAATCGTGCCCAACTGAGTTTAGGAAGGTCCGACCGACTCTCGTCTAAATCGGAGGCCTAAAACTCGCTTTACGCGATGAACCCCACTATTGGATTTTACTCCAATCCGGGAGATTTGGACGTCTGCCTCTCTCGAGGGGTGTGTACAACTCCCTTTACTCTTGAATGCTCACTTCATTCTTTCGGCCTCTCGGCTAGCCCAGAATGAAAGCAAAGGCGGAGAGTATATATCGAAAATATACCTCCAACCCGTGATTAATCAAGAGTAATTCAAGGCCCTAACCTAAAAAGAAAAGATTAATTAAAACATCATAACATAATCGCTCTAACCTCGGATCATCAAGATCGAGTACAAGGAGGACTAGTTAATCATAATGGAGTGGAGGAGGGGAGATGAGTAGAAAAGCATATAAAGGAACACAAGCTAAAGGAAGAACAATTCTATTAATGAAAAGGGGCAATTTACACTAATGAAAATAAAATTACAAGTGCATGAAATTGAAATCCTATTCTAGCCCTACAAGTAGCACTAAGCAAGAACAAAATTACAAAGAAAGCATAAACAAGCTAAGATTAAACTAGGGTTAAAAAATTACAAAGAGAGGGAGAGAGAGAGAGAGAGAAAAAGCATGAAAAAACTCAAGAACCAAAGGGGCAACACCTCCCCCTCTCAACCAAAGCTTGCTGAAATGGAGAGGGGGGGTCTCAATTTATAGAAATTTTCTCGGGTTGGTCACGCCCTCGGTCACGCCCTAGGGGGGCGTGTTAGGGGGCATGACAGTACTATGTTGACCTCGGGCTCTGGATTCTGGCAGGAGGGATGATTGCTTCGGTACGTCGGTGGTCACGCCCTAGGTCACGCCCGTGACAGGGGGGCGTGACAGGCACGTCATGTCCAAATCATTGGTCGGAAATCCGTCAGTCACCGAAAAAGGAGGGTGTCACGCCCATATCACGGGCGTGACATGGGGCGTGACAGTACTGTTTGCGTGCTGAGGCGAAACGACATTTAATGCGGCGGCAGGCTTTGCGGCAGAGGGCGACACGCCCATGGTCACGCCTGGTGACACGCCCAGGGAGGGCGTGTCAGGGGGCGTGACAGCGGTTTTGACCATTTTCTATCCCTTCCAGCAGGAGCCCTCGGGATCGGGTGACACGCCCTAGGTCACGCCCAGGGAGGGCGTGACAGGGGGGCGTGACAGGTCATTTTGGCCAATTTTCTGGAAACCTGCAAAAAGACAAGAAAAAGTCAGTGGCAATAATATTTACATTAAAATGATACAAATAAACTAATAATAGACATACTTTGTACAATATAAAATAGAAAATACGATAATAGTTTAGGCTACAAAACGTATTATCAAATTCCCCCAAGCTTAAGCTTTGCTTGTCCCCAAGAAAAAATATAAAAACTAGAAATTTATAAAAAGGACTAATCAAAAAGTTCTAATTATGCCTACACAAGTACTATGCGAAATTCTAAGTAGGGAAAAGGTGAAATGTATGTCTAAAACAATTATTTAGGTATGGTAAAGTTTTTATAAACTTTACTTAATAAAAACAAATCATCCAAAATTTTAACGAGATTTTTTAAATGGACTTAAGCAAAGCAATGAAAATGAAAAACCCGCATTGAGTTGTTACTAGATCCAAGCAACGCATTATAATTATATCAATTTAATTAACAAAAATCTAGGTTTAAATCCAAAACTAAAACTGATTTACTGTTTTTCTTTTCTTAGTTGTTAAATAAAAATCAAAAAGCGTGAATCAAAAGGACTTAAATAGGACAGAAACATTTGGTTTAGGAAAATGATTAGGAGAGGAATTTAAAGATAAACGTGAAGGTTTTAAAATCACACTAAACCAAAGCAAAGAGTTTAAAAAAAAATTTCATAAAAATATATACACATTTTTTTCCTTTTCATTTTTTTTTCTCTTTTTTTTTTCAAAACAAAGGCCATAAATATTTTTATTTTCCCTTTGAATTGGCCAAACAGAAATGAACATCACTTTTGAGCATACTTTTTTTCAAAAATCTTTCTCCCACAAAAATCACAAAATATCCTATCAAAATCGTCAAACTAATTTATGAAACTCAAAAAGGCTAGTGTGATTCGATAGGTTGGAAATTTTGGCTTTGGTGAAACTGAAATGAAGGGAGGAGCTATCAAATGTAATCGGAAAAAGGCTCAAAAACGGCTAACTAGTGGTAAAAGTTTTTAGGTTGGCAGGAAAGCTCAAACGAAAACAAAAACGGCCTAAATCATTTTCACGCTTTTGAATTTATTTAAAACAAAGGTTTGAAAAATTTTCAAAAAGCGAGTCCTAGATAATAAAAGAAGATTGATGAAATTAATCTTGAAAATAGAAATAATAGGTGACTTGGATCGTTCACATCTACTACGTTATTCAAAAGTTGACTTTACAAAAATTATTCAAAAACGAAAAAGAAAATAGTGGATGATGAATTTTCGAGAAAGTAAAGGAAATAAACAACAAAAAACCATAATAGAAATACGAGTTTTAGAAAAATATTTCACCTTAACATGCTACCGTGAATTAGAAACACAGCATGGCCAACATTTTACTTGTGAAACATAATTAAAAAGGACGATTAGAAATATTATAATTAACTAAGTTGTTTATAGGAGATTTTGAGTAAAACAAAAACAAAAACTAGGGGTACTATTGAAATAACAAAATGTCTAAACCATTCAAACACACATATATATATTTTTTAATTTTGAGAAATATTCTCTTTTTTGGAATTTTAGAAATTCATTTTTTTTTGGAAATATTTAAAATATATACAAAAAGAAAAATATTTACACTAAGCAAAAATGAAGGAGGAAGTCCTCCCCCAAGCTTAAGACAGACATTGTCCTCAATGGCTAAAGAAGGGGATTGGAGAAGGAGAGAAAAATAAAGTACAGAATTGAAAGACAGAAATGAAATACAGGTACTTCCCCGGATTTATTTGCTGCGAAAGCTGAGTGATGCCGCTCCTCCGAATGTCTTCTTTGGACTTTGTGATGGATTCAGCAATGTTGGAGCAGGCGATCGCAGAAGCTTCAGCTTGTCGGAGCCGTCCGAGGCAAAAATTGTAAAATAAAGAAAACAGAAAAAGATAACTTGGGTTGCCTCCCAAGAGCGCCCTTTGGTTAAAGCGTCGTTGAGCTCGACGCATCAAAAAAATAATTTTGTCCAAAAATATTGTTGTCCCGAAATAAAATTGTTTTTAGCAAAAAATTAAAAGCTTAAGATTAGAGTTCGTGAAGCAGAAACTTAATAATGTTTGGACTGACATCATCATCACCAGAGAAATACAGTTTAAGACGCTGACCATTCACTTTGAAATTACCCTTATCAGGGTGAGAAATTAAAACAGTTCCATAAGGAAATACTTCTAAAACAGAAAACGGGCCAGACCAGCGAGATTTTAATTTGCCTGGAAATAAACGTAAACGAGAATTATATAAAAGGACTTGGTCGCCCGGCTTAAAGTTTTTAGGGTGCCTTAAGTGTTTATCGTGTAAACGCTTCGTCCGCTCTTTATAAAGTTTGTTATTTTCATAAGCATAAGAGCGCCACTCGTCGAGTTCATTTAGTTGAAATTTTCGAAGGTCACCGACTGAGTGGGGATCGAAGTTTAAAAATTTTAAGGCCCAAAAGGCGCGGTGTTCTAACTCTACGGGCAGATGGCACGATTTTCCATAGACCAGCCGATACAGCGTACATCCGAGGGCGGTTATGTACGCTGTTCGGTAGGCCCATAGAGCATCGTCAAGTTTGGCTGACCAGTCTTTTCTAGAAGTTGAAACAGTCTTTTCTAATATTCTTTTTATTTCTCTATTAACTACTTCGACTTGTCCGTTAGTTTGGGGGTGGTAGGCAGTGGACAGCTTATGCGTAACGCCGTATTTGGTAAGGATTTTTGAAAATTGTGCGTTACAGAAATGGGAACCCCTATCGCTAACGATTGCGCGAGGCGTACCGAATCTAGAAAATAATTTTTTTTAAAACGTGACCACAACTCGGGAGTCGTTCGTAGGAAGAGCTTGGGCCTCAGCCCATCGTGAAACATAATCAACAACAACTAAAATATATTTGTTTCCGAAGCTAGAAGGAAGGGGGCCAACAAAATCAATTCCCCAGAGGTCGAAAATTTTCGCACTCTAAGAAATAATTTTGCGGCATTTCATTTTTATTAGAAATGTTGCCCGACCGTTGGCAACTATCACACCTGCTCACAAAGGCTTGCGCGACTTTAAACAAGCTAGGCCAGTAAAAACCTGCGCAAAGCACCTTATGAGCGGTGCGAGCAGCTTGATAGTGCCCACCTGTCGGACCTTCATGCAAATGTTTTAGAATATCAATTCCTTCATCAAAAGAAACACATCTCCTTATCACTTGATCCGCACAAATTTTGAAAAGATGTGGGTCTTCCCAAAAGTAGTTCTTCAACTCAGAAAAGAATTTCTTCTTTTGCTGAGAGGAGAACTCTTTTGGGAGCACCCGGGCCACTAGATAGTTGGCGATGTGCACGAACCAAGGAGAAGTAGATGTATTAACTAAAAGCAGCTTCTCATCAGGAAAATAGTCATTAAAAGATTTTTCATTTAATTTTTCTATAAAGGGGTATCTAATCTGGATAGATGGTCGGCGGCCAAGTTCTCGGCTCCTCGCTTATCACGGATCTCTAAGTCAAACTCCTGGAGGAGTAAGACACAGCGAATCAAGCGAGGCTTGGCATCCGTTTTGGCAAGAAGGTACTTGAGGGCCGAGTGGTCCGTAAAAATAATGATTTTTGAAAGAGTAATGTAAGGGAGGAATTTATCAAACGCAAATACTACAGCTAAGAGCTCCTTCTCGGTTGTGGTGTAATTTTCTTGTGCAGATGTGAGGGTTTTACTAGCGTAATAGATGGGGTGGAAGTTCTTAGATATGCGTTGACCTAATACGGCCCCCACCGCAAAACTACTCGCATCGCACATAATCTCGAAAGGAAGGTCCCACATCGGAGCTATCATAATCGGTGCGTTAATTAACTTTTCTTTAATTGATTCAAAGGCAGAAATACAAGAGTCATCAAAAATGAATGGAGCGTCTTTTTCTAAGAGATGGGTGAGGTGCTTTGTGATCTTGGAGAAGTCCTTTATAAAACGACGATAAAAACCAGCGTGGCCTAGGAAACTTCTTATAGCTTTTATGTTTGTAGGCGGCGGCAACTTCTCAATAACTTCTATCTTGGCAACGTCTACCTCAATACCTTTAGCAGAAATTTTATGACCCAAAACTAACCCTTCCCTCACCATAAAAAGGCATTTTTCCCAATTTAGGGCAAGGTTAGTTTCTTCGCATCGTTCTAAGACTTTTTCGAGGTTTTCTAAACATCTATCGAAGGAATCGCCGAACACGGAGAAATCGTCCATGAATACCTCCATAATGCTTTCTACGTACTTGTCAAATATTGCGAGCATACATCGCTGGAATGTAGCTGGCGCATTGCATAATCCAAACGGCATTCTTCGGTACGCGAAGGTGCCGAAGGGACAAGAAAACGTAGTTTTCTCTTGGTCCTCGGGAGAGATGGGTATTTGAAAGTACCCCGAGAGGCCATCGAGAAAACAATAAAAGCTATGGCCGGAGAGACGTTCTAAAATATGGTCGATAAACGGTAAAGGAAAGTGGTCCTTGCGGGTGGCGTCATTTAACTTACGGTAATCTATGCACATACGCCAACCCATCACCGTCCGCGTCGGGATTAATTCATTATTCTCATTACTAACTACGGTTATCCCTCCCTTCTTTGGAACTACCTGAACGGGGCTAACCCACTTACTGTCCGAAATAGGGTAGATAATTCCTGCGTCTAATAGTTTCATAACCTCGCCCTTAACTACTTCTTTCATGTTTGGGTTTATACGGCGCTGAGGTTGGATAGAGTTACGCGAATTATCTTCCATTAAAATTTTATGGGTACAGAAAGATGGGCTTATGCCCTTGATATCAGAAATTTGCCAAGCAATAGCCCGACGATGCTTACGTAGAACTAGAAGAAGTTTATCGTTCTGCGTATCCGTGAGGTAGGCCGAAACGATAACTGGTAACTTGGAGTCTTTTTCTAAGAAAGCATACTTAAGGTGTTCGGGAAGTTCTTTAAGTTCTAGGGTAGGGGGTTCTTCATAAGAGGATTTTGAGATTCTTTCTTTTTCAAAAATAATATCTTCATAAACTTTTTTATAAGGAACGTAATAAGGGGTGGGGCTAGCAGCCAAGACGGCTTCTTGTAGCGATTCAGTGGGAAGAATAGAGGAAGAACAAAAATCAGAAAATTCTTTTTCAAACTCAGAAAGACAATAAGAAGATTCATCACTTCCTTGCAGTGATTCCGTTGTAAGAGAAGAGGAGCAAAAAGTAGAAAATTCTTTTTCAAAGTCGGAGAGGCAGTAGCAAGAATCATCACTCACGGCGTCTACGAAAAAACATGAGTCATCGTTCGCTAAGGTGTTCTTCATCGAAGGGGTGATAGAAAATGTGACTTCGTCGTCGCCTACTCGAAGAAAGAGCTTACCATTGCTTACGTCAATGATGGCTCGGGAGGTGGCAAGGAAGGGTCGGCCAAGGATCAGGGGAACCTCGACGTCTTCTTCGATGTCCAAAATGACAAAGTCCACCGGGAAGATGAACTTGTCGACTTTCACTAGAACGTCCTCCACTATTCCTAACGGGTACTTGACGGATCTATCGGCTAGCTGGATACTCATACGCGTGGGGTTAAGGCTACCAATCCCTAACTTTTTGAACAACGAAAAGGGCATCAGGTTTATACTTGCGCCTAAGTCGGCTAACGCGTGTTTAACAAAAAGATCACCGAAGACACACGGGATAGAGAAACTACCCGGGTCACTGATTTTCTTCGGCAAACCGTTTGTTAAAACGGCGGAGCACTCGGCGTTTAGCGTGACGTGCGAAAGATTCTCTAACTTCTTCTTGTTTGTGAGGAGGTCTTTAAGATATTTGGCATATTTCGGCATCTGCGAAATAGCCTCGTGGAAGGGAAGATTAAAGTGGATTTGTTTGAAGATTTCTAAGAAGCGGGAGTACTGATCATCTTGACGTTGTCTATTAAGTTCAGAGGGGTATGGAGGAGTTGAATTATTTTTGAAGATGGGTGGTGGAGTGAGATTATTTTCTAAAGCAGGGGTGATTACTTCTTCCACAGAGGGTGGAAGCGGAGTGGAGCTTTGATTTTTAAAAGAGGAAGCGGAGCTTGCCTCGGGCTCTTCACTTACCATACCGGAGACTTGCTTCCCACTCTGAAGAGTTATAGCTTTCGCTTGCTCTCTCGGGTTGGGTTCGGTATTGGAAGGAAGAGACCCTGCGGGTCGCTCAGAAATTATTTTCGCGAGCTGTCCTACCTGATTTTCTAAACTTTTTACGCTTCCGGTTAAAGTTCTTATGGTAGCGTCATTTGTGGTGATATATTTAGAAAGTAATTCCTCCAAGCTTGGAGGTTTTGGGTAATTTTGAAGAAGTGGTGGTGGTGGTGGTGCAGAAAAATCATTTTGCGGGGGTGGGCGCATCGCATTCAATGGATTACTCCATGAAAAGTTCGGGTGATTTCTTAAAGCGGGGTTATAACTATTCGGAAAATTAAAACCAGGCGGATGAAAATTCGCAGCAGAAAAATTATTAAAAGCAGTTCTAGGCATATTATTAACATAATCTAAATGTTCTGGAGTAGGGGTTGCAGATTCCCATACCTGAGGGGCGGAGGCAGCAGTCATCTCCGTTATCTTTTTGCTTAGGATTTCTACTTGCAGAGCGAGCTGGGAGACATCCACTTCATAGATACCTGCAGGCTTGTTCGGGCGGGACCTAGGCACATTCCACTGATAAGTGTTCATGGCCATGTCCTCAAAAAGCTCAAGAGCGGCTTCCGGGGTCTTATGATTAAAGTACCGCCAGAAGCTGCATCTATCATTTGTTTCGTGCTTTGATTTAGCCCGTTATAAAACGTCTGCACTTGTAACCATACAGGCAGCGCGTGATGTGGGCATCATCTTAATAATTCTTTAAATCTCTCCCAGGTTTCGTAAAGGGTTTCAGAGTCTATTTGTACGAAGGCAGAGATGTCGTTCCTAAGTTTTGCAGTTTTAGCTGGCGGAAAATACTTCGCCAAAATTTTTTCAGTTAATTCATTCCAAGTGGTTATGCTATTTTTCAGAAGTGTGTTCAGCCACTGCTTAGCTTTAGTTCTTAGAGAGAAGGGGAAGAGTCTTAGCCTGATCGCATCATTTGTGACACCATTTATCTTGAAGGTGTCGCAAATTTCAAGAAAGCTAGCTATATGTGCGTTCGGATCTTCATCTTGAAGTCCGTCAAATTGCACATATTGCTGCACTATTTGAATTATGCTAGGCTTTAGTTCGAAGTTATTATTTGCTATAGCAGGGCGGACTATACTTGATTCTGTTCCCTCGAGGTTCGGTCGTGCATAATAGGACATAGTCCTTTGCACGGCCTCATCTACGTTGGGTTCTTCCATTCTTAAAGTAGCAAATGACTCGGAGTCCTCAACCGGCACTTGGATAGTAGGACCTTGAAATCGCGATCTTCTCCGAAGAGTACGCTCAATTTCGTGGTCCAAGTCCAAAATAACCGACGGACTCCCGCGGGTCATGCACTAAAAGAACAGAAAAGAAGAAGAGGAAGAGAAAAAGGATAAACTAGAAAAAAGATTAAATTTTTTTTTTCTTTTTGAAATAGATTTTTTTTTTATAGATTAACTCCCGAACTTCCCAAGAACTACCCCGTGAAGGGTTCGCAAGGTACTAGACAAGACAGTGGCGCTTAAAGCCCTTTGCCCTTTTCGAGAGAATTAGGTGGCGTAGAAAAATTGTGAGGTTGGTTTCTATTAAGAGCGGTGATAAATTTTTTTTTTTGATTTTTAAAATTTTAAAGAAAGAGGATGAGAAAGAGAAGAGATAAAATTAATAGGTTCGTGTTTTCAAAATATCAACGGAAGTTGGTTCCCCGGCAACGGCGCCAAAAACTTGTTGCGCGCTAGGGTTCGAAGAAAATAAACGCAACCGAACTAGCAACCCGATGAGGCAAGTATACCTATCGAATTGTAGCAAGGGGACACAAGTGTCGTATTGAAATCCGGGAACTGTTGGCTATGCTTACTCACACGAACGCTATTATCTTATCGACGGAAAAAAACTAGGGTTTTAGAAAATCTAAGTGCAGGGGAGAAAGTAAAGCTATACTAGAAAGAGAAACACTGCAATTAAGTAAAGCTATTAAGTAAAACGATTACTACGAAGGGTAGAAAATATGAAATGGAAATGCACTCGATCAAGATTCACCTCGGCTAAAGACGATTAAGAAAATGCGATAAAAATCTAAACTTAATAGGATAAAGGTCCTTGACCATGGAGGTTCCTAAAGCTTGAACACGCTTCTCTCGAAATCGTGCCCAACTGAGTTTAGGAAGGTCTGACCGACTCTCGTCTAAATCGGAGGCCTAAAACTCGCTTTACGCGATGAACCCCACTATTGGATTTTACTCCAATCCGGGAGATTTGGACGTCTGCCTCTCTCGAGGGGTGCGTACAACTCCCTTTACTCTTGAATGCTCACTTCATTCTTTCGGCCTCTCGGCTAGCCCAGAATGAAAGCAAAGGCGGAGAGTATATATCGAAAATATACCTCCAACCCGTGATTAATCAAGAGTAATTCAAGGCCCTAACCTAAAAAGAAAAGATTAATTAAAACATCATAACATAATCGCTCTAACCTCGGATCATCAAGATCGAGTACAAGGAGGATTAGTTAATCATAATGGAGTGGAGGAGGGGAGATGAGTAGAAAAGCATATAAAGGAACACAAGCTAAAGGAAGAACAATTCTATTAATGAAAAGGGGCAATTTACACTAATGAAAATAAAATTACAAGTGCATGAAATTGAAATCCTATTCTAGCCCTACAAGTAGCACTAAGCAAGAACAAAATTACAAAGAAAGCATAAACAAGCTAAGATTAAACTAGGGTTAAACAAAAATTACAAAGAGAGGGAGAGAGAGAGAGAGAAAAAGCATGAAAAAACTCAAGAACCAAAGGGGCAGCACCTCCCCCTCTCAACCAAAGCTTGCTGAAATGGAGAGGGGGGGGTCTCAATTTATAAAAATTTTCTCGGGTTGGTCACGCCCTCGGTCACGCCCTAGGGGGGGCGTGTCAGGGGGCGTGACAGTACTATGTTGACCTCGGGCTCTGGATTCTGGCGGGAGGGATGATTGCTTCGGTACGTCGGTGGTCACGCCCTAGGTCACGCCCGTGACAGGGGGGGGGGGGCGTGACAGGCACGTCATGTCCAAATCATTGGTCGGAAATCCGTCAGTCACCGAAAAAGGAGGGTGTCACGCCCATGTCACGGGCGTGACATGGGGCGTGACAGTACTGTTTGCGTGCTGAGGCGGAACGGCATTTAATGCGGCGGCAGGCTTTGCGGCAGAGGGCGACACGCCCATGGTCACGCCTGGTGACACGCCCAGGGAGGGCGTGTCAGGGGGCGTAACAGCGGTTTTGACCGTTTTCTGTCCCTTCCAGTAGGAGCCCTCGGGATCGGGTGACACGCCCTATGTCACGCCCAGGGAGGGTGTGACAGGGGGGCGTGACAGGTCATTTTGGCCAATTTTCTGGAAACCTGCAAAAAGACAAGAAAAAGTTAGTGGCAATAATATTTACATTAAAATGATACAAATAAACTAATAATAGACATACTTTGTACAATATAAAATAGAAAATACGATAATAGTTTAGGCTACAAAACGTATTATCAGAGATCTCACAACCCTTTGAGCTTTTGACTAAGTGCCCAAAAATCAAACCAAGTCTTTGATCAGGAGACTTGACAGCCAAAAGGAATAACTTTTGAAGGGAGTTAAGAAATCCTTTTACAGTGGTGAAAGAAAATAAAGATAATGTCTTCTATATCAACAATCAGAGAGAAGACTAGTGGATGTTGCTGTTGTTAAAGCTCCCCCTGAGATGTAGAAGAGTTCAGGAGAATGAGAGCTTTGCTCAGGGTGTAGGACTATATATTGAAGATTGATCTTCAGGAAACTTTTAGACAGATTAAGATTGTCTGTCTCTTGAAAAGTCCTGAAGCAAAAATTAAGAAGAATGATATTGTATGAGAGTTATTCTTCTTTAAGTTTTCTTGTATTCACAATTCAATGGTTTATGTATTCTGATTATTCTTGTATATACAATCTTCTGAAAAATTGTCCTTTATATTCCTTGAAGAAATCAACTTTTGAATTTTTAATCCAATCCTTGATTGACTGCAGAAAATCTGGGAGACTGAATGTCTAGAAATGACTTTAATTTGTTTCCTCAAATATCCCAGTAAATAAGCCAAATAATTACTCTGTGAATACAAAAATTAATGTTTCCTTGAAATGGCTATATTCTAGAGAATATAAGCATTAATTATCAGAGTATTACTTCTTAAATATAATCAAATAAATTGACAGTCGAATTGAGAAACTGAAGAGGAAAAATGTCGAACAGAACCTGAAAGAAAATAGTCGACCTCAGGAAGAATTTTGTCTACCTGAACTCCAAGTTCGTCGAGCTGAGAAATCTCCTTCATCGAGCTGAGCTCAGCGATCATGAATTAAAAAAGGACAGCCAATCTGAGCTCTAAGTTCATCGACCAGAGAAAGACTTTCGTCAAGCTAAACTTTTGATATGAGATCAGAAATCGTAGACCTCAGCTGAACTTTCATCAAGCTCAACTCAGAGAAGGAACTCTGAGTTCATCGATCGGAGATCGACGATTCGTCGAGTTGAGTTCAGCTATCGTCGAGCAAAAATTCTGAAGTCTTAAAAACTTCTTGTCTCTAAGTTATTGAGTCTCTGAAGTCTTCTGAAGGCAAGTTCAAAGGCCAACCTAATAAGACTAACCTTAATCTTAGAAAAACAAATGACCCTAGGCTATACATGATGGGTCAACAAACCTAATAGTGAACCTAGCCCAAATCAACCTTAAACAAGGTGGGTTTCCAACACAAATACGGAACACTAAGCAGGGAAGAGAAACAACGCAAATACACCAGGTCACAACAAAGAACGACGAGCAACAGCGGTAAGAGCAAAAGAAGCCGCCCAGTAAAGAAGAAGAAAGATAAGAGAAAGAGTCTGCCCAATCAAGGTGACAACACACCAGTGACAAGGAAGAAGCTGCGACAACAAGGCAGAATGCGCAACCGAGGAAAGATGATAAGGAAAAGCAGAGAAGCTGTGCGACGAAGTAAAGAAAGAACGCGATAAAGAACCCTTCCGGGAAGAAAGAAGCCGCATGAAGGCAATCCCACTGGAAAAGAGAGAAGAGAGCGCGATCAGGCAAGAAGCCGCACGAACAGAACAAGGCACATAGATTTGCGACCGGCAAAGAAGTCGCAATGTAGACGAAGAGAGAGAGAAAGAGTCTGCACAGTCAAGGTGAAAAAACACCAGTGGCAAGATGCCGCGACCAAAATGCATAGCTCGCAACCGAGAAGAGAGGAAGCAGCAAACCGCGACAAGAAAAGCAAGCCACGTTAAGAAGAAGATAAGGATTCTGCTCGATCAGGGTGACAACACACCAGCGAAAATAAAGATGTCGCAACCAGAAGACAGAACTAGCAGACAAGAGAAGCAAAAATAGATCAACAGAAAAGTCACACGATCAAGCGACGAAGGAACGTGAACAGGCGCAAAAGGAACTAATCGCAACCAAAAGGGGACTAGTACAGCGAGCGAAGGGTGGGAAGCGAAAAGGAAGACACGGGGCGGTAAGCAAGACGGAAAAGACAGCGCAGTGAGATCAAGAAGCCGTGCGGTAATAATTTGATTGGAGCAAAGGATTGATGTTTCACTTTGATACTATGTGAGAAATGAGCAAGTAGACGCCAAAATGTAAATAAACCGCAAATTTTATTGCTTCAAAAAGATAATCATTACATATCATCGCCGAAAGCCGAAACCTTCGTGGCCCATCTACATAATGTGGGTCAGCCTCCCCTTTCCCGTAATTCAAAACATAACCCATGTTATGTACAATGGCTCTCAAGGCCATCAAAGTTGGGCACCCAGTCTCACAGCTCACCTGCTAGACACACGGTCTCCGAGAGACAGGCTTCACAAGCATATAACTATCTGGGAGCTACTGCCAGCGATAGCCTACTACCGTCTGCCGTTAACAACAAAACATCTCTTTTTGTCTCTAGACTCAGCCACAACTGGAACATCTTTCCAGAAAAACCTACAGCAACCTGCAGTGCCAGAAACTGGACTTTCACAACATATAGCTCACCAAGAGCAATCTCCAGCGATATCCACTATCACCTAGCGATATCCATAGTTATCAATACCATGGTATTCTTTGGGTATTTTCCTGGAGCGCATATCTAGTACTTTCTTCTGCTCTAACTCACAGGAACAACCCCTCGGACTCCGGGAACTATACGTTTATACTCGAAGTCTTCTTCGACATGCAAATTAAAACATCACCAATCCAGACCAACCGTCCGGATGGGCTTCACAGAACATGCCTATTCCGTACTATGATTTCCAGATTCTTTATGCAAGACTACTTGGGGATATCACGTATCAACCCAACAAAATTCTCTTTACTCTCCACCTTTTGGTGTGGGATTGCAAGCGTATACAAAAGTAGGACTTCACTTGTCCAATAAGGAAGATCGTTACCCTTGTTGATCGCTTAGGAGCCCTTCTCTTTCTCTTGATTCGGATAAACTGTTTACCTCAACTTCCTTTCCGCGGATCTAGCTTTGACTCGCAAATTCGATCACACGAACATCTCGTCTGTAGGGATAAACACCCTTTCTCTTGCTTCTTGGCTTTTAACTTCTCCTTCCTCCAGAACCAAGAGAGAGAGAGAGAGAGAATGAGAGAATGAGAAAATAATCTCATCCATAGCCTTTAATAGGAAGCTACCTCCGTGCGGTATCTCATATCGCCGCGCAGAATCATAGGCAGTGACCGCTTAACTCAATCGGCATCGCTCTGCCGCTAAAAAATAGTCTCGGACTTACTGACACATGGCCAGCTACCACCGACTAATAGATAACTACCTCCCTGCAGTAGGTTTTCAACGCTTCGTCGAGTCAGAGTGCAATCACCACGGGTTATCTTTCTACTGCCACGCGGTACCTTCTTGAAACAAAGGTTTAATTAATTCATCTGGATATCGCCGAAGTTAACACTACTATCTGGCGTTAACTTCCAGAAACCAACTCCTTCCCATTTTTAGGAACTTTGGGGCATTACAATTCTCCCCTCCTTCACGAGATTTCGTCCCAAAATCCAAAATGAGCTGAAAATAACATAGAAGTTCAAATCATATTAAATATACCTCAACAGAATATCTCAGGGAACTCTCATCGCACGGTCTGCTCATGCTCCCATTATAGATCCTTACGGCCATAGTTGTCCTAACAAACTTTTACCTTTCGAATCTCTGTGTTTCGTAGCCGCTTTATCTCCGTGTCCTCGATACAAATGGGCTTGAATTTCGTTGTCAACCCACTATCAACCAGAATTTTCTCCACAACAACCACTTGCGTAAGCTCTTGCATAGCCTTCCGCAACACCGATATGTGAAACATATTGTGCAAACCACTGAGTTCTGCTGAAAACTTCAGCCAATAGGAAGCTTCTCCGATCAACTCAATGATTTCAAACAACCCAAGGTATCTCAGACTTAGTTATTTTAAGCGTCGGATCCTCGATATGCCCTTGAATGGTTTAATCGTGAGGTAGACCCAATCGCCAACCGTAAATACCATGTTTCTGTGCATGGCAATGTAGTACTTTGCTTGCATACCCTAAGCCACCAACAATCTCTCTTGAATAGTGCGTATAGTCAAATTTGCATCTTCAACCTCTTTACGCGTATATAGCTTCGATTTGCCTGTTTTTGCCCAAGTTAAAGGAGTATGACACTTCCTACCATATAAATCTTTGAATGGCGTCATCTAAATGCTAGCTTGATAGCTATTATTATAGGTGAACTCTATCATATAAAGATGGTCCTCCCACCTCTTCCCGAAATCCATGGCGCACATACAGAGCATATCCTCCGTTGTCCTGTTGGTTCTCTCAATCTGACCATCCGTTTGCGGATGAAGGGTCATAATGAACTTCACTTTAGTACCAAACAACTAGTGGATTAGCCTCCAATCATTTGAAGTAAAGCGCCCATATCGGTCACTAATGATGTTACGAGGCACACAGTGCAAACGTACTATGTTGTCAACGTACAACCTCGCCAATTTCACAATTGAATCGTCTTTCTTATTTGGTATGAAGTGTGATACATATGTCAACCGGACAACGATCACCTTTATGACATCATTCCCGCTCTGTGATCTTGGCAACCCATGCATGAAATCCATAGATATGTAATCGAACTTCCACATCGGAATTGGACAATGACTTTAGGAAACCACCAGATTTCTAACATTCAGCTTTTACCAAGGCACAAGTATGACACTTTGCCACATAACGAGCTATGTCCTTCTTTAAACCCGACCACCAGAATAACTTGTTCATGTCATTATACATATTTTTGCTCCCTGGGTGGATTGAGTATTTAGTAAAGTGTGCCTTATACATCAACTCCTCCCTTAATTTACCCATATTTGGGATGCACAAACGACCATCTTTTCTCAAAAGACCATCATCCAAGGAGAATTGGGAATTTGACCCATCCGCTGCATAGTGTTTCATACTCTCATCGAGTTCAATCGCTCGTCGAATCCTGTCCGCGAGATCATATTGCACCTCCATCTAGTTCAAGCTCGCATTTGCAGTTGTATTCTTATCAACACAAGAAATATCTAAGGAATCCAACTTCTGGATAAGATGCTCCTCATGCATCTGTAGCAAACTTTCCCGTACTAGAGTCCTACGACTCAAGGCATCTGCGACCACATTTACCTTCCCAGGAGTGTAATGTATCTTGAAGGTGTAGTCCATGAGGAACTCCATCCACCTCTGTTGTTGCATATTCATATCCTTTAGATCTATTAAATACTTAAAGCTTTTATGGTCCGTGAATAGGTCAACTTTCACGCCATATAAGTAGTGATGCCACAGCTTAAGTGCAAAAATCATAGCCGCTAGCTCCAAGTCATGGACTGGATAGTTTCGCGCGTGCACTCTCAATTGGCGTGAGGCATAAGCTATAACCTTTATATTGGGTCCATTGATCCCAATGTACCAGATTTGTAAGAATTCAAATAAGTCAATGACATACATATAGTCGTATTTTATGTGTGTGTAAGTTCATGCATGCAGGTTAGTCCTTCTCACATTGATTGTACAGGTGGACACAAAGTTATGGGCTAGATGGGTAGAAAAGTGCCTAAGTCCATCGGCATTGAGTGAAGACATTTCACGCAACGCCATAGCATAAAAGGAGTTGAATACAACAGGACCTGTAAAATCCTCAACAATGGAAGACAAAAAAGTGGCTAACTCCACAGGAGTTGAGTGATGTCAACTCACTCAACACTAGACAACAAATTTGTTGAGTAAAGCTGCCTCAGTCAAAGCCAGAGAGATTCTGTCAAACTAAAAGTTTCTAAGTGCAAAAGCATTGAGTGAAGGCAGTTCAGTCAATGCCATGCTGATTCTGTTAAAGCCAAAGAAGATAGACAGACAAATCTGTCTAAGTACAGAAGCATTGAGTGAAACAGGTTCACTCAACGCCATATGACAGAAGTGTTGAGACAAGCTCAAGCAGTCAAAGCCAGAAGGAGTGACAGGATTTGACTAAGTCTAGAAGCGTTGAGTAAAGCCAGTTCATTCAACGCTTAGTCAAAAGATGAGACTGAGGCAGGAAGCGTTGAGTGAATTCAACACACTCAACGTCTCAATTCAGAAGAAAATTTTCTAAGTACAGAAATATTGAGTGAAGCTAGTTCACTCAATGCCTCAACAATTGGCAGAGTTCAGAAGGAGCTAAGGCAAATGGAATTGAGTGAAGGCCAACCACTCAACGCATTCAATGTCATGGATGCAGAAAGAGCTGAAAAATAAGCAAGTCTAGAATCGTTGAGTGAAACCTGTTCACTCAACGCCACTCAATGCCTGAGTTGATTCTAAGAAATTTTCTAAGTCCAGAATAGCTGACGTCAGCAAAGGTCAATAAAGTCAACACAATTCAAATTCTTTGCGGGAAAGCTGCTGTATGCTTTTAATGGCGCCGACGAACAGCTATTGTTGTTTTCTTCAAATGGAAGGTGGTAACTCATCCTTTTTAGGCTGGGCCCACAGTACAAAGAGTTGTTGATCAGCTGACTATAAAAGGATAAGATTAGCTGAAAGGAAAGAAGTTTTTAGGGTTTTCTGATTACGCATTGCGACGGAACTTCATCGTCTTCCTTGCCATTATTGGCGAGCTTGAAGTTTTTGTTCTAATAAGTGAACCTGAAAGTGACAAGAGTTAGTTGTTGCAATCTATATCTGCAAAAGCAGGTTTAGAAACTATTTCTGAGAAGGAAGAAGAAGGGGCAGATCAATCAAGTTCTACAAGAAAAGGATGCTGATTGAAGAAGAATAGAACTGCCATCTCCATAGTCTTCATCAGAAGAAGCTAGGGCTGAAATCTGCTCAGCCCAGGAAGAAGTGGACGCAGAGTAATTACTTTGGTGTCAATTCAACACAATTAACCTCATATTCTCTTTGTAGGATCCTGTTTAGGATCCGAGTTGTAAGCCTTTCTTTAAAGGCCGAGTGGTAGGATTCTGTGAAGAATCTAAGTTGTAGTCCTATATTATAAAGGCCGAGTGTAGGATCTCTGTTATAGATCTAAGGTAGGGCCAGTGGCCTGAGCTGTAGGAGAGTTATATCTTTGAGTTTGTAGGGCTATTCATACATCCTGAGTTATAGGGCATTTGTGCCTGAGGTAGGTGATTATTGAATCAATGAGTGGTAGGTCTTAGTTCCTGAGTTTTAAGTTTTGAAGGAGATTGAGTGGTCCTGTGGAATCGAGTTGTAAGCTCTTTGGAGCCGAGATTGGAGAAGTGCCTTATCTTACAAGATGTTAGAAAGGCAGAGAGGGACAATGGACATACCCATAATCTAGGAAACCACTATAAAATATCCATGTCTTCTGTGTGTGTATCTTGAAAGCCAAACAAAATAATCACAAAGCACATGTTAATCAATTAAAGGTCTAGATAATCTTAAAAGAGACCAAAAACCTATTCACCCACACTCTAGGTGTTTAGCTGACCTTGAATTTAGCTGACCTTGAAATCAAAGTTTTTCAAGTGGTATCGGAGGGAGGTTACTCAAAGAAGGCTTAATAGTTTGAGTAGATCTCCAAGGTCAGCAAAACGATTGTCCTTATGGGTTCAGGAGTGAACTACAAGGAGCTGGGTGCTATGAAGCTTCCAATCTGCAGGAAGGAAGGGTTTGACATCTAGAAGGAGAGGGTTAGGCTGTTCATGGAAGCAACTGACCCTAGGATCTTTTTTACTATCATAGAGGGACCTTTCATCCCTATGAAAGTCTTACCTCTGGATGCAAATGCCCAGACACCGAAGACCTATTCTGAAATGACAAAGGATGAAGTCATCCTTGCCACCATGGACAGGGGGGCACAAAATATTATAGTTAGTGTCATAGATGACTCCACCTTCCAAAATCTTGTGCACTACAAGACCTCCAAGGAGATGTGGGACACTTTAGTGGTGTACATGGAAGGCACAGAGGAAGTCAGATACGACAAAAAGTCCATGCTCAACCAAGAGTATGTGGCTTTCAGGCAGAGCAAGACTAACAACATAATGATTAATATGGTCTATATAGGGTTTTTCGAACTCCTTTGGGCTAGTTTTCAAGCACTTGCACTTCACTTTTAGTATGTTATCATTGATATTTCATATATACAGTTTATCACGCTAAGTGCATTGTTTTGGCCCATTGTGGTGTGCGAATGCACACTCTTGTGTTGAGGGTAAGTTATGTGAGCTCCTCACACTTTTTTTTTGATTTATACGATTGTTTGGGACATTTGGGGGATATGCCTCAGTTGGATTTATTGTTGTTCCTGTGGTCAGGATGTCCAGAATTCTATTTACAGCTCCTGTGTAAAACGCACGGTAGTGCGAATTTCTTCGCATACTGTTTCAGCATAATCGTGCGTTATACACAACAATCCTGGGGATGTCTGATCTACCCGTCAATTATGTTCCCGCACGGTTTCGGCCAAACCGTGCGAGAAAGAATCACACGGTCTGCATAATGTTATCGGAATTCCAACGCTTTGGGGTTAATCGTGCGTTTTCCTTCACACACGGGCATACGGGCCCATGCGTGAGTAAAACGCACGATTCCTCTTTGTTATTTTGTTTTTTCAGCGCTCTGTGGTTACCCGTGCATTATCCTTCACACACGGGCGGAAGCGTCCGTGCATGAGTAAAATGCACAGGTCAACTCATCTTTCTCACACGCCATTATCTGCGCTTTATTAATGCACGGTTAACGCACAGTTGTGCGCCAAACTGTGTGTGACCATTTTTTTATCTGCTTCTATTTAAGCGCAGATTTCCTTCCATTGGAGAGGGAGGATCGTTTTCAGCCATTCCTGCCGCCGTTTTATGGAAAAACTCGGCCATTCCTCCTTCGCCCTTCATCTTCCACAAAGGAGAGAAGCTCAGGCCAAGCTCGCGAAGCTTACCTCTCGCCGGTGCTTGCTCTCAGCCTTCTCCTTCACCTCTTAGCTCTATTGCAAGTTTTGACGTTATAGACATCAAGCAAATGGAAGCTTGCAACCTTCTTTCGTATCATGACATGAAGAAGACGAGTCCATTGGAGGGTAGTGACAACTTTCTCTACCCCGGACGTAGTTTAGGACAAAACTTGGACGCAGACTGACAACCCGACGATTCCTTCCGCGACTCCTCGACGAGCCTTCAGATTCTTTCGATTTCTTAACTTGTTCTTGCTTTATTGTTGTATAGGCGCGGTTAAATATTCATATGTAGATGATGTTGTACTTTAGTTGTAAGCGTTATTTGTTTCATGTCTATGTGAATCTATATCATTTTACTGCTTTAGTTGCTTGAGTAGCACCCATATTTCCACCTACAACCATAGTTAGTATTGCCTCACTAGCGATCGCTAGAGGTGAGGGTTGCGACGAGGTGTTTGCGACCCTCAATCCGCTGTTCTCCTAATTCCCTACGCCTTCCTACTCCTCCATTCAGCTGAGTGAAGCAATGCATAGTGGCCTGCATAGGAGTAAATTTAATTAGTTTTTATTTTTTTGTATCTAAAACCAAACCCCTTCATGACCTCGACCTAAGGACTTCAATCTCAAGTCCTCCTTAAAAACAACTCCACCTTGCAGTGTTCCTTGAGAGATTCGATACTTGGGAAAGCCTCCCCATTTTATATTACTTATGCAAGCGGTATACTTGCCGTAAGTGCATCAAGTTTTTGTCGTTGTTGCTGATGACTCAACCTTCCAAAATCTTATGAACTACAAGACCTCCAAGGAGATGTGGGATACTTTAATGGTCTACATGGAGGGCACAGAGGAAGTCAAAGATGACAGAAAGTCCATGCTCAACCAAGATTATATGTCATTCAGGCAGAGCAAGACTAACAACATAATATAGTGCTTTGAGAGATTATTCAGGATAGTCATTGAGCTGAGGACCTATGACAAGGTTTTTAGAACTTATGAGCTGAATGATAAGTTTCTCAGGTCTCTAATCATAGATTGAGATACTAAGATCTGTGCCATCAGAGAGGTTGCAAAGCTTACTGGCACTCCACCAGCCACACTATTTGGGAAGCTGCTATGTTATGAAATGCAGCTGACTGCCAGGAAGGAGGCAGATAAAAATAGCAAGTTTCAGGCCAAAGAAAAGTCTGTGGCATTTAAACTGAAGCCTCAAGGTAGAGCAGAAGCAAGACTCCTTATCCACCAAGAAGGGTTGCTGAGTCTGACTTAGAAAGGTCAGAGACATGCACATTAGGCTGTCATATGTCTGATGAGGACTTTGCTACCTTCTCAAGGCAGTTTCGGAAGTTGATGAGGAAGAAGCATTGGAAGAGCAGACCCTCCTCCTCACACTACAGGAAGAAATCCTCCAAGCAGGACAGGTATGGATCTAAACCTAGTAAACAAATTTCTACTAATGTTATCTGTTATTGCTGCAGCAAGCCAGGGCATGTAATAGCCGACTGCCCTATTAAAAGAAAAGAAGCTAGGGGAGAAGAAGGCTCACCAGCACAAAGACAAAAAGGAGAAATACTTCATTGCTAAGAAAAAGAAGAGCTAGTTTGAGTCTTCCTCATCAGAATTCGAAGAAGAGGAAGAAGATGAGGCCTACATTGTGCTAATTACTGATGTGCTGGAAGAAGAGGAAGACTATTCTGCTGCTAGGATAGAAATCAAGGCCCCTCTATTACAGTCAGACAGTGATTCATAGGTGAATGAAGAAGAATAAGACAGTTTCTCCTATGGACTGATGGCTATGATTGATGAAGAATCTAGCCAGGATCAGCCTGGTCAACAAAAGGTACATTCTCTATCTAGGTCTTCTTCTGAGTCAGTCTATGAGACTAGCCAAGATTTTGAAGCTCATTCGTCAAAAGATGAAGGAGACTCTGAATCTGCGGAAGATGTCAATTCTTTAATTGAAAAATATGGTGTCCTTCAAAGTGCTTTCAAGAAAAGCAAGTTGTTGGCTAATAAGCAGGCTTAGGAGATTTCTTCTCTTTAACTTGCTGCTTCCTAGTATGTAGACTCAACTTCCCTGTTGGATCTGAAAATGAGGGAAATTACTGAATTAGAAACTATTTCCTTCATCCAGTTAGGCACCATAGAGTACCAAGAAAACCAAATAAGGGACCTGGAAGTATTGCTCGAGAGGGAGAAAAGGATAGTGGCTGGCAACTCTAAGCCTAGTTCAGTATTGCCCTTGGTAGATTGCTTCTCCTCCTAAAAGGGCAAGAAGGGGTTGGGATTCAAGGGACCCACAAGTGTTGCCAATCCCAAAGGAATGGGTAAAGCACCAGTATAACTACTAGCCTCCAAGCCTCTTGTTCCATTCAAGAGAGTGATGTTTCCTTCAAATAGGTATGACCAAGAAAGCATCTATGGTCACTGGATGAATGGTAGATCCACCAAAGGGAACAAATATGTTCACCACTATGGTGGAAGATATAGCAGGGGTGCAAGTGCCTTCAAGGAAACCCATGAGGAAATCCAAATGGCCCATCATGGAACATTTATGTTTGGTGCACCAGCCCCTACACTCTAAAAAGAAGGTATAATATCAACACAGCTACTAGAATAAGACTACTGGTGTATTTTCTGGATTGAGAGATGCTATCAACACAGCTACTAGACCAGCTCTAAAAAGAAGGTACAATATCCATGGGTGTTGGTGCTGTGGCAAGGTGGACCACTATGCTATTGATTGCAAGCAAAATCCTGGTGTGCCAAGGGAAAGAGAGAGCTTACCTGTCAAAAAAACTGCAGGTAGGCAGGTTTATTATCAGACTTACTTGTACATAGGATCCAATAAGAATTGGGGTCCTAAGGTTAACTGATTTATGTCTTGTAGGTCAGTCCAAGTGGCCATACCCGTATATGGTACTTGGACAGTGGATGTTCCAGGCATATGACTGGAACAAGGAGCTTGCTGAAGGATTACTCTCCAATAAAGAATGGAACCAAAGTCATCTTTGGTGGATTAGATAGGGGAGTGACAAGAGGTTATGGTAAGATCTCTAATGACATAGTCACTATCACAAAAGTAGCCTATGTGGAAGGGTTGCAACACAACATGATAAGTATTAGCCAATTCTGTGATATTGGCTATGATATAGTTTTCCAAAAGGATGAGTGCCACATTAAGAGGTTAAGTGACCAAGAGGTCATCTTAACAAGCACTAGGAGTGGAAATGTTTATTGCTTAAATTTCCTATGATTTGATAAGGACTCTTATATATGCCTAGTGGGAAATGAGAAAATCGCATATTGTGTACAATGCCACAAGAGATTATCTTATTTGAACTACAAGACCATTGGGAAGCTCTTTAGTGAAGAGCTAGTTAGAAATGGTCCCAAGTTGAAATGCATTGAGGAGGGTATCTGCTCTGCATGCTAAAAGGGCAAACAGACCAAGACCTCTTTCAAGAGCATTGTGACCAAAGACTCAGTGAGGTGCTTGTACCTCCTGCATATGGACTTATTTGGTCCTATGTCAATTCATAGTCTTGGTAGGAAAGTCCACACCCTTGTAGTTGTTGATGACTATTCTAGGGTTGCTTGGGTGTTCTTTCTTAAGAGAAAGGATGAAACCCTTGAAGTCTTCAAGACCTTTGTCAAGAAGATACAGAATGAACTAGATAGTACTATGGTCAAAATCAGAAATGACCATGGGACTGAATTTTAGTCTGCAAGCATGACGAGGTTCTGTGAAGAGCAAGGGATTCACCAAGAATTCTCCTCACCTAGAACACCCCAGCAAAATGGAATTGCTGAGTGGAAAAACATGACTCTCATAGAAGCTGGAAGGACCTTACAAAATGACACAACTCTCCTAGAGTATTTCTTGGCTGATGCAGTAAACACTGCATGTCATGTCCTTAACATGGCTTCTATCACCAAAAGTCATAAGAAGACTCCCTATCAGATCTTGAAAGGCAGAAAACCAAACTTGTCCTACTTCAAGATTTTTGGTAACATGTGCTATGTCCTGAATAATGGAAAGTCCTATGTGACCAAGTTTGTTGCCAAATCCTATGAAGGAATCTTTATTAGATACAATAACCACAGTAGGGAAAATAAAATCTACAACTTAATAAGTCAAGTTATAGAAGAGTCAGTTCATTTTGTCTTTGATGAATCAAACATTATTAACAATGAGCCAGCTTGCTCTTCTTCTAGTTCTGCAGGCATAAAGAAGGTGATGGACAAGCTCACCATCAAGGAAGGTGATCCAGCAGTGCAGGATAAGGATGAGGATATATGCTATCTAGAGGGTGTACAAGACACAGAAGTTGTGGATGAAGTTCAGCCAGATGGATCCACTGATGCTCAAGAAGGTGAAGCAAGGTTGCCTATAGCTGTCAGGTATCTAAGGGACCATCAAACACACCGGATCATTGGTGAGGCAAGCCAAGGAGTCCAAAAAAGAAGTAAGAGTTTCAATACAACACTCTTCTCAAGTTTTCTGTAAGAAGTAGAGCCAAAGAAATTTGAAGAGGCCAATATTGACAAATTCTTGAATTGAGCAATGCAAGAGGAACTGAACCACTTCAAGAGATGTAAGGTCCAAAAGCTGGTTACCAGACTAAAAGGACAAAATGTCATTCGAGTCAAGTGGATATACATGAATAAACAAGATGAAAATGGCATTATAGTGAAGAACAAGGCTAGACTGGTGGCTAAAGGATATAAGTAAGAAGAAGGGATTTATTTTGATCAAGCATTTGCTCAGTAGTCAGATTGGAAGCTATCAGACTGTTCCTTGTATTTTCTACCAAACAAGGATTCAAAGTCTACCAGATGTATGTGAAGTCAGCCTTTCTGAATGGTGACTTAAAAGAGAAAGTTTATGTAGAACAACCTCTAGGTTGTGTTGACTCTTACTCTCCTGATTTTGTTTATAGACTTAGGAAAATTCTATATGGGTTGAAGCAAGCCCCTAGAGCTTGGTATGAGACTTTGACTAATTTCCTCATAGAGAAAAAATTCTCAAGGGGGAAGATAGACAAGACCCTATTCCTAAGGGAATCTAAGGGCAAGATCATCGTAGTCCAGATATATGTTGATGACAATATCTTTGGATCTACTCATGACAACCTTTGCATGAAGTTTGCTAAACTTATGCAAGGGAAGTTTGAGATGAGCAGTATGAGTGAGCTCAAGTTCTTCTTGGGACTCCAAGTTAGACCTACTGATGATGTCTTGTCCATATCCTAATCCAAGTTCACCAGGGAGTTGATTAAAAAATATGGTATGGAGAATGCCTCCAACATGAAAACTCTCATGGGGTCAAGTATGCTTTTAGGAAAAGTTGAAGCAGGGAAAATTGTTGATGAGACTTTGTATAGAGGGATAATTGGTTCCCTTCTATATCTTACTGCTAGTAAGCCTGACATCATGTATGTTATATATGTCTGTGCTAGGTATCAAGACTGTCCTAAAGAATCTCATTACTCTACTGTAAAGAGAATCTTAAGGTATCTTAAGGGCACACTAGATCTTGGCCAATGATACCCTAGAAATAGGGATTTTGAACTAACATGCTATTTAGATGCAGATTTTGCAGGCTATAAAGAGGATAGGAAAAGCACTTCAGTATCCTGCCAATTCTTAGGTGGGAGACTAGTATCTTTGAGAAGTAAGAAGCAAACTAGTGTGGCAATCTCAACTATAGAGTCAAAGTACATTTCAGTAGGTAGCCGTTGTGCTCAGTTTCTATGGATCCAGCATCAACTCAAGAATTATAACCTCTAGATAAGTAGAATTCCTCTTTATTGTGATTCTACTAGTGTTATTTCTATTATTAGGAATCCTATCTCACACAGTAGGACTAAGCACATAGAAATTAGGTATTATTTTATTACAGAGCATGTGAAAAATGAAGAAATCAGTCTAAAGTTTGTCCCTATAGACAAGCAAGTGGCTGATATCTTTACAAAGCCACTAGATGAAGCAAAGTTCAACACCTTCAAGTTTGAGTTGAGTATGTTGAACTTAGCATAGCTTTAGTTAATCCCTGGGATATTTTTGGTGCAGGATTTGTTCTTCTTGCAGGCGATGAAGACCTAAAGTGGCAATGGTGACAAAAGTATCTATCAGGAGCATGATGATAGAAGATGCTCCTATTGAGGGGGAGCAAGTCCAGCAGCTGCAGGAGCAAATTTAGCCTCATAAAGAGAGGAAGCTAGCAGCGACGCCAGTGGTATCATCAGCAATAAGCTAGGGGGAGAAGACAATCAAGGCAGACCAGCTCCTCCCTCACTATTCAGAAGTCAAAAAGGGGGAGAGAAGAGATTGATCAAGTAGCTTCAGAGGTTGATCAAGTAATCAAGTGCATCAAATGCATGGGGAGAAAAGATGTCCCCATATAGGGTAATGGGATGAAGGTAATCAAGGAATTCAAGTGGTATCATATACCTTGCAACATTAAAGTGGTATCAAATACCTTGAGGCAATTCAGGGGGAGTAGGTGATGCTCACCGTACAGGTAGGGAATGTGGTAATCTTCCTAGATCTATTCTATCATTATATTATATTTTATTGCTGCATATGTTGTGTATGTCACTGACTTAGAAATTTGATCAAGGGTTTTGACTTCTTCAAATAGGGGAGAGATTGTTGGGTCCTTTGATCCCAATGTCCCAGATTTGTAAGAAGTCAAATGAGTCAATGACATACACATAGTTGTATTTGATGTGTGTGTAAGTTCATGCATGCAGGTTAGTACTTCTCATAATTATTGGACAGGTGGACACAAAGTTGTGAGATGGATGGGCAGAAAAGTGCCTAAGTCCACAGGCATTGAGTGAAGATAGTTCACTCAACACCATAGCAAAAAAGGAGTTGAATACAACAGGACCTGTCAAAGCCTCAATAATGGAAGATAGAAAAGTGGCTAAGTCTATAGGCGTTGAGTGATGTATCCTCACTCAACGCCAGGAAGCAAATTCGTTTAGTAAATCTGCCTCAATCAAAGCTAGAGAGATTCTGTCAAAGGAAAAGTTTCTAAGTCCAAAAGCATTGAGTGAAGGCAGTTCAGTCAACTCCATGCTGATTATGTTAAAGCCAAAGAAGATAGAAAGAAAAAACTTTCCAAGTCCATTATATAGAGTTTTCTCATGATTACCGGCTGATCCAGTTTTTAACAACCTTCTAACAGTTCTGACAAAGGTGTCAGACCTGTTGGTTATGATAGTTGTCGAGTTACCAGTCATGACAACTGATTCCTTAAAGACTTTACAACTCAGCATGAACCACTCCACAAACTTATTCACATATGTCGACATAAATATACTAAGTGTCAACACAAGTCTTGATGATGTCGATATAACACTCCACGTGTTGACATAATAATTCTTCTGCTACTCGACGCAGCTTCTGTTTGTATGTGTCGACACAAGTCTTGTGTGTCGACACAACTGCTCCTGGTCTTGACATAACTGATGCTGATAGATGGCGTTGAGTGTATGTCCAGCTGTCGTTGAGTGTGTGTCGACACAAGTCCTGTGTGTCGACACAACTGCTTCTGGTCTTGACATAGCTGATGCATACAAATGGCATTGAGTGTATTTCTAGCTGTCGTTGAGTGTGTGTCGACACAAGTCTTCAGACCCAGTATAGCTGTTGCTGTAAGATGGCGTTGAGTGTGTGTCGACACACTCCTGTGTGTCGACACAAACTTTCTTCAGGTGTCGACACAATTCCTGAGTGTCGCCACATGCCTCTCTTCTGGTGTCGACATAACTCCTGGGTGTCAACACAACTTCTGCTTAAGTGTCGACACAATTCCTGCCTTAGGTGTCGACACAATTCTTGGTGTTGACATAACTTCTTCTTCAGGTGTCGACATGATGACTAGTTTTAGTCATCGTTTATGGGGTAATTTAGTAACCTAAATGCCTAAGTTTAATTATAATTTATGCTTGTTATTTCATGTTTTAATATCTTTTTATAATATATTATAATTACTAGTTTTATTATAATTTTATTGTTATGTCGCAATTTTATGTTATGATATAAAAATATATAGTTTTATTATATGTATTTTTATTATTATACTCGTTATGTTTTTAATCTCTAACTTTATTTATGTTTTATTTATGTTAATTTGTCTTGTTATATTATGTTAATGTTTTGTTTGATATTATGTTATATGTCTAATATTTGTTTTGTCTTGTTACTTATAGGTTCAAGCTCTCCAACACACATGCAAGCCAATCAACAGCTTGGAGCAGTCCTTGTCCAATCAAACATGCTACCCGAGCCCTCTACAAGCCTATGGAGCAGCCCACCAATCAACTACAAGCAGCCCACATACTACCCGAGCCCAACTTGGTGTTGTCCTCAAGCTATCCGAGCCCCTACATGAAGCCCAAGCAGCCGGCCTTGTTATTTTGGAGCAGCCTGAGCCCATACAAACAACCCATTTCTCCCCCTATGGCCGGCCACACCCTCTCTTTCCCACTCTCATGCATGCATCTTGCCACCTTTTAATTTCTCTCTCTCCCCACTATTATTATTTTATCTCTTCATTATTGCATGTATTATTCCTCCCTTAACATAGCCGAACCCCCCTCTACTTCTCCTCCACATTCATCTCTCTTCCCTTTATTATTTCCTTCTACACACTTCCATTCATCCCCTCTTCTCTATTTTATATTTTTATTTTTCATTCCCATAATTATCATACAATGCATGTAGCCATTCTCTCTCCTTCCATTTAATATCATACATTGCATCCAAGCCTCCTCTCTCCACCATCATTAAAACTCATGCATGAATCATTCCCCCTCCATGTGGCCGGCCACCCTATGTCTCCCTCCTCTTTATTCCCTTCTAGATCCTTCTCCTTCATCTCCCCTCCCCCTCTTGTTTATGTTAAGTAGTTTTTGAGTTTAAAGTAGTTTTTGGTAGAGAGTGTTATGGTAGAGAGTGTTAGTAGTTCTCTTCTCTTCTTTCCTTATTGCTAAGTAGATTTCTTTCTTCATTGTTGTAATCGTCCTCTTACTAGTGCAATATTATCTTGTCTTTATTTTGTGTACTTCTCTTTATTTAAGCAATGAAAACACTTTCTTCTTCTTTTATTTTGGTTTTCTTTCTTATCATGCGTAGCTAAATAATTTTTGTGCCCGATCGCGATGATCTTTGCGATATAATAACGTATCTTTATTTTTATGTTTTCCTTTGTAGTTTTTTATTTTTGATCCTTCCTTGAAATATCTCATATCGACTCCGTATTTCTAGTATACGGTAGTAGATTCCGATCTCATATTCGAGTGGCCGAGAGGCTCGTGAATATGAAAGATCACTCAAGGAAGGAAGGAGTTGAACGCACCCCTAGAGATAGGATGACATAAATCCTCCGGATTGGAGTCAAATCCAATAGTGCGGGTCACTTCGATAATGCGACTTTAGGCCATTTTGACTTGTAAAGAGATTTCAGTCAAAACATCTACAAGTTAGGGGATTTAATGCTCTAGCGAGATTACTTTCTAATATCAGATCCGTCACGGTCTTAATAGATTTACAATGGTTAAACTAAATTATTTCGTTATTTTATTTCAAAGTGAATCGTCGATCGCGCACTCTTTTCTCGTGATAGTTTATTTCTCTTTAAGTTTAGTTTATTTTAATTTTCAAACTTCATTAATCGTTCGGTAGGATAATAGAGTCGTTGTGAGTAATAGTACTTGCCTGCCCCGAGTTTTTATACGACCTTGATATTTTTCATATCCTATGCTATATTTCGATAGGTACACTTGCCTTAATCGAGTATAGATTGGAGAATACGATTTTCTCTATCAAGTTTTTGGCGCCGTTGCCGGGGATTCTTTTTGGCAATATTATGAAAGCCTTGAATTTATTACTTCTACTAAAAAAAGAAACAAAATTTATTATTATTATTATTATTATTATATAATCAACCCACATTATCTAAATTCTACCCAACCTAAAATCTCTCGAAAAGGGTAAGGGGCTTTAAGCGCCACCATTTTACCTAGTACCGGGCGAACCCTTCACCAGGTAGTCCTCGGGAAGTTCGAGAGCCAATCCATTAAAAAAACCTATTTTAAAAAAATATATATATATCTAAAAAAACAAATAAAAAAAAATTAATTTTTCTTTTTCTTTTTGGTAGCAGTTTATTTTTTTTTATGGAATCGTCGTATTTTTGTGCTTCTTGCGGGTCGCCCGACCACTTCTATTCGGAATGTCTTTCGGGAGCCCCTCCCTCTTTTGATTTCAATTTTTCTGGAGCGGGTCAAAGTGGCCAATTTGACCCTTACTTCGATTTTTATCCTACTTGGGAGGCGGGAAACCCGTATTTTTCTTATGATTTTACCCCGCAAAGCGCCGCGCCTCTAAATTTTTATTTTAATTCTATCGATAATGGGTATCTTGAATTGCAAACTTCTATTGATAATATTAGTTCGCATTTCAAGACCATTATGGATTGTCTTTCTCGTGAGGCCGCTTCTTTTTCTTCGTCTTCTTCTCCGTCTCCTCCAATTTCTTCATGTAATGAGTCACCGGATATCCCGGCTTGTCTTTTTCCTCTCGAGGAGGATAACTATTCGGATATCCCGGATTGTTTCCTTCCTCCTTTGGAAGACGCCTATATGGATATTCCGGTGTGCTTCTTACCCATTGAGGATGACGAGACGTCTCTTATTTCTCCATCTGAAGATGTTGGTGATTCCATTACGCTTTCAAATTTAACTGTTCCAAATTTTTCTAGTTTTAGCGAGTCTTCTTCTTCTTTTCTTTTAGATAATTCTCCTTTGGTTCTCTCTACCCCTTCTTCTCTTGAAATTTCACAAGATTCTCCTTCTCCTTGTGAAATTTCCGATAATGAAAATTCTTTTTCTGCTTCTTTTATTCCTCTTTCTATTTCTTCTTCTTTTTATTCTTCTTCTTTTGACGACCCATTCTTTCCCGTTCTACATACGGCGGAGTTCTTCTATAACTCCGTCCGTTCATTTTTGGGCGTCATTCCCATGAAGATTCCACAGCATGTCGGTGTGATTCTTCATTTCTTATTTTTTTTTAATTTACTCTCTTAAGCGCATACTTAGGGAGTTACCTCTTCATTTTAGTTTTTATTTTCCCTTTAGCTAACAAATAACGTCGGGCTCGGCCGACGTTAAACAGAGAGCGCTCTTGGGAGGCACCCCTTGCATATCCTTTTTTGTTTCTTTCTTTTTGTTTATTTTATTTTGCAGGAATAAAACCCCCGGCGGTTCGTTTGGCTCCATCATTTCATCTCTTCCTTAGGCCCGAGCCGGTGTCCAGCTCAAGCATGGGGGAGTGACATCTGCATTTGGCCTTACGACTCCGGGGAAGTCGTTTTCTTTTTTTTCTTCTTTCTTTACTTTATTGTATCCCCCTCCCCTTTCTTCTTCCTTTTTCTTTCTTATTTTTATTTTTCATTGAGGGCAATGAAAGGTTTAAGCATGGGGGAGGGTTTTGTTGTTTTTCTTTTTTCTTTCTTTTCAAAAAAAAAACAAAAATGTTTAGTATAGTTTTATTAAGTTTTCTTTTTAGTAATGCTTTTATTTAAGCCTTATCAAAAATCCAAAAAATTAGAAAAATCAAAAATTCCAAAAAAAGATCATATTTCAAAACCCCAAAAAATAATGAAAAATGTCAAAAAATCAAAAAAAATATAATAAAGCTCATGCTTAGCTTTTTGTTATTTTCAGAAATTTAGCTTGAGTTTGTTTATAAGCATTTTTATTTGCTAATCTTTATTCATCATGTTTAGTTAAATTTAACTTTTAGTGATTTTGTTTTGAGGATAATCTTATGATTTTAATTTAATTAGAGTAATTTATTTAGCACCTTTTCTCTTTTATTTTAAATAGTTTCAATTTTGTAGTAATTTGGCTAAACAATTTTGGATTAATATTATTACCTCATGCTTTTAGATTCTTAGGAAATCTCATTCTACTAGTAGTTGCTCTCTAGTATTTTAGTTTATTTTCTAAAAATCTTGTTTTACCCCTTATCCTTGCCCAATTCTCTTTTTTCTTTTATTTGTTAGATCATATGTCATGGGAATAAGGAGATGTTAGTTTCTTATTCTCTGGTACACATATGCAACCCAAAAAAAATGAAGAGAGGAATTAAAAAGTTCATATATGTCGGGGGAAGTGATAGGATGTTAGTCTATCATTTCCTGGTATTACATATATTATTTTAAAAAAAAATATATTGTGTGGGGTGTGAAAAGAAGAAAAAATTATGATGATCACCTCCAATCAAAGACCTCTTCATGTTAATTTCCTCCCCAAACCCCTTAGCCAATATCATTGTCTTAGTTTTTAAATTAAAATATGTGGAGAGCATAAGTGGTAGGTTGTCTTCTTCCTTAAGTTTCTTTTAAGTTAAGGTTTTTTATAATTCCAATCTAACTTTGTTTGCACTTTACTCCATTTTGAATGCTAGTTAATTTATTAGAGAATTTTTGGCTAAATTCTTCTCTCTTTTCACTTTAATTTCATAATTTAGGACTTGATTCTTAAATCCATAAATTTTATTTTTGGCTAGATTTTGGTGTTAATAAATTTTTAGTTTAATTGACAATCCTATCAATGTCTTATAAATACTTCTCTTCCTTTTGCTCTGGAATAGCAAAGGTCTAAGCATGGGGGAGTTTGATGACTAGTTTTAGTCATCATTTTTGAGGTAATTTAGTAACCTAAATGCCTAAGTTTAATTATAATTTATACTTGTTATTTCATGTTTTAATATCTTTTTATAATATATTATAATTACTAGTTTTATTATAATTTTATTGTTATGTCGCAATTTTATGTTATGATATAAAAATATATAGTTTTATAATATGTATTTTTATTATTATACTCGTTATGTTTTTAATCTCTAACTTTATTTATGTTTTATTTATGTTAATTTGTCTTGTTATATTATGTTAATGTTTTGTTTGATATTATGTTATATTTCTAATATTTGTTTTGTCTTGTTACTTATAGGTTCAAGCTCTCCAACAAACATGCAAGCCAATCAACAGCTTGGAGCAGTCCTTGTCCAATCAAACATGCTACCCGAGCCCTCTACAAGCCTATGGAGCAGCCCACCATTCAACTACAAGCAGCCCACATGCTACCCGAGCCCAACTTGGTGTTGTACTCAAGCTACCCGAGCCCCTACATGAAGCCAAAGCAGCCGGCCTTGTTATTTTGGAGCAGCCCGAGCCCATACAAACAGCCCATTTCTCCCCCCTATGGCCGGCCACACCCTCTCTTTCCCACTCTCATGCATGCATCTTGCCACCTTTTAATTTCTCTCTCTCCCCACTATTATTATTTTCTCTCTTCATTATTGCATGCATTATTCCTCCCTTAACATAGCCGAACCCCCCTCTACTTCTCCTCCACATTCATCTCTCTTCCCTTTATTATTTCCTTCTACACACTTCCATTCATCCCCTCTTCTCTATTTTATATTTTTATTTTTCATTCCCATAATTATCATACAATGCCTGTAGCCATTCTCTCTCCTTCCATTTAATATCATACATTGCATCCAAGCCTCCTCTCTCCACCATCATTAAAACTCATGGATGAATCATTCCCCCTCCATGTGGCCGGTCACCCTATGTCTCCCTCCTCTTTATTCCCTTCTAGATCCTTCTCCTTCATCTATAAAAGGAACCCCTCCCCCTCTTGTTTATGTTAAGTAGTTTTTGAGTTTAAAGTAGTTTTTGGTAGAGAGTGTTATGGTAGAGAGTGTTAGTAGTTCTCTTCTCTTCTTTCCTTATTGCTAAGTAGATTTCTTTCTTCATTGTTGTAATCGTCCTCTTACTAGTGCAATATTATCTTGTCTTTATTTTGTGTACTTCTCTTTATTTAAGCAATGAAAACACTTTCTTCTTCTTTTATTTTGGTTTTCTTTCTTATCATGCGTAGCTAAATAATTTTTGTGCCCGATCGCGATGATCTTTGCGATATAATAACGTATCTTTATTTTTATGTTTTCCTTTGTAGTTTTCTATTTTTGATCCTTCCTTGAAATATCTCGTATCGACTCCGTATTTCTAGTATACGGTAGTAGATTCCGATATCATATTCGAGTGGCCGAGAGGCTCATGAATATGAAAGATCACTCAAGGAAGGAAGGAGTTGAACGCACCCCTAGAGATAGGATGACGTAAATCCTCCGGATTGGACTCAAATCCAATAGTGCGGGTCACTTCGATAATGCGACTTTAGGCCATTTTGACTTTTAAAGAGATTTTGGTCAAAACGTCTACAAGTTAGGGGATTTAATGCTCTAGCGAGATTACTTTCTAATATCGAATCCGTCACGGTCTTAATAGATTTACAATTGTTAAACTAAATTATTTCGTTATTTTATTTCAAAGTGAATCGTCGATCGCGCACTCTTTTCTCATGATAGTTTATTTCTCTTTAAGTTTAGTTTATTTTAATTTTCAAACTTCATTAATCGTTCGGTAGGATAATAGAGTCGTTGTGAGTAATAGTACTTGCCTGCCCCGAGTTTTTATACGAACTTGATATTTTTCATATCCTATGCTATATTTCAATAGGTACACTTGCCTTAATCGAGTATAGATTGGAGAATACGATTTTCTCTATCACGACACAATGCCTGGGTGTCGACACAAGCCTTGCTTCTAGTGTCGACACAACTTCTGGGCGTCGACACAATTCTTCACAAGTGTTGACACTTGTACTTATAGAAATTTCTTGCAATTCTTACACCTGCACAATGAAACTCAAACATCCCATCAAATACAAATTGATGTATATCATTGAGTAAGATGAGGCTTCTCCAAATATGGTACATATTTTTCAGTTTACCCAACATAACACCTCCGTCCGTCACATGAAATATAATAGAGGGTTCGGCCGGGGCCTTACGCTATATTCCGCAGACAGCCGGCGACGTTACGTATTAAAATAAAAACTAGTACATGGATCCTAACTCAGAGCATTCTAGCGGAAGCTTTAGGGGTTATTACTGAACTCATCAACCATGAATGTCCACAATATATATAAATAACCTCATTTATATATATCTCATAGGAATTTACACAAAAATAAACGAAAGTGTTTGGCCTTAAGGCCTTACAGTTAAACTTCACAAGTGTGGTTTACATACTTCGGTGCGCAGGCCGGCCACACATGAAAATAGTAAAACTATTCCTCTTGGCCTTCGAGGGCCAGCAAAGCAGCAAGAGCTTCAGCCCGCTATTTCCCTCCTGGCTCCCCAACACCTGCACAGAGATAATCCACCATGAGGGTGGAAAACAAGGCAACGATCGACATTCTGCTGACCAATTTATAACGACCCTACCCCTTTCCCAGGGAAGTGGTATTCCTTCCCTACAAGCATAATATTTTTACAAGCAGATATATCACAAAATGTGCACTCACACACAGTTCAATATATCACAAACGTCGGATGCACATCCCGACACTCTGTGCACTCAGGGCACATTATTAGTGTACCGAAAAACCAGGGTCCTACCACCGTTCAGAGGCTCCAAACCTAACGGTAAATATTGAGCATTCATGCTCCACGGCTCATGGCTGGAGACTTTAGTCTTGATGGTGTACAGCCCAAGAATCTAATTATATGATCCTAATGAACGCCAATATCCAGGGCACTCAAGTTAGACAACCATAACGCGGAGACAGTTAAGCCTTTACCCATTGCTCAAATCGCCAATTCAATGTCTAGACTGATGTGGGTCGACTTCCCCTTATCCGTTTGGAATGATGGCCTTTAAAAGCTCGCAGCTCATAATAGCCACAATATCTTCCAAGGACTGGCTTCATAATAAAAAAGGGAGTTAGTGGCAACGTTCGTCACGTTCGTTTGGCGGGGCCAATAGAAACTCTCTTTCTGCGCCCAAACTCAACCCAAATCCTACAACATCCTGTAGTGCCAGAAACACTAGTATTTCTATATCATACAACACATGAATTTCTAGGGTATTTTCCTGGAACTCCACTCCAATACTTCCTGTTACTCCACTTCACAGACACAGCCCACAGGCTCCGAAATATACTTGTTTATAAGTGGAGTCTTCTCCGGTTCGCGAAATAAATCATCTCCCATCAAGACTAACCTGTTTGGATGGGCTTCACACAGCATGTCTATTCCGTACTACACATTTCGGATCTTTATGAAATCTATAATTGGGGATAACACATATAAACCCACAGAATTCTCTTAATAATTCCACCATTTGGTGGAGGATTCTATACACATGCAAAATTAGGACTTCACTTGTCCAAGAAGGAAGATCGTTACCCTTGTAGTTCTCTTTGGAGCCAGGGAGAAGTCTTTTTATTTTGATGGAAGTGAGGACCTCACTTTCCCCTTCGCGGATCAAGCCTCGGATCCTGCTTCCGATGAGGGAATCTCCTTCAGTACCTTCACAAAGGTCAGCCAAACCCTTAGCTCCAGCCGTTAGTTCTCTTCTCTTAAACTTGGATGAAATGAAGAGAGAGAGAGAGAAGGAAATAATTATTTCCTCATCCTAACTCCTCTGCATATGTGGCCTCAGGTAAAACCCCAGCCACATGACCACTCCATCAGAACGAAGCACTAGCCTGGATTTGAGTTGAAACTGCTTTGACCAGACAACCAATGCCACTGATACTCTAGAACATCCTTTTAACGTTCGTCGAACTCGAAAAATCCGTTCGATGTTCGTCAAAATCACGAAATCCGTGCACTCATCAAAATCAGTTCGAAGTTCCTCAAACTTTGTTCAACGTTCACCGAAAGGATACATGACATAACAGAACCACATTCGTCGAACTCTGTTCGACATTTTACCCTGTTACTACCTACTCCTTTTGGGGTGTTACACAACGCCTCTATTCAGAAGAAAAGTTTCTAAGTACAGAAGCATTGAGTGAAGCTAGTTCACTCAATGCCTAGGTAGCTGTCAGAGTTCAGAAGGAGCTAAGGCAAATGGCGTTGAGTGAAGACCAACCACTCAACACACTCAACATCATAGATGTAGAAAGTGCTGAAGAATATTCTAAGTTCAGAATCGTTGAGTGAAACCAGTTCACTCAATGCCACTCAATGCCTGATTTGATTTTTAGAAATTTTCTAAGTCCAGAATGGTTGATGTCAGCAAAGATCAATAAAGTCAACGCAATAAAAATTCTTTGCTGTAAAGCTGTAGTATGCCTTTACTGGCGCTAGCGCACAGCTGTTGTCGTTTTCTGCAAATGGAAGGTGGTAACTCGTCTTTTTTGGCTGGGCCCACAGTACAAAGAGCCATTGATCAACTAACTATAAAAGTATAAGATTGGCTGAAAGGAAAGAAGTTTTTAGGGTTTTCTGATTTTGCATTGCGGCAGAACATCATCGTCTTCTTCTCCATTATTGACGAGCTTTAAGGTTTAGTTTTGATTAGTGAACCTGAAAGAGACATGAGTTAGTTATTGCAATCTACATCTGTGATAGCAGGTTCAGAAATAATTTCTGAGAAGGAAGAAGAAGGGGCAGATCAATCAAGTTCTGCAAGAAAAGGTTGCTGATTGAATAAGAATATAACTGTCATCTCCATAGTGTTCATCAGTAGAAGCTAGGGCTGAAATCTGCTCAGCCCAGAAGAAGTGGACATAGGGTAATTACTTTGGTGTCAATTCAACACAATTAACCTCACATTCTCTTTGTAGTATCCTGTCTAGGATCTGAGTTATTAGCCATTATTTAAAGGTTGAGTGGTAGGATTCTGTGTAGAATCTTAGTTGTAAGCCTCTATTATAAAGGCCGAGTGTATGATCTCTATTATAGATCTGAGGTAGGGCTTGTGGCCCGAGCTGTAGGAGAGTTATCTCTCTGAGTTTGTAGGGCTGTCCTTCCAGCCGTAGTTGTAAGGAATTTGTGCCTGAGGTAGGTGATTATTTAATTACTGAGTAGTAGGGCTTAGTGTATGAGTTGTAAGTATTGAAGGAGACTGAGTGGTCCTTTGGGATCTAGTTGTAAGCTCTTTGGAGCTGAGAAATTGGTGAAGTGCCTTGTAAAACAAGCTGTTAGAAAGGCAGAGAGGGATAGTGGACATACCCATAATCTGGGGAACCACTATAAAATATCTGTCTTCTGTGTGTATATCTTGAAAGCCAAATAAACTAATCACAAAGTACAGGTTAATCAGTTAAAGGTCTAGATAATCTTAAAAGAGACCAAAAACCTATTCACCCCCTGTAGGTGTTTAGATGAAGTTGAAAACAAAGTCTTTCCCTTTCCAAAATGTAAAAAAACGTAACCTAAGCTGCTCCCTGAAGTATCACTATAGATCTCATAGTCGTCCGTACCATAAGGCGAACTTAAGATAGGTGTCGTGGTCATACGACTCTTAAACTCCTCAAAAGCCCGTGCACATTCAGGCGTACAAACTATCTTCTAATCTTTCCTCATCTGTGTGGTAAGAGGTAAGGCTATCCGTGAAAAGTTCTCCACGAAGCGCCTGTAGTAGCCAACAAGTCCAAGGAAGCTTCTAACTTCCGTTATAATATACAACACATGCCACTCTCGTATCGCAACGATCTTCACCGGATCCACCGCAATACCCTCTCGACTAACCACATGGACAATAAAAGCCACTAACGATAGCCAAAACTCACTCTTTGAGAACTTAGCATAGAGTTTATTTCTCCTCAGGGTGTGCAAAATCATCCGCAAGTGATTTGCAAGATCTTCTTCTGATTGAGAGTACGCATATATGTCGTAAATAAAGATGATCACACATCAATCTAAGAACTCCTGAAAAGTGCAGTGCATCAAGTCCATGAATATCGATGGCGTGTTTGTTAGCCCAAACGACATTATAATGAACTCATAATGACCATAACATATACCAAAAGTTGTCTTGGAAATGTCACATTCCTTAATCTGCAACTGGTAATAGCCAGATTTAAAATCTAGCTTTGAAAAGACAGTCAATCCCACCAGCTGATAAAACAAGTCATAAATCCGTGGAATCAGATACTAGTTTTTCTCCGTCAGCTTGTTCAATTCTCGATAATCAATGTATAGACAAAAGATCCCGTATATCTTCTTAACAAAGAGGACCGGTGCACTCCAAGGTGATATACTTTGACGTATATAGCCTTACTCTAGCAATTCTTGTAATTGAACTTTTATTATGAAATCTCCTTTGGCGCTACTCGGTATGGTGAGCGGGCCGCAGGTTTCGCACCTAGCACCAACTTAATATTGAAGTCAATCTCTTGCTTGGGAGGAATCCCAAGGAGATCTTTAGGAAACACATCGGCATAATCCGACATAATAGGAACGTCACTTAAATTGGTCTTTGGCTCAATGGCCTCTAACAACGTGAAGAATAACTCCGCGCCCTTTTACACCGCCTTGACTAGTTGGAGAGCAGACCTCAATATCTTTATCGCTCCTCGCATACTAGCGAATATAGTATCTCATTCGGTGTTCTGTCACAGCGTGGCTTCCTTAGCGTTGCAATCTATACAAGCACGCTGCTCCTAGAGCTAGTCAATGCGAAAGATTACATCAAACTCAGATATCCATAACACAGATGCTTTAAAACTGAAATCATAACTTCCTATCCGCACCTCAACACAACAAGATCTGTCCGCACACATTAAGCATTCGTTAGGTAATAGCACATTTAATCTATCTCTCGATAGAAGAGTAGGCACTCCAATCCTCAATATGAAGTCCTCAGATAGAAACAAATGAGAAGCACCTTAATGCATAAAATTTAAGATAAATATATTTTCCCAAATTCTACGAACTATTGAGAAGAGCACTTATAGTTCATAGTATAAGATATTTTAAAAAATATCAAGTGTCATATTCTTCCGGGCCTGTCGACTACTTCTACTCACGCAAATTAATATTATTTTATCGAATATAAAAATAGGTTAATTAAAGCTATAGGAAGAAAATAAAATAAAATATAACACTTGATCAAGAATCCCTTTGGATTAGAATAAACTTTCATGAAATGCAAGCTTCTAAATTATCTACTTCGATCGTGGAGGTTCCTAAATTTCAAAAGCGCCTCTCTCAAGAATATGCTCTCGACTAAACTTAGGTTGATCCATTAAGATCCCTCAACCAGTCAAAACCCCTAAGCTTGCTTTATGTGGTGAACCCCGCTATTAGATTTGACTCCAATCCAGAAGATTTATGTCGTCCTCTCTCGAGTAGTGCATGGAACTCCTTCTACCTTTAAGTGATCTACTCGTATCCACAACTTCTCGATAAATCTAGGATACGGATCTATGGCCGAAAACATATTCATGAAAAGTGAATTCGACACAACTAAAATCAAAGATAAATGGAAGTGATAATTATAGAGCTTGATAAATAAATGAATTTTATTTTATTCAAAAGTTTATCATGATCAAGTGCTAAGGAAATTTAGCTACTTAGCATGATAAAGGAAATACAAAGGAAGGAAAAGAAGAACATGATTGCTAAAATAAAAGTGCTAGAATTAAAATTACAAAAGCAAAACTACATTATGAAATTGAAAATACATAAAGAAATGCGAAAATACTAAGAACTAAACTGCCAAAATCTTCCTCCGAGCTCCAGGCAATGTCTGGTATTTATAGTAATTTTCTAGAGAGTCACGCCCCTAGGTCATGCCCGTGACTAGGGGGTGTGTAAGGTGAAGAACCGTCATCTTGAAAGCCCGTGAACGTTGGAGAAAAACAGCAAAAAATTACTGTTATATGGGTCACTCCCCTAAGTCACGCCTGTGACCTAGGGCATGTCTTGACTGTTGCTAAAAATGGTGGGAACTCTAAATGGCGGGAGTTAATCTGGCAGTTGTTTAAGAGGTCATACCCCTAGGTCACGCCTGTGACCTCGAGCGTGAAAGCTGGGAACGACCTGAATCAGAAGCTATCTTCTTTATACTGCGGCACGACCTGAGCTGAATGTCATGCCCGTGACCTTAGGTTCATGCCCGTGACCTTAGGTTCACGCCCGTGACCTTAGGTTCACGCCCGTGACCTTAGGGTCATGCCCGTGACCTTAGGGTCACGCCCGTGACTTTAGGGTCACGTCGTGTGCTAGACATGAAACTTTAAAGTGACGTATAGCTGGAATTTGGTGTTTTTTGGTTTTGCAACGCCTGTGACTCTGGTCAAGCCCCATGTAATGCCCGTGACATGGGGTCATATAACATTAAATGACATAGAATGGTATTCTGAAACATCTGAATTGGTCACGTCCACTTGACACGCCCGTGACCTGAAGGTCACAGTACTCATGATTTTTCCAATTTTTCTCCAAATCTTCTCCTGGTCAGAGCTGACAGCTTGAAATTATTATTTTCAGCCTTGATTAAACTAAAATTAGAAAATAAATAAACTAGAAAGTTAATTAATAAAATACAAATATAAAATAATTAATTATAAAATAAAAACTATATAAAAATTACAATAAACTAAGAGTTATCAAATACTCCCATACTTACACGTTTGCTAGTCCCGAACAAATAACTTTCCACAGGGAGCAGGATAATTTCAATGCTAGAAAAGAAAATTGAACCTAAGGAGTAAAATGTGAAGTCTTATGCCTATGTGCGTAGCTATTTTAGTAGAAAAACCTACTCAGCATACAAATTAGCTTATATTTTTCTAGAATGTGTTTTAACTTATTATTTCTACTTTTAAATGGAAAATACGGTAAATCCTAAAATTATATTTATGGAGAAGGTAGCGTGTGTACTAAGATCGACATTACACAATTCTAAGATCGAGATACAATCCAAAGAAATCCATCAATGTCGATAGCCATAGGCTTGACCTGCCACGCTCTCGCCATGACACTAGTCTAACTTATAAGCACAAATCAATAGGACTTAAATAGGTTGAAACGTTGGCTTAGGTTTTTGTGTGGATAATCAAAGATAAACACGACGGCTAGTCACACCCAAACCTAAAGAGAGCTCGCACAAAATAAATGGTCATTGCTTTAAGAATATAGCCAATTCCCAAACCTTTTTTTTGAGACTAGCAATATTTGCAGCCCTAAGGAAAAAATTTATGCAATATTTTTTCTTCATCATTTTTTTAATTATTTCTCTTTATTCCCCTGTTTAGATTTTTTTATAAAATAATTTCAAAAGGAAGGAGAAACAAATCAGCTTTTTTTTCAATAAAAATAGCCACCAAAATTAAATGGCTCCAAACTACTCACAAAGTTTTCTAAATAAAATCATTATCGAGCTCGGACTTAGGTGTGCGATTAGGATGCTTTTTAGGCCTTGGTGAAATATTTGGTGGAGCTGAAACAAAAGGTAAGGTAATATGCTAAAAGTGGTTTTTGCAATGATAAAATGTTAGGTACGGGTGCAAAGGCTCAAACTGGCCAAAAGAAAAGCCTATATCCTATTCATGGTAATGAGTTTAACTTTTTCAAGTCTTGAGAATCGCTAGAGGGCAAGTTCTAGACATCAAGAAAGAATACCTTTACTCTTGATTCACAAAATATTTCTCTAGTAAACTTCTACGTATTTAGCTAAATTATTTTTGGATTTTACCGGTTTCAAAATGAAAGTAGAGTAAACTATTTCCATGTATTTAGAAAAATAAAACTTTAATTGTATACAGAATTTTTAGTTCCACAAAAATTCTACTAACACGTGCACTTGACTAGGAATATAACATGGCCAACAGTTCTACTACAAAATTCAAGATTCAATTAAAGAACAAAAATTCTCTAAACACTATGTAAAAATTAAATACGAGGTATTTTGCATGCAAATAAATATCGAAATAATGATTTCTCTAATTAAAAATTAAACCTAATTTTTTTTGTTATTTCTTAGACTTCCCGAGGTATACCCTGTGAAGGGTTCTCAGCGGTAATAGGCTGTTTTGTGGGATGACAGCCCAACACGGCCCTTTATAAGAAATTAAGTTCTAATTTTCTAATTTTTTAATTCTTTTTTGAATGAATTTTTTTTAAAGACTTTATAATAATTTTTTTTTTATGTTTTGCTAAAAAAAGAGGTTAAAATAGTGAGAACTATCCCCCCGTACTTAAATAAAACATTGCCCCCAATGTTTGAAAATAAAGAGTAGAGGAAGAGAAAACTACCCTGAAGAGTACAAATCATCACCAAGTCTGACCTAAAATAAAATACAAAAGCAAAACACAATTTTTTTTGATAATTTTGATTTTAAAAAAAAATGCTAGGCAATGCTGATAAAAGATAAAAATACAATAGTCCTGAAATAGACTCGATACAAAAGGAAGCCTATTCCTCATCTCTATTGCTCCCTTACTACTGATAGAATGTCCGCAGTTCCTTAAACTCACGCATAATATGTGCCATGGAAGAAGGTGACTTTGCTCCAACACGGTAAATCGACCATCAAAACTCGTAAAATGCTCGTCAAAATTGGTCTATATATGGTCTAGGCGTGTGTGAAAGGACCCAAATTGATGATCCTAATACGTCAAAGGTCCGGGTGGCGGGGAATACTAGAGTGCTGGTGGTGGAATCTCTAGAGAGTGAGCAGTGCCACTGAGACCTACCCCGAGATCATGATCAAAGTCTCCTCCACCCACTGCTGGAGGGAAAGCCTCGAACTTGCCGTCACGTCGTCGCACAAGGCCGAGGGCCTGGAGGTTCGGGAACTGAATGGTAAGCGGCGTCTGAATGCAGTGTAACTGCGAAAGAAAATCCTAGAACCCCATCTGTTTGGCGAGATGAGTGATGAAGTTCCCGCCATGGATGAATCCCAACCTCGCATTCTCGGTGTTGAAGCCGGGAAAATCCCGTCCTCAGAATCGGACTAGGCGGCCTAAGGCTACCGGTATCGCACTGAAATCGGATGGCCCAGGACGAGTAAAGGAAACAAGACCCCAGGCGCTGCGGCAGGAAGGTCCCACCACGTACCCGATTGCTTAGATGAAGCAACCCCTTCTCAACCAGAGTGGCCGAGCTAGATACGAAGGAGACGCGCGAGCTGGAATTCGCGAGTATCTATCCGAGTATCGTCTGTCCCCTCATTCGTACCCTTGGGGTCCTATTTATAGGGAAATCCAGAGAGGGGGGGGGGGGAGGGTCTTACTTATACCCCCACCTCGGCGATCGGGCGACTATCTGGGGAGCTCGCACGGGACGGGAGAGTATCTCACCTTAGTCGCCACCTGGCGAGTAGGCATGGGGAGCTCGCCATACTCGCCCATACCTTTTGCTGGCCCGCGGCTTGATCTTGACTTCACTCTTGGATTGTTGACTTTGACTTCTGGTGACCTGGCTGCGGTGGGGCCTCTCCTCGTCGAATATGGGTTGTACACAATCCCCGCTCTTTTTGGGCGACGAAGGAGCCCTGAAAGAAACATCCAACGCTTATTCAGCGAGCTGTTATACTGAGTATCTGTTTGCTCGCTTGGCCCACTGCTCGACGAAGTCTATAAATAGGGGGGGCCTGGTTGCTGGGGCGGATCCTCGAAACTCGCCCACCATGTCGGATGCCAAAGCGAAGCTTCTCGAAGACAGCCTCGCCGCCCTGTCTGGCCTCCTCGGCATCGCGAGACCAAAGAGGCCGCGCGAGGAAGATGCCACGGCCGATCTATTGTCGCCAAAAAAGAAGAAGGCTAAGAAGCTCAAGAGACCCGTCTCCGCGCCGATCGACTCGCCTCCACCTTCTGAGCCGATTGCGGCGGCGGTGGCCAAACCCGCGCCTTCAATTAGTACCCGACAACTCCTCGACGACCTTGGCTTGGGCGATATTCTGGACTCGGCCTCCCTTGGCACCGACGCGAACCCTGAAGTCGCCAAGGGATCGGCTACATCCCAAGTCGAAGTCGTCACCGTAATAGGTCGCCCTTCGACCCCTTATTTCGCTCATCGTTTTAATCGCCGCTTCTCGCTGATTAGGTTGTCTTATGCAGACTCCCCTTCGGACGATGCCGACGCGCCACTGGATGTCGCTCCCCTGAGCTCCGCGCCGCTGCTCGCCCTTGCTGCTGGAAAACCTCCCCGGACTGCGCACACGGTTCGGATCAATGTCGCTGAAAAGAGGATGACGGGGACCTCCCTAGTGAAGGGAAACCCTCCGGCGAATAAGGGTCTCCCGGCGAGCAAGGATCTTCCGGCGAGCATGGACCTCCCGGCGGGGAAGGATCTTCCGGTGAGCAAGGACCTTCCGGCGAGCAAGGACCTCCTGGCGAGGAAGGATCTTCCGCCGAGCAAGGACCTCTCGGCGAACAAGGACCTTCCGGCCTCCGCGCCAGACTCGTCACGGCCACCAGCGAGCACTTCTTTTCCGCCGCCGCCACCCCCGGATGTGGTTGAAAAGGCGAGGGGCACCGGCTTACCACTGCCGCCGCCCTTGTCCGCCTAGCAGAGGGCGGGCTTGCCGCGTCATCCGCCGTCCTCGCCGAAAAATTCACAACAGCCGGCGAGTTCGTCTCAGGTTTTGTCTCTGCCAAAGAAATCAGATAAGCCGCGGCCGAGTTACTTTTCGCCTCGTATTGCGGACCCCGAGCATGGAGGGTGCGGGCAGGAGGGTCGCGGTCAGGGCAGGCCTGCCGACCACCTTGGGAGTTCGTCTTCGGGTAGGCGAGATACCTCCGGTCGCGTTTCTCCACCGCACCGGTCTCGATCTCCTCCCCGTGGTGAGATATTTTATCTCTAGCGACCCTTGATCTTGCTTAGTCGTTGATTTCTGATTGCGACCTGCCTTGATGACAGATCGGCCGACGACTCCTGGGTCGGCCTTCATCGATGCCATCAGACTGTCGGGGAGCGAGTATCGTCACGCTGCCGCTCGCGCCTACATGGAGCTGGAGACTAAGTTCGACCAACTCGTCATCTATGAGCCTCACCGCCAAATCTCGGCTCTAGAGGTGCGCATGGCGAGGGTAGAGGAGCTCCAGACCACCTTGGAGAGTTACGAGGCTCGCTTTCACATGGTGAAGGAGAACGAACGCCAGCTGGCGCTTAACAATCACCGCCTCTAGCTAGTCTTGGACGAGTTGGCTGGTATTCGGGCGAGCATGGGCTCGGTGGGGCGGCTGACGAGGATGGAAGAGCAGCTGAGGCTCGGCGACGATGCGATGGCGCTGGCGACGGAGCACTTCCGGAGGGCGTGAGAGATGGGCTGGGCCGGGCGAGATCCTCACCCTCCGGAGCGGCCGCCTAGGACGTAGTTTTGTTTTTTGTTCTAGATTCCCTCGCCATTTGGCGCTGTTGTAATGAACAATATTGTTTCAAATAAACCGAGTGACTATTGCTCTTGCTGCGGATTATTTCGCGATTTTATCCATGGTATCCTTCGTGCAGATTTTTGGCGAGCGTCGCAGCGTCCTTGCTTCGTTGCGCGAGATAGGCCTTATGTCGCTGGCATGTAGCCCTTCCTTCGCGCGACGTCGATTGATGCTCGCGGAAACGAATACCCCCCTTGCCTTAGGCCTATAAATAGGAGGGGTAGGTAAAACATAAGTACGCTGCTGCGAACTTCTCAATCCGCCTCGCGAGTATCCCTCCTGCTCGCTTCTTCCTCTTTTCTTCCTCTGCTCGCCCCCTCTCTTATTCGCGGCTCGCGAAGATGGTAGGTGACGATGCAAGTGCTCGCCGACAAGCTCATGCCATCAATTTCGCCGACGCGGCCTTCAAGAAATCGATAACTTCAGACAGAGATTTGGAGGGTTTCAAGGAGCGTCTACTGCTGGAAGGGTACTCGGCGAGGCTCCCAACTCGCAGCGAGTGACTCAATACCCATATCGGGGGTGGGCTCGTATTGTCGTTACGCCACTTCGACGCTGGCCTGCGACTTCCTTTTTGGCCCGAGTTCTGCGAGATCCTTTGATATTTCGGTATCGTTCCCGCACAGATTAATCCCAACGGAATGGCGATTATAATGGGGTTCCTCTGCTACCTTCGGGAGGAGAGGATCGCCTTTGACCTCTCCATTTTTCGCCGATTGTTTGCCTTCGCCGCGACATCAGAGGGGGTTGTCTTCTTCAGCAGCCACGTCTGCACCCTGGTGGGGACTGCGAACAAAGTCCATCGCTGGAGCGAGCTTCTGGTGGTTGTGCACGGCGACTTCGGGGATCTCCTGGGAAGGCCGCACCAACCTGCCGACGTCGCCTTCATCCCGCCGATCTTGGAAGGCGCTCGCGAGCAACTGTTCGAATCCTTCCGAGGTCGCCGATTCGACGTCGTCTACTGGCGGCTCAATGTCAACTCGCTGGAGGCTGTTCATCCAAATGAGGGTAAGGGTGGTCGAGATGTCGTATGCTCGCCGACTCGCTACCTTTTGTCGCAGCTCGTATTTAACCATATCATGCGCTTTTGCAGTAGCCAACGAGCTTCCGAAGAAACCACTCCCTCCGGCGAAGGAAGTGGTCACCCCCCTTTCTGAAGCTCATCCTCCGCCCGATGTCGGGGAGAAAAGGAAAGTCGCCAAGGGAAAAGCGAGGGCGAGGTCGCCGGGGTCGGCGAATAAGAAGGCAAAGGTATCCTCGCCTCAATCCGATGATCACGAGTTGCCGCTGGAGGCTCGGGCACCTCGCTTCCACCCCAACTACAACCTCGGGCGAGGGGTGGTGGACGCTCATGGTCGCCCGCTGGTGACTTGGTCAGCGGAGGAGCCTGTGGTGTCGCTGAGCACCAACCTCCCGTCCTGGTCGACGGATTGGGAGGACAAGGGGGAGGCCTTTGCCGTCCTCCACGCCTTGTATGGGCGTGTCGACGCCGAGTCGATGCTGGAGCTCGCCCCGCCGGAACTTGCACATCAATCCGCTTGCTCGCTTGCGCGAGCTGCCGAGCTGGGGCATTTCACGGCGAGGAAACTGCTGGAGACAACAGAGGCTTTGAGAGCCATTTCCAAGAAAGCCATAGAGCTCGGCATGCAGTCGGTCCGATGGAAGGACTTTGAGGTAAATGACCTTCGGGTGGTGATATGTGATTTATCTCGCCTGGATGTGTACTAACATTCGATGCCTCGCAGGCTACTGAAATCGAGGCTGCGAAGAGGTTGTATGAGTATGAGGAGAAGCTCGCCGTGTTGCAAGCCGAGCTGGAGGCTGCCCAGGTTTGTGTAGCCGAGATGGATACTCGGCTAGTCGCCGCCGAAGGACGCGCGAGCTCCTCTGCCCCATTGCCGGAGGCGCTGTGACCCGAGGACGATCCGCTGTGGGACGTCAAACGGTCCCGGGTTCTGTGGGAGGAGAGGTCCTCTGTCCGCCGCGAGATAGGGCGGACGGCTGGCAACATCATACTCGCACGCCTGAGAATCAATGGGCAGCTTGCCGAGGGGGATAAGCAGCTCACTGTTGACGAGCTTATCCCTGAGCTGCTCGTTGAGGGGACGATCTCCCCTGACCGCGTCCCTTCTTCGTCAGACTCCAGCGACTCCGACAGCAGTGACAGCGACAGCAGCAGCGGCGAGAGCCATGACAAAGATGGCGAGGAAGAGGGAGACGTGGATGTCAGAGATGAGGAATACCGGCCGGATACTGGCGACGATGAGTCGTAGTAGCTCGCCAATCTCCGTCATGCTCGGGGCAGGGGGACCTTTTGGAACTTTTGTAACTTGTAAAGTTTACATTTATACAAGTTATTTATTCTTTGCAATTCTTTACTCGCGTAACGATTGATATCGCTCGCTAGGCTCATAGGCCCGGTGAGGAGTGCTCGCTAGATGGTGGCTTATCTCGCGTATATTCCGCTTTGAACATCGATCACCTGCTCGTCATGACGCACTTGCCCGTACGCCTAAGGGACGTTCGCCCGCCTGCCCGAGAGTGACTCCCTTACCCGCTCGGGATTTACTCGCCTACTCGCGCATGACATACTCGCCTACTCGCGCGGGGCATACTCGCCTACTCGCGTGGGGCATACTCGACGAGTCTGGGCTTATGCAGGAGTCGAGTGGAGGAGATTGGCCAACGCCCGAGGAGAGGAGCTCGTGGGGATACCGATCTTACGGCGCCGCTCCACTCGAAGTCTTGATTTCAATCGAGGAGATTGGCCGATTCCCGAGGAGAGCAGCTCGTGGGGATACCGGTCTTACGACGCTGCTTAACTCGAAGTCTTGATTTCAATAGAGGAGATCAGCCGATTCCCGAGGAGAGGAGCTCGTGGGGATACCGGTCTTACGACGCTGCTCAACTCGAAGTCTTGATTTCAATCGAGGAGATCGGCCGATTCCCGAGGAGAGGAGCTCGTGGGGATACCGGTCTTACGACGTATCGGTCGATTCCCGAGGAGAGGAGATCGTGGGGATACCGGTCTTACGACGCTGCTCAACTCGAAGTCTCGTTTTCAATCGAGGAGATCGGCCGATTCTCGAGGAGAGGAGCTCGTGGGGATACCGGTCTTACGACGCTGCTCCACTCGAAGTCTCGATTTCAATCGAGGAGATTGGTTGATTCCCGAGGAGAGGAGCTCGTGGGGATACCGGTCTTACGACGCTGCTCCACTCGAAGTCTTGATTTCAATCGAGGAGATCGGCCGATTCCCGAGGAGAGGAGCCCGTGGGGATACCGGTCTTACAACGCTGCTCCACTCGAAGTCTCGATTTCAATCGAGGAGATCGGCCGATTCCCGAGGAGAGGAGCTCGTGGGGATACCGGTCTTACGACGCTGCTCCACTCAAAGTCTTGATTTCAATTGAGGAGATCGACTGAATCCCGAGGAGAGGAGCTCGTGGGGATTCCGGTCTTACGACGCTGCTCCACTCGAAGTCTTGATTTCAATCGAGGAGATCGTCCGATTCCCGACGAGAGGAGCTCGTGGGGATACCGGTCTTACGACGCTGCTCCACTCGAAATCTTGATTTCAATCGAGGAGATCGGCTGATTCCCGAGGAGAGGAGCTCGTGGGGATACCGGTCTTACGACGCTGCTCAACTCGAAGTCTTGATTTCAATCGAGGAGACCGGCCGATTCCCGAGGTGAGGAGCTCGTGGGGATACCGGTCTTACGACGCTGCTCAACTCGAAGTCTTGATTTCAATCGAGGAGATCGGCCGATTCCCAAGGAGAGGAGCTCGTGGGGATACCGGTCTTACGACGCTGCTCCACTCGAAGTCTTGATTTCAATCGAGGAGATCGGCTGATTCCTGAGGAGAGGAGCTCGGGGGATACCGGTCTTACGACGCTGCTCAACTCAAAGTCTTGATTTCAATCGAGGAGATCGGCCGATTCCCGAGGAGAGGAGCTCGTGGGGATACCGGTCTTACGACGCTGCTCCACTCGAAGTCTTGATTTCAATCGAGGAGATCGGCCGATTCCCGAGGAGAGGAGCTCGTGGGGATACCAGTCTTACGACGCTGCTCAATTCGAAGTCTTGATTTCAATCGAGGAGATCGGCCGATTCCCGAGGAGAGGAGCTCGTGGGGATACCGGTCTTACGACGCTGCTCAACTCGAAGTCTTGATTTTAATCGAGGAGATCGGCTGATTCCCGAGGAGAGGAGCTCGTGGGGATACCGGTTTTACGATGCTGCTCAACTCGAAGTCTTGATTTCAATCGAGGAGATCGGCCGATTCCCGAGGAGAGGAGCTCGTGGGGATACCGGTCTTACGACGCTGCTCCACTCGAAGTCTTAATTTCAATCGAGGATATTGGCCGATTCCCGAGGAGAGGAGCTCATGGGGATACCGGTCTTACGACACTGCTCAACTCGAAGTCTTGATTTCAATCGAGGAGATCGGCCGATTCCCGAGGAGAGGAGCTCGTGGGGATACCGGTCTTACGACGCTGCTCAACTCGAAGTCTTGATTTCAATCGAGGAGATCGGCCGATTCCCGAGGAGAGGAGCTTGTGGGGATACCGGTCGTATGACGCGGCTCCACTCGAAGTCTCGATTTCAATCGAGGAGATCGGTTGATTCCCGAGGAGAGGAGCTCGTGGGGATACCGGTCTTACGACGCTGCTCCACTCGAAGTCTTGATTTCAATCGAGGAGATAGGCCGATTCTCGAGGAGAGGAGCTCGTGGGGATACCGGTCTTACGACGCTACTCCACTCGAAGTCTCGATTTCAATCGAGGAGATCGGCCGATTCCCGAGGAGAGGAGCTCGTGGGGATACCGGTCTTACGACGCTGCTCCACTCGAAGTCTTGATTTCAATCGAGGAGATTGGCCGATTCCCGAGGAGAGGAGCTCGTGGGGATACCGGTCTTACGATGCTGCTCCACTCGAAGTCTTGATTTCAATCGAGGAGATCGTCCGATTCCCGACGAGAGGAGCTCGTGGGGATACCGGTCTTACGACGCTGCTCCACTCAAAGTCTTGATTTCAATCGAGGAGATCGGCTGATTCCCGAGGAGAGGAGCTCGTGGGGATACCGGTCTTACGACGCTGCTAAACTCGAAGTCTTGATTTCAATCGAGGAGATCGGCCGATTCCCGAGGTGAGGAGCTCGTGGGGATACCAGTCTTACGACGCTGCTCAACTCGAAGTCTTGATTTCAATCGAGGAGATCAGCCGATTCTCGAGGAGAGGAGCTCGTGGGGATACCGGTCTTACGACGCTGCTCCACTCGAAGTCTTGATTTCAATCGAGGAGATCGGCCGATTCCCGAGGAGAGGAGCTCGTGGGGATACCGGTATTACGACGTTGCTCAACTCGAAGTCTTGATTTCAATCGAGGAAATCGGCCGATTCCCGAGGAGAGGAGCTCGTGGGGATACCGGTCTTACGACGCTGCTCAACTCGAAGTTTTGATTTTAATCGAGGAGATCGACCGATTCCCGAGGAGAGGAGCTCGTGGGGATACCGGTCTTACGACGCAGCTCAACTCGAAGTCTTGATTTCAATCGAGGAGATCGGCCGATTCCCGAGGAGAGGAGCTCGTGGGGATACCGGTCTTACGACGCTGCTCAACTCGAAGTCTTGATTTCAATCGAGGAGATCGGCTGATTCCCGAGGAGAGGAGCTCGTTGGGATACCGGTTTTTCGACGCTGCTCAACTCGAAGTCTTGTTTTCAATCGAGGAGATCGGCCGATTCCCGAGGAGAGGAGCTCGTGGGGATACCGGTCTTACGACGCTGCTCCACTCGAAGTCTTGATTTCAATCGAGGAGATTGGCCGATTCCCGAGGAGAGGAGCTCGTGGGGATACCGGTCTTACGACGCTGCTCAACTCAAAGTCTTGATTTCAATCGAGGAGATCGGCCGATTCCCTAGGAGAGGAGCTCGTGGGGATACCGGTCTTACGACGCTGCTCAACTCGAAGTCTTGATTTCAATCGAGGAGATCGGCCGATTCCGGAGGAGAGGAGCTCGTGGGGATACCGGTCTTACGATGCTGCTCAACTCGAAGTCTTGATTTCAATCGAGGAGATCGGCCGATTCTCGAGGAGAGGAGCTCGCGGGTATACCGGTCTTACGACGCTGCTCCACTCGAAGTCTTGATTTCAATCGAGGAGATCGGCCGATTCCCGAGGAGAGGAGCTCGTGGGCATACCGGTCTTACGACGCTGCTCAACTCGAAGTCTTGATTTCAATCGAGGAGATCGGCCGATTCCCGAGGAGAGGAGCTCGTGGGGATACCGGTCTTACGACGCTGCTCCACTCGAAGTCTTGATTTCAATCGAGGAGATCGGCCGATTCCCGAGGAGAGGAGCTCGTGGGGATACCAGTCTTACGACGCTGCTCAACTCGAAGTCTTGATTTCAATCGAGGAGATCGGCCGATTCCTGAGGAGAGGAGCTCGTGGGGATACCGGTCTTACGACGCTGCTCAACTCGAAGTCTTGATTTCAATCGAGGAGATCGGGTCACTTGGGAGACGTTTGAGAATTTATAGCACGAATATCTCGGTAGAAACACAATCTTCTCCTCTCGGAGATGCTCTTGAACCTGCCAAATCAGGAAGTCGGCGTCCAGACCTGTTCCTAATAATTTCTCCAGTCGGAAGAGAGATGCACTCGGGGAGACATAGGCCGACATGCAAGGGGGGAGCTGATCTCGGCCGACAATGCAGAGGCTCGGTCTTACAAGAGCGCTTAAAGTCCCGAAGCATCGTCCTATCATCCGTACTGGAATATTTAGAAGGAACGGGTTGAAGGAACGTATCCTGATCTGATAGTGAAGATCGCTTCCAACTATGCTCAATGGCCGCAAGTGTCAGCATCAGGACGGGGGGGGGGGGTGATATTCATCGAGAATCCTTTTCGAACGTACTAGGAACCAACACACCGCCCCGGGCTCGTCCCTGCCCTTTCTTCGGCAGGTTATTCAGCCTTGCCGATCACTTGAGATCCTTTCAAGGGTGCTTGACGGAGTCGGCCTCCCCTCGAGTCCGGGTGATTTGGGGCGCACATTTGTCCTTCGTAGTTCCTCCAGTCGGAAGAGAGATGCACTCGGGGAGACATAGGCCGACATGCAAGGGGGGAGCTGATCTCGGCCGACAATGCAGAGGCTCGGTCTTACAAGAGCGCTTAAAATCCCGAAGCATCGTCCTATCCTCCGTACTGGGTTACGTACAAGGAACAAATCGACAACTGGTTCCCGGAGTCGATGGCGAGGCGGATCTTGGAAGCACTCAGGAGCCTCGAGGCCTTTTTAATACAAACACAAAAAGGGAGAACAATTTGGCCATCATTGTATATTAGAATCACATCTTTACAAAAATAGGTACAAGCGTTACATTTAGGGGTAGAATTTTTTCAGATCATCCCCACTCCAGGTCCCGTTCAGCTGCTCCCCTGCTTGATCTTGCAGGTAGTAGCCCCCCGCGGCCAGGGCTTCTTGGACGATGAAGGGGCCTTCCCAATTGGGATGCAGCTTGCCCACGGCGGCTCCCCACCCAGCGGCGTCTACCTTTTTCATGACCAGATCTCCTGCGAGGAAGTTTTTTAGGCAGACATTTTTGTCGAAGTGCCTCGCCATGCGCCTCTTGACTTCATCTTGGCGTACAGAGGCCAGGTCTCGAAGCTCTTCCACGTAATCCAGGGAGAGCCTCTTGGCACCCTCGTTCTCCAATCGACATTCCTCGCTCCCGCCTTCGGCTGCAACCACTCTCGGACTTCGCACCTCGAACTCCACTGGGATGAGTGCCTCAGACCCGTGGGATAACTTGAAAGGTGTTTCCCCCGTGGCCGAGTTCGGGGTCATCCTCAGAGCCCATAGGACCGAGGGGAGTTATTCGGCCCAGTTTCCTTTTAAGTTGGTGACCTTCTTCTTTAGTAGGTTGACGATGAGCTTGTTGGCAGCTTCTACTTGTCCGTTGCTCCGAGGGTGGTGTACTGAGGCGAACCGGAGATCTGTGCCCAATTGCTTGCAGAAGTCCTCCAGTTCTAAGCTGGCGAACTGCGGCCCATTATCGGTGACGATGGCCAGCGGGATCCCAAACCTGCACTCGATCTCCCCCCAGATAAAATTCTTGATGATCTGGGAGGTGTTCTTGGCCAAGGCTTTGGTCTCGATCCACTTGGAGAAGTAGTCGATCATCACCAGTATGAATTTCCTTTGTCCACTTGCTTGAGGGAACGGGCCGACTAGATCCATCCCCCAGATGGCGAAGGGCCACAGAGCGGTGATCGAGCGGAGGTGTTGAGCCGGTTGAAGCTGGAGGGGCGCGAAGAGCTAGCACTGGGAGCATTTCTTGGAGTAAGCCTCCACGTCCTTTCGGATGGTAGGTCAGAAGTAGCCATGCCTCAGGATTCTCTGCTCCAGAGTGTGGGTCCCGGAATGGCTTCTGCATTCCCCTGAGTGAATTTCCTCGAGAACTCGGGGGACCTCGATTTCCGACAGGCATCTGGCCAGAGGGCCCGAGATGGTCTTGCGATAAAGCTCGGCGTCGAGGAGTAGGTAGTACGCGGCCTTGTATCGGAATTTCCTTTGTCCACTTGCTTGAGGGAACGGGCTGACTAGATCCATCCCCCAGATGGCGAAGGGCCACGGAGCGGTGATCGAGCGGAGGTGTTGAGCCGGTTGAAGCTGGAGGGGCGCGAAGAGCTGGCACTAGGAGCATTTCTTGGAGGAAGCCTCCGCGTCCTTTCGGATGGTAGGCCAGAAGTAGCCATGCCTCAGGATTCTCTGCTCCAGAGTTCGGGTCCCGGAATGGCTTCCGCATTCCCCTGAGTGAATTTCCTCGAGAACTCGGGGGACCTCGATTTCCGACATGCATCTGGCCAGAGGGCCCGAGATGGTCTTGCGATAAAGCTCGGCGTCGAGGAGTAGGTAGTACGCGGCCTTGTATCGGAATTTCCTTTGATCCTGCCCGTCCGAGGGAGCTGACCCGTCGTTAAGAACGCAACGAACGGATCCTTCCACGAGGACTGCTGCTCGATCTCCATCATCTCTCCTTCTTCGATGGATGGTCGAAATAGCTCTGTGACCGTTCCCCCGGCCCGGGGACCGTATTTGGCAAGGTAGTCAGCTTCGGCATTATCTTCTCGAGGCACATGCTCGACGAAGAAGGATTGGAAACCCCCAATCAGACCCTTAACCTTGACCGAATCTGGGAAGCGACTACCATTGAATCGGTGAAAGCTCAGATGTCCTTAATTGACAGCTCCTTGGCGAGACGCAAGCCGACCACCATGGCTTCGTACTCTGCCTGGTTATTCGTAACGGGGAAGAGGATCTCGATGGCTTGTTCGATCCTGGTTCCCTGGGGGCTAACCAACACGACTCCGGCCCCCACGGAAAACTTGTCGGATGCTCCATCTACAAACATCTTCCAAGAGATTGGTCGGGAAGCGCCCATGTCTACCTCTACCTCGGCCGAGAAGTCGGCCAGGAAGTCTGCTACCGCCTGGGCCTTGATGGCTACTCTTGGGGAATACGAGATGTCGAACTCGCTAAGCTCCACCGCCCACTTGTCCAGCCTGCCAGAATGATCTACCCCATCCAAGATACTCCTTAAGGGATGATCGGAGACCACTTTGATGGAATGAGCTTGAAAGTATGGGCGGAGCCGCCGAGCCGAAACCACCAAAGCGAAAACTAGCTTCTCCAAGATAGGATATCTTATCTCTGCTTTCCGCAGCACCCGGCTCACGTAGTAGATGGGGAGCTGCCTCCTTCCTTCTTCTCGAACCAACACCGAACTGACCGCCTCAGCTCCCACTCCCAGATAAAGTAGGAGGTCTTCGCCGCCCTGTGGTCCTTGGAGGAGGGGAGCTCGGGTTAGTTGTTTCTTGAGCTTCTTGAAAGCCTCCTCGCACTCCGTGGTCCACTCGAATTTCTGGTTTCCCCGAAGGGCTTTAAAAAATGGAGAGCACTTTTCTCCGGCCTTGGAGAGGAAACGACTAAGGCTCGCCAGCCTTCCAGTCAGCCTTTGGACCTCCTTGGAGTCTCTTGGGGAGGTCATCTCCATGATGGCTTTCACCTTGTCGGGGTTAGGCTCCACCCCCCGAGGAGTAAGGAGGTGACCCAGGAACTTCCCCCTTCCCGCGCCGAAGACACATTTGGCCGGATTAAGCCGCATCTTGTACTTCCTTAGGGTGGCGAATGTCTCCATCAGATCCGCCACGTGCTCTGGGACGCTCTTGCTTTTAACGAGAAGGTCGTCAACATAGACCTCCAAATTCCGCACCTTTTGCTCTTTGAATACCTGGTCCATCATTCTTTGATACGTCGCACCGGCGTTTTTGAGCCCGAAGGGCATCATCTTGTAGCTATAGCACCCGTCGCCGGTGATGAAGGAGACGTCACGGCAATCGGGGGGATGCATCCGGATCTGATGGTTCCCTGAAAAGCATCAAGGAAACTCATCACAGGAAATCCGACAGCGGAATCAACCAGCGCGTCGATCTGAGGTAGGGGATAACAATCCTTCGGGCAAGCTTTATTCAACATTGAAAAGTCGATACATAACCTCCAGCCCCCTCTAGACTTCTTTACCATTACAACATTGGAGACCCAGCCTGGATACTGGATCTCCGAGACGAACCCCACCTCCAGCAGCTTTCACACCTCCTCCCTGATCGGCTCGGCCAGCGCGGTGGCGCTCTTCATCTGTCTTTGACGAACCGGAGCTACCGCAGGATCCAGGTTGAGGCGATGACAGGCAACATCGGCATCTATCCCTGGCATCTCGGCGGCACTCCACGCGAAGATGTCAGCGTTCTTCTGTAGGCACGCAGCTATCTCCGCCTTCCCCTCCTAGGGCAAGGCTCCTCCGACCTTCAGCAGTTCAGGCTTCCCTTTTGGGGAGATCACCTCCACCTCCTCTAGCTCTTCGGCAGCTTGCAGGCCCTCCTCATGATCCATCATCTTCTCCAGCCTCTCTGCATCACCCATCCAGCTGATGGTTCTGACAGCGTTCAGGTAGCATTCCCGAGAGGCCTTCGGGTCCCCTCTGATCCGGACTTGGACGTCATCCCGGCAGTACTTCAGGCATTGATGGTACGACGACGGGACGACCTTGAAGTAATTGATGAGAGGCCGTCCGAAAATGGCGTTGTAGCCGCTGGGCGCGTCGACGATGACAAACCGGCACCGGATTGAAGTACCCCCGAGGGTGACCAGCAGCTCCACTCCCCCTTCCACTTCTTTCTTCTCTCCCGAGAAGCCAAAGAGAGGCCCATCCGCGGCCTGGACCCTAGACGCTTCCATCTGCAGCCCCCCAAAGGTTCCTTTGAAGATGACGTTCACCGAGCTCCCGTTGTCCGTGAGGATTCGGTCGACGGTGAAGTCTTCGATGGCCGCTTGAATCACCAACGCATCATGGAAAGGGTTTTCGTTCCACAGCATGTCCTCCTCCGAGAAGGTTATCTCATTCAGCAGCGGGGGTGTTTGCGACGTCGAGGCGACGCTCCTCTTGTAGATCTGGTGGAGGCTACCCTTGCGGGAAGCTTCAAGCCCTGCGCCCCCATTGATCACCCCGACGTGCCCGCCTCCCGGACCGGGAATGACGTTTCCTCGGCCCCCCTGGTCAACCCTGTCCTCGTTCCTCCTCCTTTACGGCGTTTGGAAGGCTACCTGCCCGACTGGGGCCTCCCGCCTTGGCTGCTCTCTCTCTGCCTCCATCGCCTCCAACCTCCTCCTTGCCTCCCAAAACTCGGGGCAGGCCAAGGTCCCGTGCCCCTCTACTCGATGGATATTGCAGTAGAGGGGAATTGCTGCTTCCTGCTGCCTCTCCTGTCGCTTCTACTTTCGCCGGCGCTTCGCGGTCCGTTGCATTACGGTCATCGCCTCCCTTCCTCCTCCTTGCTCCCTGAGGTTGTTTCTCCTCTCTTCCTAGCGGATCGGTCGCCTCCACTGGGGACGATCCCTCAGATACTAAAACCTTCTTTCCTCCCTCCTTTCTTCCGGGGCTTCGACGAGCCTCCTTTCTTCCCGCCTCTGAGGCCACTCCTGCCTCAACTCTCCCGCCCTCCTGGGCTCCTCTCTTCTCTTCCCCTTCGGCTCTTCCTACCTTTTGCCATCGTTTTTCTGTAAGACCCCCTTTTTTTTTCTCTTTTTCAACCACCGGGGTCTTAGCCCAGAATTGCCGCTTTACGGTGGCACCGACTCACGGGAAGGCAACCACTACAAAACGTCAATTCAGCCGGCCCTTTTCGATCACAAGAGAGAGAAGTATTTATACAAAAAAAATGTAAACAAGTCCACAGAAACATGTAAATAAAAGCAAAATCATATCCAGTCCATCAATAGATAATAACAGGAAAATAGATAAATGGGCTCGAGCCCAGTACATCAGAGTCCTCACTATAAGTCGCTCATCGCGGAAGCTATGAAACTACTAATCACTCACGGAGCTGATCGCAGGTGCACCGGTGCTAGACTGTCCCACCTCCTTGCGCACCGTACTCCGCTGGTGCTGGTCCCTGGACTGCTGGTCCTTGTCTCCCATCCGGAGCTCCTGTAATGTTGTGGTTCGAAAACCATTAGTCATAAAGACTAAGCCCTATCATCCCCTACCCCTCCCACCACGGTTCCTAAGCACCGGGCGGAGAGGAGGAAAGGGAAGCTACAAAAGTGGAAAATAATCAAGCAGGTGACAAGGAAGCTAATCTTGTGGTTATTTAGAATGAAATAGGTCTAACAATCCTACGGACAGTAAGTAATAAGGGGAGCAATTAATAAGTAGCAACTTGTATAAAAAGGCAGCTAGAGAACAGTAAGTAAACAAGCAAGTAAATAAGTATGTAACCTTAACTTATATGAATGCCCATACAAACTTATAAGTTAATGGGTCTTCTGCAAGGCTCCCATCGTATAAAAAGTCCCATACCGATTTATACGTTGGGGTGTCGGTTGTATGCAAATATGAGTGTAGTGATATGCTATGCTATGATTCATGCAAGTGCAACTCATGCACACGACTCTATGCGCACAGACCTTTAGTTCCCCCTGTTCGGGCAGCTAGCTTCACTCCCAGGAACCTCCGTAGTGGCAAACGGAGACAGTGGGTCGGGCCCCCCACTCCTAGGCAGGTATCCACACTACCAGGCCTAGCCCTTCCGTACGCCCCTAGAAGAACACAACCTAGAGTATCCACGTACTACTGCTGGCTGTACCCACCAGACTTTCTTTGGCTAAGTGTCCCACACCGCCGAGTCAACGTACCGATGTCGGTGTGAATGACTATCAGATACCGAAGACCCACCACCTTTATTCTGTACTCCAACCCTCGAGCCCTCGCCCCCCCCGGACAGTCCCGTCCGTGCATCTACCTTCAGAGCTACCGTCTGAATGGCAACCAACCAATTATTCTACCTTCCTAGCTACCGAGGTGTGTGTATGTGCAACCCTAGTTATACTAGTTTCTCTTTTAATTTTATTATTCCTATGGTTTACGTTAGCCCAGGACTGCCCCCGGCATACCCCGTGAAGGGCTCTCAAGGGGCACTAGGAACCAAGACGGCGGCATTACGGCCCGAAGTTCCCTTTCGCAAGACACTTATTATTATTGGTTAGTCTCCCTTAACCCGATCCTCTTTTAGTTACTTTAGATCTATCCCTAAAGTATTAAGACTCTTCCTCTTCTTCCAGGGATGGACGATCTTCCGTCATTCCCGAACGCCACCTAACCTTAACCGGTCTCACACCCTACTTATCCTGACTTCCAATAATGAAACTTAATCGTAGCTTGCACTAACCAACCAGCGACTACCAAAATTACATTTCCCAAGTTCATTATTACTCTAGTTCAGTTTCCGTGGTTTTACTATATGCAGACCATCCTAAGCTATATGAGGTACACAAGAGAAAGTACACCAAATTATCTTCCAAATCTCCTATAATTTTTACTGGAGGTCTACCATATCATAATTTGTCTAAATCCAGAAACTTATAAATTTTCCTAATTAATCTGATATTTATTTAATTTTCCCAAATGACGGGCCATGGGTCATTTTAAACACGAACTACATGATTCTCCTAGGTAATGGCTACCCAAAAATCATGATCATTAAATAACAGCAAGATAACCTCAAATACAAATTTTCAGAATTTTACAGAAAGTATTTAGCCTCTAAATAATTTATCCAGTATAATCACGTTAATCCTACGTAAAGAAGGAAGTACTGAAATTACTCATCAGAAAATTTTGAAAAAATTACTAATCAGTAGTATGATATAGGAAAGATCTTTGTGCAAAGAATCATAATTTTACCAGCTTGCTAAACACCACTTTAGATTTAATCAAATATTCAAGGTAAAACATACTTAATGAAGCAAGCCTTAGAATTAAACTTCCAAAAATCCTAAAAAAATTCACAGAGATTTAAAATCATAATAAACGCTCTCTGCTTAAATTTCATCAATTTCCAGGAAGTATGTATTCCATAATAAATTTTCTAAGCAAATCATACAAGCTACTAAATCGTTAATGAAGTATCCAAAATAATGATCTAAAAATTCATTGTAAAACATTCAGAGCTTGTACCATCTCTATAATTCACTCTACCCAGATCTCATCCCTTTTCAATGTGATTTAGTGTCATTTCCTATCTCTACAAGTTTTGCACCCTAAACTAGGGTTAGGTTTTTAGGTATCCCAACAGTCTCCAAATCTACTAAGATTTCATTCAGAGAACTATATTGTCCCTATGGTCCTCTTCACCAAATTTCGGGTCAATCCAAGTTCATTTGACCCCATGACCTTCACAAACCACCAAGATCCATCCTTAGGGTTTGGCCTTGGTTCTTAGGGCAAACTTACCCCGATCCACCTCAAACTCTATGAGGGGGTGCTAGAGAATATTACTAGCCAGTGGTAAAAATCTCAGCCTCTGTTGAGGTGATCTGACCACTCAATATCAAAAAGAGCACCTTTAACCTGAGACCCCTTATTAGGGCAAAACTTAGGTTTGATCATTTCTAATCCAAACCATCTCCGAATGAGATGAAAAATTATACAGAACCTTATAGTGAACCCAGGGACCACTCACAAAAATTTGGGAGGGTTTGGAAATTATTTAACCATCTCATTAATTTAAGCTAGGATTAATGAATTTTTTCTAAAAAATATAGAAAAATATTTCCCAAAAATCCTAATTTTTGGACAGCATCCAGATATAGATATGATTAGGCCACACCCCCAAATTTCAAGTCGTTTTGATGACTGGTTTGGAGTGGGGAATTTTTCTAAGGTCAGGCTACCCTATGGGTGGACCTCACCAAATTGAGTGTCGAGGTCTATCCAGTGGTCCAAAGTACTTGAAACAAATTTTAAAATTTCCTAGACTCCAAGAGGTGCAATATTGGTGTTGACTATTTTTCCTGCAGGAGCCTCTAGGTATTTTTCCCAAATTATTTAAAATGACAGATATTTCATTCAGAAATTGTTTTAAAAATAAAATCTAATTTAACGGCACTGTTCATCTTCTTCTACAGCCCGAAACCAGAGCCCTGAAACTTAATTTCATGTAGCTTTTCCAAGCTATTTTTCGGCCATCCAGCCATCTCCCTGGCTGGCCACCACCACCACCACCTCTGTTGAGGTGAGGGCTATCATCGGGCGGCGGCACGGCCGCCGGAGAGGCGGTTTCCGGCGAACCCGCCACCATGAAATTTTCGGAAAAGCATGGAAAACGCTCACCCGATCTGGCTCTTTTGAGCCCGATATCTCTCCTAACGATTTCTAAGATCTATCCGCAGAAGAAGAGGGAGGGGAGGACCTTGTTCGCGGGCTGGAGGCGTGCAGAGCGTCGGGAAGCCATTGGCGCGGTGGTGGCGTCGCTGGAAATTCTTCAACAGCAAGAGGGAAATCGGAAACAGTTTGATGGAGAGTGTAACCTTTTCCTCTTGCTCTTTGGAGTCTTTTATAGATCAGCGCGTGGGGAGGGGAACATATGAAACTTCATGGCCATTAATATTTCTTCTTAATAACGTTTCGGTTATGATGCCGGGAATTGAATTGCTGGAAACGAAGAGATGTTTGCCAGGTGGCGATTTCCTATTGGACCAACATTTCCTTATTTACTTAAATAATTATTGTAGTTAACGGCCCATAAATACTCTTGGTTTTCATTCCCATAATCAGAATTTATTACGACGTCGGTTACCGAATTTTTTAGTCTGGCTGACGTTTCGGCTTTGGTCATGGGCGTGACACATAGGTCACGGGCGTGACAGGCACGTGTGGCCAATTCTGGGATCGACGATCGTCGAACTGAGATCGACGATCGTCGAAGGGTGGTCACGGGCGTGACACCCGGGTCACGGGCGTGACAGGCCCGTGTGGCCTATTCTTGGTCAACGACCGTCGAGCGGAGGTCGACGATCGTCGAAGGGTGGTCACGCCCTCGGTCACGGGCGTGATAGATGGGTCACGGGCGTGACAGGCCCGGGCTACAAGTTTTGGGTTTGACGATCGTCGACTAGAGGTCGGCGATCGTGGAAGGGTGGTCACGCCCTAGGTCACGGGCGTGACATGTGGGTCACGGGCGTGACATGGCCGGGTGACTAATTTCTGGGTTCGACGACCGTCAAACTGAAATCGACGATCGTCGAAGGTGGTCACGCCCTATGTCACGGGCGTGACAGATGGGTCATGGGTGTGACCAACCCGTGACTAATTTCTGGGTCCGACGACCGTTGAACTGAAATCGACGATTGTCGAAGGTGGTCACGCCCTATGTCACGGGCATGACATGTGGGTCACGGGAGTGACCAACCCGTGACCCGAAACCTCGGTCGATTTATTTCGGTTTTTTTTGAGCTTCCTAGGGTTCTATCACGACCAACCGACTCCTAGGGGTCTAGTCGGAAATGGGATGTTACAAATCCCAATAAACAAAACAAAGATTTCGTCCCCGAAATCAAGGTTAAGCCTACGGGACTGTAATCGGGAAAAAAAGCAGCTTGTAATATCCCATGAGAATTGAAAGATTACATTTCTACGTTATGTTTTCTTTGTGTGGTTTCAAATTTAGGATCAATTCGCCCAATTAACTAGATATATACACCCCAATAAACAAAAGATTAGCCCCTATTCTCGAAATTTCCGTCCTATTGGTTTTAAACAGGAAGGCAAATTGATTGTCCAGAGGGGTTGTGAGGTATACCTGACGAAAAAGTTCCGGGTATTTTTGCCGCATCAAGTCCTGTGGCTCCCATGTGTGCTCCTCCTGCCCATGATTGCTCCACAGAACCTTGACCAACGGGACCTTCTTTCGTCGCAAGACCCGCACTACTGTATCGTCAATCCTGATAGGCTCCAAGTTGACTGACCGATCTGAGGCCACCGGGCCATCTGCCGAGGAGATCATCTGCTCAGGGCGTAGCAGAGCCCTCCGAAGTGAGGAGACGTGGAAGACGTCATGTAATCCCGCTAACTCTGGCGGTAGCTCCAGTCTATAGGCTAAGGGGCCGATCCGCTCAAGGATCCTATAAGGCCCCATATATCTCGGACTGAGCTTCTTCCGCCCACGCACCCGCGAAACTCCGTGCATCGGCCGTATCTTCAAGAAAACTCGGTCCCCTACCTGGAACTCCACTTGACGATGCCTCGCATCGTAGTATTTCGCCTGTCTGCTCTGGGCTTCCAACATCCTGTCCCGGATCAATCTAATCTGAGCATCTGTATCTCCCACAAACTCTGAGCCTAATGTCTGCGGGTCCTCATCCTGAACCCATGATAGTGGGGTCCTACACCTCCTTCCGTACAATGCCTCATATGGAGCCATGCTTATGCTGGACTGATGAGCGTTGTTGTACGAAAACTCGACCAGTGGCAGCAATCTCTCCCAAGGCTCGCCACGGTCCAAAATACATAGTCGCAACAGATCCTCCAGTGTACCGTTGGTGCGCTATGTCTGTCCGTCGGTCTGAGGGTGAAAAGTTGTACTGTATGCCAACCGAGAACCCAGATGGGCCTGGACTGACCTCCATTCCCTGGATGTAAATCGCCCATCTCGATCTGAAACGATAGTCTTGGGCACTCCATGATAACGCACAAACTGCTCAACGAACCTCCGTACTAATACTCTGACCGGTGTGTCCTTTGCCACTGGAATGAATCTGGCCACCTTTGTTAGTCTGTCCACTATCACCCAGATCGAGTCATTCCCAGCACGAGATCGAGGTAGCCCATGTATGAAGTCCATGGCTATATCCTCAAACTTCCACTCCGGCACCGGAAGCGGCTGCAGCACGCCTGCCGGGTTCCTGCACTCCGCCTTCACGAGCTGGCAGGCCTCGCAATGCGTCACAAAATACGTAATATCTTTCTTCATACCCGGCCAGTACATCGTCCTCTTCAAATCCTTTACCATCTTGGTGATCCCCGGGTGTACAGAATATCGGCTGCAGTGAGCTTCCGTCAAAATGTCCTCCCGGATCCGTCCTCCTGCTGGTATGTAGACTCTGCCCCGGAAACACAGGAGCCCATCCCTCAAAGAGTAATCTCCAGTCATGCCTTCCTCCAAGGCTCGGAATATCGGCTCAGCTCTCTCGTCCAGAATCTGCCCATCTCTGATGCGGTCTTGAATGTCATCAGTAGTAGCCATCGACCCCAGGTACTCCATGTATAGCTCCGGGTCATCCTCAGACACTAGTGAAATCTGCATCTCCTCGAATGATTTAACCAACTCCAAGGCCATCAGCTGCGGGCCTACTCCTGTCGTACTCGCTCTCCGGCTCAGAGCATCCGCGACCACGTTCGCCTTCCCCGGATGGTAGTGCATGGTGTACTAGTAGTCTGACAGAAACTCTACCCAGCGTCTCTGTCTGATATTTAACTCCTTCTGGGTGTCGACGTACTTCAGATTCTTATGGTCGGAGAAGATATCACAATGTATTCCGTAGAGATAGTGTCGTCAGATCTTAAGAGCAAAAATGACTGCCCCCATCTCCAAATCATGCACGGGGTAGTTCTACTCGTGCTGCTTCAACTGACGGGAGGCATAGGCTATTACGTGCCCGTTCTGCATCAGAACGGCACCCATCCCCTGATAGGAAGCATCTGTATACACCTGGAATCCCTCCTTCCCTGATGGACGAGCAAGGATGGGAGCCGAGGTGAGACGATCCTTCAGCTCCTGGAAGGCAGATTCGCATCGTGCTGTCCAAATAAAAGGGGACTCCGTCTTCGTCAGAGACATAAGAGGGAGGGCAATCTGAGAGAACCCCTTTACGAACTTCCGGTAGTAACCAGCCAGTCCCAAGAAACTTCGAACATCCGAGGCTGACTTTAGTGGTGGCCAATCCCGTACTGCCTGGACATTCGCCGGATCCACTGCCAGACCTGCTCCACTGATGATATGGCCTAGAAAGGCCACCTCCTTTAGCCAGAACTGGCACTTGCTGTACTTGGCACACATCTCATGCTCACGCAGCTTTTCCAAGGTCAAGGCTAGATGTCTCGCGTGCTCCTCCTCCGTCCTTGAATAGATAAGGATGTCGTCGATGAAAACGATAACGAAGACGTCCAGATACTCTTCGAAAACCCGATTCATCAGGGTCATGAATGCGGAGGGTGCATTCGTGAGCCCGAACGGCATCACTGTAAATTCGTACAAGCCGTATATGCTGCTGAAGGCCGTCTTCGGGATGTCCTCCTCCCGAATACGAAGCTGGTAGTACCCTGACCTCAGATCCAGCTTCGAGAACCAATGAGCTCCCTCCAGCTGGTCAAATAGCTCGTCTATCCGTGGTAAGGGATAAGTATTCCGGACTGTCAACCTATTCAGAGCCCGGTAATCGATACACAGTCGAAGGGTCCCGTCCTTCTTCTTAACGAACAACACCGTAGCTCCCCGTGGTGAAGAGCTAGGTCGAACGAACCCGGCCTCCACTAACTCCTGAAGCTGGCTCCGAAACTCCACCAACTCCTTTGGGGCCATTCGATAGGGAGCTCTGGATACCGGCTTAGCCCCCGGTACGAGCTGAATCTGGAAGTCCTTCTCTCGGTGCGGGGGTAGCCCTGGTAGCTTCTCTGGAAACACGTCGGCGAAGTCCCGCACTACTGGAATATCTGCAATGGAGTCCTTGGCCACGACCGCCTCAAAAAGGACCTGATAAACTTCTTTCCCCTACAGGTGGGCCTTAACGGCCTGCACAGACGATAGTAAGGTGCGGGGTGCTGGTATAATACCTTCGATGACAATGAAGGAGTCGCCGTGCCTCACGGCGATCCTATTCGCCACACAATCGATCTGGGCATGGTTCCAATACAGCCAAGTCATGCCCAGGATCAGGTCGTAGTCTGGCATCTTCAGAACCGTCGCTGGTGCCTCAAACGCCTTCCCGCCGATCCTCGCTTCCATATTGCAATGAGCAGAGGTCATTATCTCTGATCCATCGGGTTGGCGCACCCTCATCATCTTCCCGGTGAATGGCTCCACACCTGCCAGTCCTTTCACAAAATCCTCCGACACGAACGATTGCGACGCACCAGTGTCGAAGAGGGTGTGAGCGGGCTTGCCGCTAACGAAGACTATGCCTGGGGTAATTAAGTGTCTTAGTATTCTTGTTGCAGGTTTCTTCTCTTAATTTCTAACCAGTTTATGTCTAGAATACCAGTTTATATGATAAAAATTAAAAGTACTGCCATACATGTGATAACCTGCTCCTGGGTTCCGGGGCTGTGTCAGGTCTAGAGCATACACCTGCTCCCTCTCTGGCCTGCGGCCTCGATCCTGAAATCCTCGTCCTCGGTCCTGTCCTCGTCCGCCAAACTGTCGGGGAGGTAGAGCGCCCTGATGTGCTGGTGGGGGTGCTCGCCTCACAGGGCAGTTCCTCTTGATATGCCCCGGCTGGTTGCACTGATAGCATACTGGTGGCTGCTCTACCGTCCTTGGCATTTCCAGCATCTGTATAGGCTGGGGAGCCAATACCCCCTGACTCCTCTGCTCCTGCCCAAACTCTTGACGTGGCTGATCCCCGTTCCTTCTCTCTCCAATATCCTGGCCTCGAGGACGGTCTCTACGTCCTCCAATCACTGTATCATCAGCCGGTCTCTTCCGGCTCCTCACTGTAAGCTGATCCGCCTCTCTTTTCTTAGCCATCTCCAGAATCCTGGCCAGACTCCCCTCCGAGATGAAAAGGAGGGCCTGTCTCATGTCATCTTGCAGTTCCTTATAAAACCTCCGGGCATAGCCAGCATCATCTAACTGGTAAGCGTCCGCATAGTGGGCCAGGTGACTGAACTCCTGATAGTACTCCACCACAGTCCTGTTCCCCTGCCTCAACCGCAGGAACCTATCCTCCAGGTCATCTCTCGCCGACTGAGGTACAAAATGTCCCAAGAGCGCTGCTCTGAACTCCTCCCAAGTAATATCAGCGCAGTCCATCCCCGCAAAGGTGGTGTCCAGCTGAGATTTCCACCACCTCTTTCCGTGTGACTCTAAGCAGGAGACTGCCAAAGCGACTGCCTCCTCCGTGGGGCATCGAATCCCTGCCAGCATCTCGTAAATGGTGTCCAACCACTCCTCCGTACGTACTGCAGACTCCGTCCCCTGGTAGGATGGAGGGGAAAGTCCCCGGAAGACAGTCATCCAATTGGCCCCGGGGTTTGGCTGTGGGGCCGGGGCTTGCTGAGCTCTGAAGGCCTCCAGGATTGCCATCAGTGTTTACCCCATCTCCGTCTTCTGGAACGGAGCTGGAGCTGGCGGAGTCGGGACCACATTCGGAGCCTGGGGTGTCCCCTGCTGCGATATAGGGTTCGTCGCAGGCTACAAGTAAAAATTCCATTTGTTAGAGAGCGAATGAATGGAATTTAAGAAGAGTTAGGATGGACTTTCACATGTGATTTCCCTTATGGGCACACCACTGCTTCCGCTACTAGTTTGTCCGCAAACTAAGCTCGCACAGGAGTGACCCAAGGTTTTGTTTACTACATCTCTTCCGATCGAGGTTTCGCTCTGATACCACTTGTAAGACCCCCTTTTTTTTCTCTTTTTCAACCACCGGGGTCTTAGCCCAAAATTGCCGCTTTGCGGTGGCACCGACTCACGGGAAGGCAACCACTACAAAACGCCAATTCAGCCGGCCCTTTTCGATCACAAGAGAGAGAAGTATTTATACAAAAAAATGTAAACAAGTCCACAGAAACATGTAAATAAAAGGGAAATCATATCCAGTCCATCAATAGATAATAACAGGAAAATAGATAAATGGGCTCGAGCCCAGTACATCAGAGTCCTCACTACAAGTCGCTCATCGCGGAAGCTATGAAACTACTAATCACTCACGGAGCTGGTCGCAGGTGCACCGGTGCTAGACTGTCCCACCTCCTTGCGCACCGTACTCCGCTGGTGCTGGTCCCTGGACTGCTGGTCCTTGTCTCCCATCCGGAGCTCCTGTAATGTTGTGGTTCGAAAACCATTAGTCATAAAGACTAAGCCCTATCATCCCCTACCCCTCCCACCACGGTTCCTAAGCACCGGGCGGAGAGGAGGAAAGGGAAGCTACAAAAGTGGAAAATAATCAAGCAGGTGACAAGGAAGCTAATCTTGTGGTTATTTAGATTGAAATAGGTCTAACAATCCTACGGCAGTAAGTAATAAGGGGAGCAATTAATAAGTAGCAACTTGTATAAAAAGGCAGCTAGAGAACAGTAAGTAAACAAGCAAGTAAATAAGTATGTAACCTTAACTTATATGAATGCCCATACAAACTTATAAGTTAATGGGTCTTCTGCAAGGCTCCCATCGTATAAAAAGTCCCATACCGATTTATACGTTGGGGTGTCGGTTGTATGCAAATATGAGTGTAGTGATATGCTATGCTATGATTCATGCAAGTGCAACTCACGCACACGACTCTATGCGCACAGACCTTTAGTTCCCCCTGTTCGGGCAGCTAGCTTCACTCCCAGGAACCTCCGTAGTGGCAAACGGAGACAGTGGGTCGGGCCCCCCACTCCTAGGCGGGTATCCACACTACCAGGCCTAGCCCTTCCGTACGCCCCTAGAAGAACACAACCTAGAGTATCCGCGTACTACTGCTGGCTGTACCCACCAGACTTTCTTTGGCTAAGTGTCCCACACCACCGAGTCAACGTACCGATGTCGGTGTGAACGACTATCAGATACCGAAGACCCACCACCTTTATTCTGTACTCCAACCCTCGAGCCCTCGGCCCCCCGGACAGTCCCGTCCGTGCATCTACCTTCAGAGCTACCGTCTGAATGGCAACCAACCAATTATTCTACCTTCCTAGCTACCGAGGTGTGTGTATGTGCAACCCTAGTTATACTAGTTGCACTTTTAATTTTATTATTCCTATGGTTTACGTTAGCCCAGGACTGCCCCCGGCATACCCCGTGAAGGGCTCTCAAGGGGCACTAGGAACCAAGACGGCGGCATTACGGCCCGAAGTTCCCTTTTGCAAGGCACTTATTATTATTGGTTGGTCTCCCTTAACCCGATCCTCTTTTAGTTACTTTAGATCTATCCCTAAAGTATTAAGACTCTTCCTCTTCTTCCCGGGATGGACGATCTTCCGTCATTCCCGAACGCCACCTAACCTTAACCGGTCTCACACCCTACTTATCCTGACTTCCAATAATGAAACTTAATCGTAGCTTGCACTAACCAACCAGCGACTACCAAAATTCCATTTCCCAAGTTCATTATTACTCTAGTTCAGTTTCCATGGTTTTACTATATGCAAACCATCCTAAGCTATATGAGGTACACAAGAGAAAGTACACCAAATTATCTTCCAAATCTCCTATAATATTTACTGGAGGTCTACCATATCATAATTTGTCTAAATCCAGAAACTTATAATTTTTCCTAATTAATCTGATATTTATTTAATTTTCCCAAATGACAGGCCATGGGTCATTTTAAACACGAACTACATGATTCTCCTAGGTAATGGCTACCCAAAAATCATGATCATTAAATAACAGCAAGATAACCTCAAATACAAATTTTCAGAATTTTACAGAAAGTATTTAGCCTCTAAATAATTTATCCAGTATAATCACGTTAATCCTACGTAAAGAAGGAAGTACTGAAATTACTCATCAGAAAATTTTGGAAAAATTACTAATCAGTAGTATGATATAGAAAAGATCTTTGTGCAAAGAATCATAATTTTACCAGCTTGCTAAACACCACTTTATATTTAATCAAATATTCAAGGTAAAACATACTTAATGAAGCAAGCCTTAGAATTAAACTTCCAAAAATCCTAAAAAAATTCACAGAGATTTAAAATCATAATAAACGCTCTCTGCTTAAATTTCATCAATTTCCAGGAAGATTGTATTCCATAATAAATTTTCTAAGCAAATCATACAAGCTACTAAATCGTTAATGAAGTATCCAAAATAATGATCTAAAAATTCATAGTAAAACATCCAGAGCTTGTACCATCTCTATAATTCACTTTACCCAGATCTCATCCCTTTTCAATGTGATTTAGTGTCATTTCCTATCTCTACAAGTTTTGCACCCTAAACTAGGGTTAGGTTTTTAGGTATCCCAACAGTCTCCAAATCTACTAAGATTTCATTCAGAGAACTATATTGTCCCTATGGTCCTCTTCACCAAATTTCGGGTCAATCCAAGGTCATTTGACCCCATGACCTTCACAAACCACCAAGATCCATCCTTAGGGTTTGGCCTTGGTTCTTAGGGCAAACTTACCCCGATCCACCTCAAACTCTATGAGGGGGTGCTAGAGAATATTACTAGCCAGTGGTAAAAATCTCAGCCTCTGTTGAGGTGATCTCACCACTCAATATCAAAAAGAGCACCTTTAACCTAAGACCCCTTATTAGGGCAAAACTTAGGTTTGATCATTTCTAATCCAAACCATCTCCGAATGAGATGAAAAATTATACAGAACCTTATGGTGAACCCAGGGACCACTCACCAAAATTTGGGAGGGTTTGGAAATTATTATCCATCTAATTAATTTAAGCTAGGATTAATGAATTTTTTCTAAAAAATATAGAAAAATATTTCCCAAAAATCCTAATTTTTGGACAGCATCCAGATATAGATATGATTAGACCACACCCCCAAATTTCAAGTCGTTTTGATGACTGGTTTGGAGTGGGGAATTTTTCTAAGGTCAGGCTACCCTATGGGTGGACCTCACCAAATTGAGTGCCGAGGTCTATCCAGTGGTCCAAAGTACTTGAAACAAATTTTAAAATTCCCTAGACTCCAAGAGGTGCAATATTGGTGTTGACTATTTTTCCTGCAGGAGCCTCTAGGTATTTTTCCCAAATTATTTAAAATGACAGATATTTCATTCAGAAATTGTTTTAAAAATAAAATCTAATTTAACGGCACTGTTCATCTTCTTCTACAGCCCGAAACCAGAGCCCTGAAACTTAATTTCCTGTAGCTTTTCCAAGCTATTTTCCGGCCATCCAGCCATTTCCCTGGCTGGCCACCACCACCACCATCTCTGTTGAGGTGAGGGCTATCGTCGGGCGGCGGCACGGCCGCCGGAGAGGCGGTTTCCGGCGAACCCGCCACCATGAAATTTTCGGAAAAGCATGGAAAACGCTCACCCGATCTAGTTCTTTTGAGCCCGATATCTCTCCTAACGATTTCTAAGATCTATCCGCAAAAGAAGAGGGAGGGGAGGACCTTGTTCGCGGGCTGGAGGCGTGCAGAGTGTCGGGAAGCCATTGGCGCGGTGGTGGCGTCGCTGGAAATTCTTCAACAGCAAGAGGGAAATATGAAACAGTTTGATGGAGAGTGTAACCTTTTCCTCTTGCTCTTAGGAGTCTTTTATAGATCAGCGCGTGGGGAGGGGAACATATGAAACTTCATGGCCATTAATATTTCTTCTTAATAACGTTTCGGTTATGATGCCGGGAATTGAATTGCTGGAAACGAAGAGATGTTTGCCATGTGGCGATTTCCTATTGGACCAACATTTCCTTATTTACTTAAATAATTATTGTAGGTAACGGCCCATAAATACTCTTGGTTTTCATTCCCATAATCAGAATTTATTACGACGTCGGTTACCGAATTTTTCAGTCTGGCTGACGTTTCGGCTTTGGTCACGGGCGTGACACATAGGTCACGGGCGTGACAGGCACGTGTGGCCAATTCTGGGATCGACGATCGTCGAACTGAGATCGACGATCGTCGAAGGGTGGTCACGGGCGTGACACCCGGGTCACGGGCGTGACAGGCCCGTGTGGCCTATTCTGGGTCGACGACCGTCGAGCGGAGGTCGACGATCGTCGAAGGGTGGTCACGCCCTCGGTCACGGGCGTGACAGATGGGTCACGGGCGTGACAGGCCCGGGCTACAAGTTTTGGGTTTGACGATTGTCGACTTGAGCTCGGCGATCGTCGAAGGGTGGTCACGCCCTAGGTCACGGGCGTGATATGTGGGTCACGAGCGTGACATGGCCGGGTGACTAATTTCTGGGTTCGACGACCGTCAAACTGAAATCGACGATCGTCGAAGGTGGTCACGCCCTATGTCACGGGCGTGACAGATGGGTCACGGGCGTGACCAACCCGTGACTAATTTCTGGGTCCGACGACCGTTGAACTGAAATCGACGATTGTCGAAGGTGGTCACGCCCTATGTCACGGGCGTGATATGTGGGTCACGGGCGTGACCAACCCGTGACCCGAAACCTCCGTCGATTTATTTCGGTTTTTTTTGAGCTTCCTAGGGTTCTATCACGACCAACCGACTCCTAGGGGTCTAGTCGGAAATGGGATGTTACATTTTCTCCGGACGCCTCTCCCTCTCCAACAGCCTTCCCTTGTTCTCCCCTAGCGGCTTATCCCCATCCAGCCTTGCCAGGAACTCCTTGTTCCTCTCCTCCCCCTGAATGAAGACATTGGCTCTCTCCACCATCTCTTCGAACGACCTCGACGGCCTGTGCCCCAGCTCCATGTTGAAGAATCCCTTCTTCAGGCCAAACTTGAGGGCAACCATCAAGGTAAACCCATCCACCTCTTCCATTTCCAGAACCTCTTCCTGGAACCGGTCGATGTAACGACCCAAACTCTCGTGCTACCCCTGCACGATCTTAAAGAGGGTCGTCGCCTCCTTCTTCCTTTTCTTGGATGTCGCAAATCTTGCTATGAGACCCCGACGGAGGTCGGAGAAGCAGTAGATGGAACCCGCCGGTAGTTGATGGAACCAGTCTCTTGTACTTCCATTGAAGGTGATGGAGAAGAAACGGCACTTGAAGGCATCGGACATGTTACGGATCGAGATCACGTCCTCAAACCACTGAAGATGCCTTACCGGGTCATCTCTGCCGGAGTAGTAGGTGAGGGCGGGCTCTCAAAAATTGTCGGGGACGGGGGCCGTGAGGATCTCAGCGCAGAAGGGGCTCCTCCCTTCCTGGCGACGGTGATTGTCCTCCTCTCTCGAATACTCATGCTCGCTCCATCGGCGAGGATTCCCATACTTCGCCGAGAGTTCAGAATCACGGAATCGGATGCCCTGGATGCTCGCTGGATGATGACGCGGCGGCATCGGTTGCTCCTCTCTCGCCCAGGCGGGCTCCTTTCCTGCTCGTCGGGTTGGCTCCTCCTCACCCGGTGGGGTCAGGCGATGGGGAGAAGTCACCGTGACCTCCGGTGGGTTGGCGAATCCTACGAGTATCGCCTTCTCCATCCTCTTCGTGAACTCCTCAAAAGCCGCTACCATTACAAACCCGCCACCTCTCTCCGAGGTGCCTGCTCCTGCCGAGTTGCCCGCCACCTCGCCTTGATCGCCACCACTGACCATCTTTCGCCACTACGAAACTTTCCTCCTTGGCTGCTATCCACGCTCACCGCACCAAGTGTTGATGCCTTGAAAATCCCGTCCTCAGAATCGGACTAGGCGGCCTAAGGCTACCGGTCTCGCAGTGAAATCGGATGGCCCAGGACGAGTAAAGGAAACAAGACCCCAGGCGCTGCGGCAGGAAGGTCCCACCACGTACCTGGTTGGTTATATGAAGCAACCCCTTCTCAACCAGAGTGGCCGAGCTAGATACGAAGGAGACGCGAGAGCTGGAATTCGCGAGTATCTATCCGAGTATCGTTTGTCCCCTCCTTCGTACCCCTGGGGTCCTATTTATAGGGAAATCCAGAGAGGGGGGGGGGTCTTACTTATACCCCCACCCCGGCGATCGGGCGACTATCTGGGGAGCTCGCACGGGACGGGCGAGTATCTCACCTTAGTCGCCACCTGGAGAGTAGGCATGGGGAGCCGCCATACTCGCCCATACCTTTTGCTGGCCCGCGGCTTGATCTTGACTTCACTCTTGGATTGTTGACTTTGACTTCTGGTGACCTGGCTGCGGTGGGGCCTCTCCTCGTCGAATACGGGTTGTACACTCGGCCTGATGTTGAAAGAAGATTGCAAGCGCGCAGCCTAGGTTTAGTGGGAAAAGGTAGAATGTTCTATATAAATATAGTAAATCTGCCCAAGTCACAACTCCATGGCTGTCGCCACGATCGGTGATGGTAAAGGTTAGGTGGTAGTGGAGAATACGAAGGGTGGGGTAAATGAGGAGGCTACCTTTTGATTTTTTTTGGAGTGTAGGGGACGATATCGTTACTGATTTCCAACCAAAAGGTTAGAAGGTTGAAGTTGTAAGACCCCTCTCCCAGAATACAAGACATGGCCGAGCTGAGTTAGAGTACATTGCTGCAGGGAGTTATTGTGCACAACTATTGTGGATGCAGCATCAGTTAGAAGATTATGACATCAAGCCAAGTTAAACACCTTTATATTGTGACTCTACAAGTGCTATTTCCATTGCTAGAAATCCTGTTTCACATAGCAGAATAAAGAATATAGAAATCAGGTATCATTTTATTAGAGAACATGTTGAAAAGGAAGATATAAGTCTAGAATTTGTCAACTCTAACAATCAAATTGCTGACATATTTACAAAACCTCTAGATGAAAGTAAATTCAATTATTTTAAAATTGAATTAGGAATGTTAAACCTAAAGTAAACTGTTAGGTCAGCTCAACATTTCTCAAAATTTTGGCTAAGTTAGAAAGGTTGTGTCAACACATTGACATTGTGTAGACACTATCAGCGAGTTGTGTCAACACAGAAATAAAATCTGTGTCGATAGAAAAGGTTTGTGTCGACACAACGCTGTAGAGATCGTGTATTGGAAGATTTTTGTATCGACACACAAAAATCTTTGTCGACACATAGACATATCGACACCTACAATTCCCTATCGAGACCTGTGTAGTTTATGTCGACACATGTAAAATTTTGTCGACTAATACGATTCTTATTTAGGCACGACTTTTGACCTACCTTTACAAGAATACTATAAATAGGAGAAAACAAAATCTAGTCGACTGTGTTTTTCAGAACTCTCGACTCTAAACCGTGTGTCGACAAGAAATTTTTTCGTCTACTCTCTTCTCTCTCTGTCATTCATGGCACCACAACTGGAAGACAAAGTAAACAAGGGATATGAATTGGTTCGCGATGTATTTGACACTGCCTCTCAAGAAATCAGAGCCGTGATTACTCTAATCACCGACAATGGATTGGAATACTTAGTCTCTGAACCTACCAAGATTTGGATGATGGAGTTCCTTGATTTTTACTCGTTGGCATCAATAGAATCAAGGGGAATAAATATTAGGTCATCTGTCCATGGTACTAAGATAAAACTCACACAGAAGAGTTTTAGTAAGACACTTCAGCTTCCCAGGTTTAAGGAAGAAGATGACATAACATCTTACATGACTAAAGATGCTCTCCAATGGTGTGGAATGGATTCCACAACCAAGATTGGATCTTCAATGAATAGGAAGGGAATGAATTCTCAGGGCAAATTTCTATCAGATATTATAGGCATGGTAATTTTGTGCAAATAGGAGGACATGATAGGATTTCTGCCTATATGTTCAACCTCATGATCAGAGTTATATTCAAGGTGAAAACAGACTTGTCTACTGTTATATTTGACAAGATCAAAGAAAGTCTCAAGAAGCCAAATCTGGGTAGGATACTAAGCCTGTATCTAGCTTTCACCATTCTAGAAGTAATGAATCAGACTCCAGGTTCAAAAATTAATCATATGAGGAGAATGAATTTAAGAGTACTATCTAGATGGGATAGAGTATTGACTAAGGATGTGTCTATACCACAGAAACACATGAAGAAGGATCAGAAAAAGAAAACTACAACCCAGGTAGCTTACACTTCTAGTGATTCAGAAGAGCAGGTTGACTTCAGCTCAGATGAAGATAAACCAAGAAAATCACCTACACCAACACCAGATGAGGAGGTTCAGGCCCAAGGGGAGGGCATCCAAATTAAAGACAATCAGGTGGTATCAACTCCAGGGGGAGACAATAATGAAACTTCAGTTGTCCATGAACTTGAAAATCTACAGCTACCAGACCTAGGGGGAGGTGTTGCTGAAGTTACACTGGATAGTGAGAATGCAACTGATACAGTTATGGAAATAGCTTCTGAAATAAACAATGCTGCCACCACCACAACTGAGAAAGAAGCACAGGATGTGCATATGTCTGATTCTGAACAAACTGAGCAACACAATTCTCCTATTTTAGAGCAATCTCAGGAAAAGGACTTGGATATCTAGGGAGAACTATTTGTTGAGAAGGAGAAATTTATTCCTCCAGTTCAGATGCAACAAGAGGTAACTCTATAGGAGTTATTTCCTGACTTCCAAGGAGCTAGAACTGAGAGGGAGATGCCAAGGACTGAGGGGGAGATGTCAATCCTTGCCTCTAGTCCAAAGGACACTGTGGATATAGATAGTTCATCTAATTCTTCTGAATATGAAGAAGCCACCAGGGAAAAGAAAAAGAAACTTGTGGAACTCAGGAAGAGGAGCACAGGATACAAGAAAGCCTTATAGACTATCCCACAAACTCCTGCTCTAGTAGTAGATTCAGTTCTCTTTTGGTAAAATTGCAAGTGAAGATGGATGAGCAAAGATTTGCTCTTGAGAAATATGTGGATGAAAGCAATAATGATTTGCAATTTCAGCTGGCCCAGGATATCAAATCCGTCAGATTTGAAGTTAATCAGAATAAAAAAGGAAATGACAGATTGCTTCCATAAGGGAGGTAATATTGTGGTTTACTTGGCTAAGCAACAATAAGATATAAAAACTTAAATAACAGACATTGCAGTCAAACAAGACTATGTTCTGGAAAATCAACTCAGAATGAATGAAAATCTTAAAGACTCACATCATGCCATTCTAACAACTCTTGAGACCAGTGAAACTGCTATAAAAATAGAAGTGTCTAAGAAAATCAATGAAGATTTAGCAGCTATCCAAACAGCAATATAGGCTGCTCAAAAAGCTATTTCTAATCAACTACAGAAGTTCAGAACTTACTATAAAGAGGGAACAGAATATCTGGCTAGTCAGGTAAGGTTTCAAAAGAATGATCTAAGAGACCATGTGGCAAGAGAAGTCATAAAGGGGGAGAGAGTGTTAGTCAAAGCTAGCTTAGATCATGCTAAATGGATAACCAATAACATCAGAGAAACTCTTGGTTATCCACCCCTTTGTGATGATGACAACACTACTGAATCTGGAATTCAACTTGATTACAATGAAGGGGTTCAACAAGAAGTAGCCCAAGTGATTTACACCCCTTATGATTTTGAAGAAATACAACAGGCACTACAACACATGTATAGACCTCCACAGGAGGCACATATTATTACTTTTGAAAAAGTTGAAATGTCTGAAGCAACATTACAAAGAGAGCAAGAAGCACAAAATGCTAGGGATGCTCAGAAAGAAGCTCAACTATCTATGAAAATATTCAGAGAGCAGGCTGAATTAAAGGCTAATTTTGAACAATGGAGTTCAACCAAAAGAAATATCATTCTTATTGCTTGGAAAGTTGTGAAAGAAAATATGCATGATAGAGGCAAATGGTATTCTGGACAAGAGTGGAGCAAATATCAGAAGTGACAAGATGCCATATACCAGTTCAGAAATGACCTCAAAGCTAGGAAAATACCTGCTAACTCTATGGAGCCTAGCAAGTACTTCCCAAAGCCTTATCATTATTTTGAAAGGCAAAAGATAAAGGCTGAAGAGCTTAAGAAGAAGGATCTGAAAGGAAAGAAGCTGGCTGATGACACAGAGGCTAATGTACAAGCTAAGATTCAACCTGGCAAAGGAATTGTGATCAAGGAGCCTGATCAATCCTAGGGATAAATTGACTAGGTTTAAAACTATGTAATCTTTTATTCTAAAATCCTTATAACTCTAAAACTGATTGGTTATTTAATGAATTTTGTTTTAATATATGATTACATGCTATTTCTGTTTATGAGTTACCCTGTCTGTGTAATGATTTTTATACATCATAATCTTTGTTTTATTATGAGTGGTGTATATCATTGACTAAGGGTTATGACTTCTCCAAATAGGGGGAGATTGTTGGGTACATTGGAAACTGTGTACCAGATTTGGAGAAGCCTTACCTAACTCAATGATATACATTAATGTGTATTTGATGGAATGTTGAGTTTGAATGTGCAGGTTAAAGAAATGCAGGAAAATATTCTAAGTACAAGTGTCGACACTAGTGAAGGAAATGTGTCGACACCAGAAGCCAGTTTGTGTCAACATACAGGACTTGTGTCGACAAATAGAAGTTCAGTCTACAGCAATTGTGTCGACACACAGGACTTGTGTCGACACACAGAATGTGAAGACTAGAAGCCATTGTGTCGACACACATGACTTGTGTTGACACACACTCAAGAATTCTGTCGACACCAACTATGTCAAGACTAGAAGCAATTGTGTCGACACATAGGACTTATGTCGACACATTCAACAAGAGCAGTGTCGAGAAGATGAAGAATAGCTGTGTCGACATTGTGCGAGCTGTGTCGACACCATCAAGACTTGTGTCAACACATGGTCTATTTGTGTCAACACATATGAAGTGTTGTCTCGACGCTTTCTGCTGAGATAAAGTACAATGAAGTATCGAGTGTCAAGACTGAAGACTTGACAGCTATCATAACTAACAAAGCTGTCATATCTGCCAGATCTGTCAGAAGGAGGTTATGAACCGGATCAACCAGTAACCTCAGATAAGATCTATATAAATACCTGTGCTATCACAAAAGGCGGATAATAATAATAAGGAGAAGATGGAAGGTCTTAACACTTCCTATCAGTTGAAATCAAGGAGAAGGCAGATTGTGAACAAGTCTGCAAGAAGAATTCTAATCCAATTCTGAATTAAAAGAAAGAAGCTGGATTGAAGATCATCTTCAACTTCATTAGAAGATCAACCTTACTTTGTTCAGATTTAATAAGCTTTGAAGAAGCTAAGACAAGTTGGATCGTAAGAAGTTAGTTCAATCAAGAACTGATCAAGAAAGTCTTCATCTCATTCTCTTTCTATCTGGGTGAAGAATTTATTATTTTAAACAATAAATTTTTCTATAAGATCTCTTGTAGATCTTAGTGTAGGAGAGTTATCTCTCTGAGTTGTAAGCCTAAATATATAATGGCTGAGGTAGGGCTGAGTGCCTGAGGTAGGATCTTGTTGATATGAGTTGTAGGCCTGGTGATTAAGGTTGAGGTAGGGTTGTTGCCAGAGGTAGGATTCTTGCGAAGAATCTGAGTTGTAGGACTTGAAGAAGTCTGAGCTGTAGGAACCAGTTGAGTTCTGAGTTGTAAGATCTGAGGATTTGAGTTAGTGGAAGGAAGTTTGGCCAAATCTAGTACTCAACTGGATAGGTGAAGGTGGATAGTGGACGTACCCACGAATTGGGGAACCACTATAAACCATTGTGTGCTGTGCTGTGATTTTTCTGTGATTGTTATTCTCTGTGCTGTGATAGTTGTGCTGTGATTAAATTTTTAATTGCCTAAGTTATTAAGAAAGGATTTGAACTAGTTCACCCCCCCTCTCTCGGTGTTTAGGTTCTATAAACCAACCTTTCAAGGTCCAACCGAATTCTCGTCCAAATCGGATGCCTAAAGCTTGCTTTACGCTGTGAACCACGCTATTGGATTTCACTCAAATCTGGGAGATTTAACGTCTGCCTCTCTTGAGGGGTGCATGCAACTCTCTTTACTCTTGAGTGTTCACTCCAAACTATGAGCCTCTTGGCTAGCTAAGAGTGGAAACAAAGATGGAAAATATACATCGATTATATATCTCCAAACACGATTAATCAAGAGTAATTCAAGTTCTAAACCTTACAAAGAAAAAACAAACTAGAGCATCATAACTTAATCAACTAGAACCTCAGATCATCAAGATCGAGTACAAGGAGGATTAGTTACTCATGGTGAAGTGGAAGAGGAGAGATGAGTGTGAGTGCATGGAAACAAAAACAGAGACAAGAAAAATAAACAAGCTTTATATTAAATTCAAACAGAGAGCTACACTTGGAATACAAAAATATTATACTGTAGGAAAATGAAAAACACGCTAGCACTAACACTAAAATTGAAACTAAACTAAACTAAACTATTACAGAAAACTGAAATAAGAACTAAACTGAGAAACTGAAATAAAAATAGGAGAAAGGAAGAACACTAAGTGAGAAATAAAAATGGCAGCACTTCCCCTCTCCGAACATTTCTATATTTTTTTCTCAATGGTCGGGGCTCTATTTATTGATTTTCAAGGAGTAGGAAATGCCTTAAGCCATGCACAGGAGTTGACCTTAGTACGGGTTCTGGCAGGAAATAATGATTGCTTTGGTACGGGTGACGTGCATTAATGGCGACAACAGGCTTTTGTTAAAAAGCTAGATTTGTCCTCTGGCAGCAGGTGAGCTCGACGAAAGAAGGAGAGAGGGCTCGACGAAACCAGAAAAGAGATGGTGGAGGGGAGGTCGATGATCGTCGAACGCAGAAAGATGAGGTCGACGAAATGGCGGAAAAAATCGTTCGTCGAACCCAAAAAATGAGTTCGACGAATGTCGAACTGAGAAGGGGGAAGAGCTTGACGAAAAGGCTGAGCTCGATGAATTCTTGTAAAAAGAATCGTTCGTCGAATGTAGAAAAGGAGGTTGACGAACGTAGAAGAGAGAAGGTGAGGTCGACGAAATTTGCTGAAGGAGAGGTTGACGAATTCTGGACTGAAGGAGAGTTTGACGAATTGAGCTCGAAGAAAAGCTGAGGTCGACGAAATTTGCAGAGCTTGACGAATGCTAAGCTTGACGAACTGGGGTTGAAGGCGAAGTTTGACAAATGCTGAGGACGTTCGTCGACCGCAGAACTGAAGGCTAAGCTCGACAAACTGGCTGAGCTTGATGAAATGAGCTCGACGAAAAGCTGAGGTCGACGAAATTGGCGGAGCTTGACAAATGGTGAGCTCGATGAACTAGGGCTAAAGGTGAAGCTTGACAGATGCTGAGGATGTTCGTCGATCGCAAAACTGAAGGCTGAGCTCGACGAACAGCTGAGCTCGACGAAATAAGCTCAACAAAATGAGCTCGACGAACTTTTCTGAGTTCGACGAATTTACTAAAAACCTGCAAAAAGAAAACAAAACATTAGTGAAATTAAAATATATACAAAATGAGGTCAAAATAAAACTTAAAAAACATGATTTCTATAATAAAGACTTGCAATTTCCCTAGTAGTTTAAACTACAAAATGTATTATCAAACTCCCCCAAGCTTAAGCTTTGTTTGTCCTCAAGAAAAAAATATAAAAACTAGTTAACATAAAAGTGACTAATCAGGAAAATTCTAATTTTGCTAACACAAGTAGAATGCAAAATTCTAAGTAGGGAGAAGGTGAAACGTAAACCTAAAATAATTACTTAAATATGGTTTAGCAATTTATAAATTTTACGAACGAAAATAAATCATCCAAGATTTTAGCAAAATTCTTTAAATAAATTTAAGCAAAGCAATAAAATGAAAAAAAACGCATTGAGTTGTTACTAGATCCTAGGGACATATTATAACTATATCAATCAAATTACAAAAATCTAAATTTAAATATAAAACTTTACTATTTTACTTTTCTTCTTTACTTAACTAATAAATAAAATTCAAAAGTATGAATCAAAAAGACTTATTAGGACTGAAACGTTTGGTTTAGGCATATACTTAGGAATGAAATTCAAAGATAAACATGAAGGCTTAAAATCACACTAAAACAAAATAAAGAGTTTCAAAAAATTTCATCATAAATAAAATATTTTTCTTTCTTTTTTTCTTTTTCATTTTCTTTTCTCTTTTTTTTTCTTCTTTTCAAACAGAGGCCATAAAAATTGTCTTTTCACTTTGAAATTGGTCAGATAAAAGTAAACACTTCTTTTGAGCACATATTTTTCAAAATTCTCCAAACATATCACAAAAACAACCCTATCATAATCATGAAAATTTTTAATGAAACTCGAAAGGTTAGTGTGATTAGATAGGTTGGAATATTTTAGCTTTGGTGAAAAATGATGAGTAGCATTATCAAATGGAATAGGAAAACGGCTCAAAAGTGGCTAACTAGCGATAAAAAATTTCAGGTTTGCAAGAAGGCTCAAACGAAAACAAAGATGGCCTAAATCATCTTCATGCTTCTAAATTTATCTAAAGCATTAGTTTTGAAAATTTCAAAAACAAAGGCCTAGATAATAAAAGAATACTAACGAAATTATCTTGAAAATAGAAATAATATGCGCCTTGCATCATTCAAATCTACTATGCTAATCAAAAGGTTACATTACAAAAATTATCCAACAATGAAAAGGAAAATAGTGGATGAAATATTTTTAACAAAGTAAAGAAAATAAAGAACGAAAAACCAAAATAAAAATGCGAGTTTTAGAAAAACGCTTCACATTAACATGCTACCGCGAATTAGAAACACATCATGGCCAACATTTTACTTATGAAACATAATTAAAATGAATTATTAGAAATATTATAATTAGCTAAGTTATTATATGAAATTTTGAGAAAAACAAAACAAAAGCAAGGGGTACTATTGAAATACCAAAATTAGTTTAAACTTAAACAAATAACATTTATTTTTTGATTTTGAAATATTCTCTTTTTTTGGATTTTTGAAGATATTATCTTTTTTTTTTTTAAAGATTTTTCTTTTAGAAGAAAAATGAGAAAGCACTAAAAAAAATTTTGATTTTGATTTTTTTCCAGAGAAACAAAATGGAGAAAAGAGAAGGAGGAAATCCTCCCCCAAGATTAAAATGGACATTGTCCTCAATAAAGAAAAGAGTGGAAGGAGAGAGAAAAAACATAAATAAATAAAAAGTACAGAATTGAAAACAGGTACTTCCCTGGATTTGCGAGTCGTGGAAGGTTGATTGATGCCGCTCCCCATTCTTGTGCTTTGGATCATCATGAAATGTCTTCTTTGGACTTTGTGATGGATTCAGCAGTGTTGGAACAGGCGATCGCAGAAGCTTCAGCTTGTCGGAGCCATCCGGGGCAAAAATGTGTAAAATAAAGAAAACAAAAAAATAACTTGGGTTGCCTCCCAAGAGCGCCCTTTGTTTAAAACGTCATTTGAGCTCGACGCAACAAAATAATATTGTCCAAAAATAATGTTGTCCAATAATAATAATAACCAAAATAATATTCAAAGTTTTTAATAAAAATAAAGTCTTAAGCTAGTTAAAGTTCATGCAGAATAAAATTTACATTATTCGGACTAACATCATCACAACAGAAATAAAGCATAAGACGCTACTCATTCACATTGAAATCGCCCTTATCATGGTGTGAAATTAAACTAGTGTCATACGAAAAAACTTCTTTAACAATAAACGGCCCAGAACAACGTGACTTTAACTTGCCCGGAAAATAAACGTAATCGTGAATTATATAAAAGAACTTGGTCGCCCGACTTGAAGGTTTTTGGGCGCCTTATGTGGTTGTCGTAAAAACGTTTCGTCCGCTCTTTATAAACTTTGTTATTTTCATATGTGCAAGAGCGCCACTCGTCGAGTTCATTAAGTTAGAATTTTTTAAAGTCGCTGACAGAGTGGGGATCGAAATTTAAAAACCTTAAGGCCCAAAAAGCACGATGTTCTAATTCTACGGGTAAATGGCATGATTTTCCATAAACCAACCGATACGATGTACATCCGATGGTGGTTGATGTTTTGTAGGCCCATAGAGCATCGTCTAATTTGGCTGACCAGTCTTTTCTAGAGGTGGAAATAGTATTTTTTAAAATTCTTTTTAACTCTCTTTTCACTACTTCAACTTGTCCGTTAGTTTGGGGGTGGTAGGCAATTGAAAGCTTATGTGTAACGTCGTATTTTATAAGATTTTTGGAAAACTACGCGTTACAAAAATGTGAACCACTATCGCTAATGATGGCTCGTGGAGTACCGAATCAAGAAAATAATTTTTTTAAGAAAGTAATTACGACTCGGGAGTTGCTAGTAGGAAGAGCTTGGGCTTCAGCCCATTGTGAAACATAATCTACAGCAACTAAAATGTATTTATTCCCGAAGCTAGAAGGAAGAGGGCCAACAAAATCAATTCCCCAGAGGTCGAAAACTTCGCACTCGAGGAAATAATTTTGCGGTATTTCATTTTTATTGGAAATTTTTCCCGACCGTTGGCAATTATCACACCTACTCACAAAATCTTGCGCGTCTTTAAACAGGCTAGGCCAATAAAAGCCCACGCAGAGCACTTTGTGGGCGGTGTGAGCAGCTTAATAGTGAACACTAGTCATTCCTTCATGCAAATGTTTTAGAATATATAATCCTTCTTCAAAAGAGACACATCTCCTTATCACTTGGTCCGCAGAGACTCGGAAAAGATGCGGGTCCTTCCAAAAATTGTTCTTCAACTCATAAAAGAATTTCTTCTTTTGTTGAGAGGAGAACTCTTTTGGGAGCACACGAGCCACTAAATAGTTGGCTATGTGTGCAAACCAAGGAGAAAGGGATGTGTTAATTAAAAGCAACTTCTCATCGGGGAAGAAATCATTAAAAGATTTTTTATCTAATTTTTCTATATAGGGATTATCTAATCACGAGAGATGGTCGGCGGCCAAATTCTCAGCTCCTTGCTTATCACGGATTTTAAAGTCAAACTCTAGAAGGAGTAAGACCAAGCGAATCAGGCGCGGCTTGGCATCCTTCTTAGCAAGAAGATACTTGAGGGCCGATTGGTCCGTAAAAACTATAATTTTGGAAAGCGTAATATAAGGACGGAATTTATCAAAAGCGAAAATAACATCTAGGATCTCCTTCTCGGTTGTGGTATAATTCTCTTGTGCCGATGTAATTATTTTACTTGCATAATAGATGGGGTGAAAGTTTTTAGATATTCGTTGTCCTAGTATGGCTCCCACCGCGAAACTACTCGCATCGTACATAATTTCAAACGGAAGGTCCCACGCCAGAGTTATCATAATAGGGACATTAATTAACTTTTCTTTTAATAATTTAAAGGCTGATAGACAAAGGTCATCAAAAATAAACGGGGCGTCTTTTTCCAAAAGATGAGTAAGGGGTTTGGTGATTTTGGAGAAGTCTTTTATGATGTGGCGGTAGAAGCCAGCGTGTCCTAGGAAACTTCTTATAGCTTTGACATTCATAGGCGGCGGCAGCTTCTCGGTAACTTCTATCTTAGCTATGTCTCTTCAATTTCTCTCGCAGAAATCATATGACCCAAAACTAACCATTCCCTCACCATAAAATGGCATTTTTCCCAATTTAGGGCGAGGTTTGTTTCTTCGCATTTTTCTAAGACTTTTTCTAAGTTTTCTAAACAACTATCAAAGGCATCGCCGAACAAGGAGAAATAATCCATAAACACCTCCATAATTCTTTCTACGTACTTGTCGAAGATAACAAGCATATATCGCTGGAATGAGGCTAGCGCATTGCACAACCCAAATGGCATTCTTCGGTAAGCGAATGTGTCGAAGGGACAAGTAAACATAGTTTTCTCCTAGTCCTTGGGAGAGATGGGGAGTTGAAAGTACCCCGATAATGTTGGAGTTACCATGGTGATCTAGAAGTGGTCAAACATATAATATCACTGCCAACGCGATATGAGCCTGCAGGGTCGCACATAATAGCATGTGGAGAAGTTGGAAGATTGACTGTGTTTGTAAGGGTTACCGATCACCACACAGAATGGGGTCGAGCAAACCTTGCCAAAGGAGTTTCGTCGAGAGTCGTCGAGTATGACTCGCCGACTAAGGCAAAGTCGTCGAGAGTCGTCGGGAGTCGTCGAGTATGACTTGCCGACTAAGGCAAAGTCGTCGAGAGACGTCGAGAGTCGTCGAGTATGACTCGCCGACTAAGGCAAATTCGTCGAGAGTCAAACTGTTGGATTCTCGACGAATCTGTCTGCTGATTCTAACCGATTCTGTCTACTGATTCTCGCCGATTCTTTCTTCTGATTCTCACCGACTGATTCTCGCCAAACCTGTGCTGATTCTCGGCGAATGATTCTGAAACCCTATTTTGGGTGGTCTGCGGATAGCGATACTCTCAGGTCTGTTTATGCCTTTGGTATAAATTGAGACTTAGGGTTTTGGGAAAGGTACAGGGCTTTTTCTCCTGTGGCCGAATCGAACCTGACAAAAATGTTCTGCCGCTCGTTCGCTCCGCTGATTCCCGAACCCCGCCGGACGGAAGCGTTCCGCCGCATCATTCGCTCCGCCGACCACCTCCTCTCCGGCGATAGTCGTCGGTGTTGCTATTCCTGGCGCGGTCCTAGCAGTCCGTGGAAGTGCAAGGTGCGGTTGATGTCCTTCCCGAGCCTTCGTGCGAAGAAGCTCGGTGTTCTCCTGCTCGTGTGGATTTCTACAAAGACGTAGACGATATTCTACGTAGAACTCACAACCGACAAGGACTCAAATCTTGGAGCATCTCTGTTGAGTTTTGACTCAACAACGGAAAGGTAACTTTGACCTAGTTATTTCTTTACTTCTTGATTCAACATTAATGGCCCGATCCCAATCTCTTTTGGGTTATTCTTGATTTTTATAACTTCCGCTGCGTGCACAAGTGTTGTGCCATCCTCATATAGAAATCCAACAGTGGTATCAGAGGGAGGTTTCGGCCATGATTGTTGTATTGGAAGTTAGGTTATTCCAGTACGTGTAAACCTAGGGATTTAGAAGTGTTCTAAATGTCTAGATTTAATCCTGGATCATCAATTGTTGATGATTTTTCCAAGGGAAATCGGTGGGCCCATAACCTACAGGTTAGGGGCTCTGCCCTTTGGAACCCCGCTAGGAATGGCTGGGATTTCGTGGTAATTTCTAATTGTTAGAAATTGTTGTCTCCTTAGAAGTAACCGTCCCTCGAGTTGTTAATGAACTCGTGTATAGTTTTGGATTTTGAATCCAACAATGAGAGACGAGCTTGTCTATTGCTTTAGGTTGAGTTTCCTTTGCCTTTGTCTAATGAATGTAAATCTGAAGATTTGGAAGAGTCCGGATGTTCAGATTTAGCCCTTCCTTCTATCAAATGTTGATAGTGCCATGTTGTTCACATAAGGGATGCATGTGGATTTTTGAAAAATGTTTTTCTTTGGATGTGCACATTGATAAAATGTTGATCATGGTTAATTGTTAACCTATAATCAAAAATCCCTTCATCAAATATTAAGTGTTCGGATGCCTTCCGATGGATGAAACTCTTCCTGCCTCGATCGATGAAGTGTGGGCTTGCCAAAGCAAGGTGCATTAATCTATCTTGGTAACGGTGCGAGAGGATAATTGTGATATCCAACTGTGGACATCGGGTCTAACTTAACTAGGTGGCCTCAAAGGTTGAGTGCCTAGAGGCATAGGGTTGGCATGCACCATATGATTGATGCGAATAAGGAGTTATTCACCAATCATACAATAATTGCATGAGGATGCAATTGGCAAGCGTTGCCTACCTAAATAACCACATCGTGAGAGAAAAGCCAAAGCTGACTCATTGTGTTGGTGAAATACGGATCTTGTCCACTAAGAGAGTAGCTCGCATGAACTCTCTGAATTGATAGTGAGGGCCATCATTTCGAATAAAATAGTGGGAGTTTTAATTGAAGTCCAAATTAAAAATAAATTGTATTTTGAAATTTTGGTACTGATATCATTCTGCATGAATTCTTGTAGAATTCCATGGCAAGTGGTTCACACTCCACTCTGTCTTTGAGAGCCATCCTTGAGAAGGATAAGCTCAGTGGGACCAACTACATGGACTGGTACAGGAACCTGAGAATTGTTCTCAGGCAAGAGCGAAAGCTCTATGTCTTGGAATAAGAAGCCCCCAAGGTGCCGACCGGGAATTCTTCCCGTGCTGATAAGGATACTTATAAGAAGTATACTGATGATGCCTTAGACATCGAATGCCTTATGCTTGCCACCATGAACTCTGAGCTTCAGAAGCAACATGAGAACATGGGGTGCAAGGAGATTGACGAGCATCTCAAGAAAATATTTCAAGGGCAGGCTCGTCAAGAGAGGTTCGATGTCACAAAAGAGTTATTTCAGTGCAAGATGGGAGTTCGAGACTCAATAGGGACTCACGTACTCAAGATGATTTGGTATATAGAGAACCTTGAAAGGCTGGGTTTTCCTTTGGGTCAAGAGTTGGCCACAGATCTGATCTTGCAATCGTTGCCGGACAGTTACTTGAACTACAACATGAATGAAATAGACAAGACACTGCCCGAGTTCCTAGGCATGTTAAGAACTGCTGAGATAAACATGAAGAAGGCCAAGCCTGCCAGCCCCATACTGATGGTGCATAAGGGCAAGGGAAAGTCCAAGGGCTCTAAGAAGACGAAGGTGGGACCTAAGTCATATCTTGGCCCAAGTCTTCTGTACTGAAGAAAAAGAAGAGCACGGTGAAGGAAGGGAAATGCCACCACTGTGGCAAGGCTGGTCATTGGAGGAGGAACTGTCCTTCTTACATTGAGGGTCTACAGAAAATGAAGGGAGGTATGACTTCCTCTTCAAATATTTATGTTATAGAGATAAACCTTTCTACTCCTTCATCTTGGGTATAGGATACCGGATGTGGTTCTCACATTTGTACAAATGTGCAGAAACTGGAAAGGAGAAGATTGCTTAGTAAAGGGGAGGTGGACCTGCGCATCGGTAATGGAGCAAGAGGTTCTGCTGTAGCCATAAGGGTTTACCGTCTTTCTTTGCCCAGTGGGCTTGTAATAGAACTAGATAATTGTTATTTCGTTCCGGCCATAACTAGAAACATTATATCCATTTCATGCTTGGACATGATTGGATTTTCTTTTATACTTAAGAACAACTGTTGTTCTATATTTAAGAATGATGTTTGTTATGTTGTAGCCCAATTGTTTAATGGTCTTTATGTTTTGAACTTGGACCATCTGATCTATAATGTAGAAAATAATAAAAGACTAAGAACAAATGACTCAAACCCTACATATCTCTGGCATTGTCGTTTGGGCCATATAAATGAGAAGCGCATATCTAAGCTCCATAAAGATGGACTTTTAGACTCATTTGATTATGAATCATTTGAGCGATGCGAATCTTGTTTGTTAGGCAAGATGACTAAAGCCCCTTTCATTGGTTATACTGAGAGGACATAGGATCTCTTGGGTGTTGTACATAGTGATGTATGCGGACCCATGAGCTCCATGGCTAGAGGTGAGTATTTCTACTTCAGTACATTTACTGATGATTTCAGTAGATACGGATATGTGTATCTTATGAAGTACAAATCCGAGACCTTTGAAAAGTTCAAAGAGTTTAAGAATGAAGTAGAAAACCAGTTGGGTAAAAGGGTTAAAGCACTCCGATCTGATCGAGGTGGCGAATACCTAAGTCATGAGTTCCGTGATCATCTGAAAGAGTGTGGTATTGTATCACAGCTCACTCCACCTAGAACACCACAACATAATGGTGTGTCTGAGAGGAGAAATCGTACTCTGTTTGACATGGTACGTTTGATGATGAGTCATGCAGACTTGCCTGTTTCCTTTTGGGGTTTTTCTTTAGAGACTGCTGCAATGACACTGAATCACGCTCCAACGAAAACGGTTCTGAAGACACCATATGAGATATGGACTGGGAAGCATCCTAGTATGTCGTTCATTAAAATTTGGTGCTGTGAGGCATACGTGCGACGTCAAATGCCTGACAAGCTGGAACCCAAATCGGATAAATGTTATCTGGTGGGATATCCTAAGGAAACGAAAGGGTATTACTTTTACCTACCGTCTGAGGGCAAAGTGTTTGTCTCAAGGACTGGCGTCTTTTTGGAGAGAGAATTCTTATCAAGAAAGACTAAAAAGTTAGAACTTGAAGAAGTTCAAGAACCACAAGTAATGAATGAACCGGAATTGGAATCTGAGACAGGACTAGAAGATGTTGTAGCAAGAGAACCTGCTCAAGAAACACAAGTCCTACGTAGATCTGGTAGACCTAGATTTGAGCCTGAGAGATATGGATTTCTCATGTCTCAAATAGGTAATGTGTTGCTTATGGATCATGATGATGAACTAGCAACCTACCAAGAGGCTATGAATGGACCGGACTTCGACAAATTGCTTGAGGCTATGAAATCCTAAATGGACTCCATGTTTGCAAACCAAGTTTGGAACTTCGTGGAACCAACTGAAGGGGTACGACCCATAGGGTGCAAATGGGTCTTCAAGAAGAAGACCGACATGGATGGGAATGTACAGACATTCAAAGGGCGACTGGTGGCTAAGGGTTTCAAGAAAATTCATGGTATTGACTATGATTAAACCTTTTCCCCTGGGTCCATGGTAAAGCCTATATATTGCTTGCTATTGCTGCGTATTATGACTACGAGATCTGGCAGATGGATGTCAAAACGTCTTTCCTTAATGGAAACCTCCTTGAGGAAGTGTACATGACACAACCCGAGGGTTTTGTATCCCCAAATGAAGCCACTAAAATATGCAAGCTGAATAGGTATGGACTGAAGCAGGCCTCTCGAAGTTGGAATCTTCATTTTGATGAGAAAATCAAAGAGTTTGGTTTCATCAAGAATGAAGATGAGCCTTGTGTTTACAAGAAAATCAGTGGGAGCATTGTTGTCTTCCTGATATTGTATGTAGATGACATACTGTTGATTGGGAATGACATTCCTACCCTGAAAGTTGTTAAGAACAACCTAGGGAACTGCTTTTCTATGAAGGACTTCGGTGAAGTGACTTATATACTCGGTATTAATATCTATAGAGATAGATCGAAGAAGTTGCTGGGTTTGACCCAGAGTACATACATTGAAAAGGTGTTGAAGCAGTTCAACATGCTTGAGTCAAAGAAAGGATTTTTACCCATGTCTCATGGTGTGAATCTCTTTAAGGACCAGTGTCCAAAATCTTGTGAAGATAAGGACCGCATGAAGTTGATTCCATATGCTTCGGCAATTAGATCAATCATGTATGCAATGTTATGTACTCGACCCGATGTCTCCTTTGCTTTGAGCATGACTAGCAGGTATCAGTAAGACCCCGATGAGTGTTACTGGATTGTAGTCAAGAATATCCTGAAGTACTTGAGAAGGACAAGGGATGTGTTCTTGGTGTATGGTGGAGAGGAAGAGCTCGTGGTAAATGGTTACACAGATGCTAGCTTCTAAACTTATAGGGACGACTCAAAGTCTCAGTTAGGTTTTGTGTTTTTCCTTAATGGAGGAGCTGTGAGCTGGAAGAGTTCCAAGCAAGAGACAGTTGCTGATTCTACAACAGAAGCCAAGTATATCGCTGCAGCTAACGCAGCGAAGGAGGCTGTATGGATTAGGAAATTCATCGACGAGCTTGATGTAGTTCCTAGTATTGTTGGTCCCGTAGTTCTCTACTGTGATAATAATTGTGCAATTGCACAATCTATGGAACCTAGATCCCATCAGCGCTCCAAGCACATACTTCGGCGGTTCCATCTTATTCGTGAGATTGTCGAACGAGGAGATGTGAACATTTGCAGAGTGCCGACTGAGGATAATATTGCGGATCCACTAACAAAGCCTCTCGTGTAGAGAAAACATGATGGTCATACTAGATCAATGGGTATACGATACCTAAATGATCAGCTCTAGTGAGAGTCTTGTGGATTGCATGTAAACATATATTCTATTGGCTGTTTGTTGTTTATTCATATGATGAATTATGTACCGAAATTTAATTTTAAAATTAATGGCAAGTTCTTTTATTATGATTTCTCTATGCGATAGTTAAATGTTAACATAATAAATACCCTTAGAATGTTCGCTTCCATAGGACATTAAGTACGTTACTTGAACGTGAGAGCCTATGATTTTTGAAGCTTCATTCTTAAAAGGTCCCTGGTCATTGTATCATCATAGAAGCTAAGGGTGATGATGATACATTAAGACTAGCACGTGCGTTGACTGATGACCAGTTCTCACAGGCCATGATATTGTGATATCAAGTCATCACGTGGGTACTTGTTAATGAACAAGTTGTACTGGACAGACCCAACCTGAGACTACTTTGTGGATTGTTATCTAAACGTGTCACGAGTTTGTCTCAATTGACAATAGTGTTGTGGTCCTTTGACCTGAAGTCACAACATTCATCAAATGAGGAAGAGCGTGCTTTGATGCCATCTAAAGTCTTCCTTGAGAAAGGTTGATGATCAGGGTGATTGTTAGGCACGTTACGAATCATTTGGGTGTTTGTGTATGAGCAGATATGGGATTTGTCCTCCTATATGACAGGAGTTGCATCTGTGGGCCCCTTGATGGAACTGGACTGAGAAATGCATGGCCATGCTTGGTTGAGTCAATAAGTGATATTGGACTCACCATTCTCTGGAAGTCCGTTCTAGATCAAGAAACTTGGATTGAGCTATTAAGAGGGTGACACGGTCCATGCCTCTAGTTCTTTCTGGATGTAAGGGACAAAGGGACAAAGACAACGCTGGGACATTGTTCATAAAGGCTTATGAGTTATGAACTCTTATTGCTTGGGTAGTGATGATGCATTGCTAGATGCCGCTAATTGTTTGTGAGGTTTTTGGGTTGATACTTTCAAGATCAAGTGGGAGACTGTTGGAGTTACCATGGTGATCTAGAAGTGGTCAAACATGTAATCTCACTACCAACGCGATATGAGCCTGCAGGGTCGCACATAAGAGCATGTGGAGAAGTGAGAAGATTGACTGTGTTGGTAAGGGTTACTAATCACCACACAGAATGGGGTCGGGCAAACGTTGCCAAAGGAGTTTCATCGAGAGTCGTCGAGTATGACTCGCCGACTAAGGCAAAGTCGTCAAGAGTCATCGGGAGTCGTCAAGTATGACTCGCCGACTAAGGCAAAGTCATCGAGAGTCGTCGAGTATGACTCGCCGACTAAGGCAAAGTCATCGAGAGTCGTCGGGTGTCGTCGAGTATGACTCGCCGACTAAGGCAAAGTTGTCGAGAGTATTCGAGAGTCGTCGAGTATGACTCGCCGACTAAGGCAAATTCGTCGAGAGTCAAACTGTTGGATTCTCAACGAATCTGTCTACTGATTCTCACCGATTCTGTCTACTGATTATCGCCGATTCTGTCTTCAGATTCTCGCCGACTGATTCTCGCCGAACCTGTGCTTATTCTCGGGAATGATTCTGAAACCCTATTTTTGGTGGTCTGTGGATAGCGATACTCTAAGGTCTGTTTATGCCTTTGGTATAAATTGAGACTTAGGGTTTTGGGAAAGGTATCGGGCTTTTTTTTCTGTGGCCGAATCAAACCCGACGAAAACATTCCTTCGCTCGTTCGCTCCGCCGATTCCCGAACCCCGCCGGATGGAAGCGTTTCGCCGCATTGTTCGCTCTGCCAACCACCTCCTCTCTAGTGACAATCGCTGGTGTTGCTATTCCTGGCACGGTCCTAGCAGTCCGTGGAAGTGCAAGGTGCGGTTGATCTCCTTCCCGACCCTTCGTGTGACGAAGCTCGATGTTCTCCTTCTCGTGTGGATTTTTGCAGAGACGTAGATGTTATTCTACGTAGAACTCGCCACTGACAAGGACTCAAAGCTTGGAGCATCTCTATTGAGTTTTGACTCAACACCGAAAAGGTAACTTTGACCTAGTTATTTCTTTACTTCTTGATTCAACATTCATGGCCCGATCCCAATCTCTTTTGGGTTGTTCTTGATTTTTATTACTTTCGCTGCGTGCACAAGTGTTGTGCCATACTCATAGAGAAACCCAATAGATAAACCATCGAGAAAACAATAAAAGCTATGGATGGATAATCGCTCTAAGATTTGATCGATGAACGGCAAGGGAAGTGGTCATTAAGGGTGGCGTCGTTCAACTTATGATAGTCAATACACATTCACCACCTTGTCACCGTCCGTGTCGGGATTAAATCATTATTCTCATTGCTAACTACAGTTTGTTGGAACCCTAGGTTCTGATTTGGGTTAGGATCACTATTAAGATTATTAGTTTGACCCAAAATGTATAGTCTAAGGGTCATAGGATTTTCTAGGTATACCTCAAAAGAATTCCAGAAGAAGTGCAGAAATATTTCAGAGAAGTTCAGATTTGAAGTTAAGAAAATTGCTGGAAGAAAATCTTTGAACTCAGTTCAACTATCTCTGAACAAAGATCAACTATCTCTGAGCTCAGCTCAAAGATTTCTATAAATCTCAGATATAGTCCAAAATCTCTGAGCTCAGCTCAACGATCTCCGAGCTGAGCTCAACGATCTTCGAGCTGAGTTCAACTATCTCTGAACCCAGTTTGAAGAAGCTTTAATTTTGGGTTTGGTGATTCCCTGTGCCGTTTTTCAGACAGATTTACAGCTGGCAGATTTAATTAAGGCTTAATCGCAAGCTTTATGATTCTCTGATTTTATACCATAAATTCTCATTTGAATATAGTCGTTGAAGGGGAGCATTAAATATGGATTAAAAGCTAATTAAACTCCCAAGGCTCTTTCCCTTCTCGAAAATGAGTCAGTCATTAAAGTCAAAGTGAATTCAAATGTTTGAATAATGTTCAGACATATATAGAGATATTATATTACAGAACATAAGACAGAAAGGGATGAAGCAGTGAGAGAGAAGAAAGAGAAACAATAACAAATAACAATTAGTGAAGAACAACATAGCTCGGTTTCTCACAGATTTCTTCATCATCTTCTTCAGGCTTCCAAGAGACAACAAATACAATATCAGTCTAGAAGCTTGCAGGAGAGCAACATCTACTTGAAGGCCTACACCCTGAAGCAAAGCTTCCACTCCTGAACTATTCTACATCTCAGGGGGAGCTTTGACAACATCAACATTCCACTAGTCTTCTCTCAGTGATTTGAGACAGAGAAGACATCATCACATTTTTTTCCACCATCTGTACAGGGTTATCTCTCCCTTCAAAAGTGAACTCTTGGTTTCTGAGACCTGATCAAAACTCAGTGGTGGCAAGACACCTGATCAAAAAATCTGGTTTGGTTTTTGAGCACCTTATCAAAAGCTCATTGGTGCCCAGGACACCTGATCAACTCATCCTGCAGTGGATTCCTACCAGGGTGGTAGAAGAGTGGATGTACCCAGGTTGATTGGGGAACCACTATAATCCTTGTGTCGTCTGGATTGCTTGCTCTCTTTCTTTATTTTGTGTTGTGAACTTTTTCTTATATATATATATATAATAACTCTGAGTAAAGTTAAGATCTTACCCTCACCTTCACAGTTATCCCTCCCATTTTGGGCACTACCTGGACAGGGCTAACCCACTTACTATTAGATATATGATAGATAATTCCTGCATCTAAGAGTTTCATAACCTCGCCCTTTATAACTTCTTTCATATTTGGATTTATACGGTGCTGAGGTTGGATTGAATTATGCGAATTATCTTCCATTAGGATTTTGTGGGTTCATAAAGATGGGCTTATGCCCTTGATATCAGATATCTGCCAGGCAATAGCTCAGCAATGTTTACGTAACACTAGTAGGAGCTTGTCATTTTGCACTTCAGTTAGGTAGGCCAAAACAAATACTGGTAGTTTGGAGTCCTTTTCTAAGAAGGCATACCTAAGTTGTTCGGGTAGTTCCTTTAATTCTAGGGTAGGGGGTTCTTCATACGACGTTTTAGAAATTCTCTCTTTTTGAAACACAATGTCTTCGTAGAATTTTCTTTATATGGAAAAATTGAAAGGGCTGGAGCTAGTGGCCATGGCGGCTTCTTGTAGACTTTCAGTAGGAAAAGTTAAGGAAGAACAAAAATCAGAAAATTTATTTTCACTTATGCTGTAGGAAAGGTATCTAAGAAGAAACAGGAGTCATCATTCTCTAGGGTGTTCTTCATTAAAGGGGTGATAGAGAAACTTACTTCATTGTCACATACTCGTAGGAAGAGCTTACCATTGCTTACGTTAATGATAACTCAGTAGGTGCAAGGAAGGGTCGGCCAAGGATAGAGGGAACTTCAATGTCTTCTTCGATGTCCAATATGACGAAATCCACAAGGAATATGAATTTGTCGACTTTAACTAAGACATCCTCCATGATTCCTAACGGGTACTTAACGGATCTATCAGCGAGCTAGATACTCATGCATGTGGGGTTGAGGCTACCAATTCCTAACTTCTTGAATAATGAGAGGGGCATCAGGTTGATACTCACACCTAAGTCGGGCAATGTGTTCTTGACAAAAAGATCACCAAAGACACACAGTATAGAAAAACTTCTCGGATCACAGATCTTCTTTGGAAAACTGTTTGTCAAAACCGCAGAGCACTCAACATTTAGTGTGACATGCGATAAGTTTTCTAAATTCTTCTTATTAGTAAGGAGGTCCTTAAGAAACTTAGCGTACTTCGACATCTAGGATATTGCTTCGTGGAAAGGCAGATTTACGTGGATTTGCTTAAATATTTCTAGGAAGGGGGAGTATTAATCATTCTTACATTTCTTGTTAAGTTCGGAAGGGTATGGTGGAGTTGGATCATTTTTAAAGATGGGTGGTGGAGTGAGATCATTTTCTAAAGCAGAGAGTGGAGTGATAACTTCTTTTTCAATAGATGGTGGAATATTCAAAACGGGGGCAGAGCTTGCCCTGGGCTCTTCGCTAACCATACCAGAAACTTGCTACCCACTCCGAAGAGTTATGACTTTCTCTTGCTCTCTCGGGTTGGTCTCAGTATTGGCAGGAAGAGACCCAACGGGTCGCTCAAAAATAATTTTTGCGAGTTGTCCTACTTGATTCTCTAAACTTTTAATGGTCCCGGCTAGGGTTCTTATAATAGTATCATTTGTGTTTATATATTTAGAAAGTAACTCCTCCATGCTTTGAGATTTTGGATAATTTTGAAGAGGTGGAGGCGGTGTAGAAAAATCATTTTGTGGTGGCGGGCGCATTGCGTTCGAGGGATTACTCCATGAAAAATTAGGGTGATTTCGTAAAGCGGGATTATAACTATTCGGAAAAGCGAAACCCGGAGTAGGAAAATTTGCAGCAGAAAAATTATTAAAAGAATTCCTAGGCATATTGCTAACATAATCTAATTGTTCATGAGAAGGAGTTGCAGATTCCCATACCCGAGGGGCGGAGGCAGCAGTCATCTCTGGTATCTTTTTACTTAATACTTCCACTTGCAGAGCTAGCTGAGAGACGTTATCTACTTCAAAGATACCTACAGGTTTGTTTGGGCGAGACCTAGGCACGTTATACTGATATGTGTTCATGGTCATGTCCTCAAAAAGCTCAAGAGCTGCTTCCGGGGTTTTGTGGTTTAAAGTACCACCAGAAGCTGCATCCATCATTTGCTTTGTACTTTGATTTAGCCCGTTATAAAACGTCTGCACTTGTAACCATACAGGAAGCGCGTGATGGGGGCATCATATTAAGAGTTATTTAATTATTTCCCAAGTTTCATACAAGGTTTTAGAATCTATTTGTCTAAAGGCAGAAATATCGTTCCTAAGTTTTGCTATTTTAGCTGGCGGAAAATATTTCGCCAAAAATTTTTAAGTTAGTTGATCCCAGGTCGTGATGCTATTTTTTGTAGAGTATTCAGACATTGCTTAGCTTTAGTTCTAAGAGAGAAAGGGAAGAGTCTTAGCCAAATAACATCATTTGTAACACCATTGATTTTAAAGGTGTCACAAATCTCAAGAAAGCTAGCTATATGCGTGTTTGGATCTTCATCTTGAACGTCATATTGCACATACTGCTACACAATTTGAATTATGCTACGCTTAAGTTCAAAATTATTATTAGCTATAGCAGGGCGAACTATGCTTGATTTTGTACCCTCTAGATTCGACCGTGCATAATAGGACATAGGTATGTGCAGGGCTTCCTCTACGATGGGCTCTTACATTCTTAGGGTAGAAAATGACTCGGAATCCTTAACCGATATTTGAAGAGTAGGGCCTTGAAATCGTGATCTTCTCCGAAGAGTACGCTCAATTTCGCGGTCCAAGTCAAAAATATCCGACGGATTTCCACGGGTCATGCACTAGCAGAAGAGAAGATGAAGAAAGAGAAAAATAAACTAGAAAAAGAGAACTACGAATTTTTTAAAATAGATTTTTTTTAATGTTTTAACTCCCAAACTTACCAAGGGCTACCCGATGAAGGGTTCGCAAGGTACTGGACAAGATAGTGGTATTTAAGCCACATTTCCCTATTTGAGAGAGTTAGATGGTGTAGAAAAATTATGATGTGAGTTTCTATTAAGAGCGTTAATAATTTTTTTGAATTTTTTAATTTTTAAGAAAGTGGGAGAGAAAAAGAAGTGATAAAAGTAATAGGTTCGTGTTTTCAAATTATCAACAAAAGTTGCTCCCTAGCAACGACGCCAAAAACTTGGTGGATGAAATGTTCGCAAAGAGAATAAAACTGTACTAGCAATCCAACTAGGCAAGTATACCTATCAAATTATAACAAGGGGACACAAGTGTCGTATTAAAATCCGGGAACTGTTGAGTAATCTTACTCACACGAAGACTATTATCTTATCGAATGATTGTTTTAGGGTTTGTTAACTAAATTAAAAGGGAAGACTACTTGCATAAAGAAAATTACTTGTACTTAATCAGAGAGACCACAACTAGCGATTTAAAACGTGGGGCTGAAATAATTATAAAGAAAAGAACTCGATCGAGAATCACCTCGGCAAAAGGTTATTAAAAATGCGATAATAACTCTAACTTAATACGACAAAGGACCTTGACCGTGGAGGTTCCTAAAGCATGAACACTATCCTCTCGAAGTCGTGCCCACCTGAGTTTAGGAATGTCCGGCTGAACTTTTATCCAAATCGGAGTCCTAAAGCTCGCTTTACGCTATGAACCTCACTATTGGATTTCACTCCAATCCGGGAGATTTAACGTCTGCCTCTCTCGAGGGGTGTGTGCAACTCTCTTTACTCTTGAGTGTTCACTCCAAACTATGAGCCTCTCGGCTAGCTAAGAGTGGAAACAATGATGGAAAATATACTTCGATGATATATCTCCTAACACGAATAATCAAGAGTAATTCAAGGTCTAAACCTTACATAGAAAAAGCAAACTAGAGCATCATAAATTAATCAACTCGAACCTCGGATCATCAAGATTGAGTACAAGGAGTATTAGTTACTCATGGTGAAGTGGAGGAGGAGAGATGAGTAGGAGTGCATGGAAACAAAAATAGAGACAAGAAAAATAAACAAGCTTTATATTATATTCAAACAGAGAGCTACACTTGAAATACAAAAATATTACACTGCAGGAAAATGAAAAACTTGCTAGCAATAACACTGAAATTGAAACTAAACTAAACTAAACTATTACAGAAAACTGAAATAAAAACTAAACAAGAAAACTGAAATAAAAACAGGAGAAAGGAAGAACACTAAGGGAGAAATGAAAATGGCAGCACTTCCCCTCTCCCAAAATTTCTATATTTTTTTCTCAAGGGCTGGGGATCTATTTATAGATTTTCAAGGAGCAAGAAATACCTTAAGCCATGCACAGGTGTTGAACTTGTTATGGGTTCTGGAGAGAAATGATGATTGCTTTGGTACGGGTGACGTGCATTAATGGCGATAGCAGGCTTTTGTTAAAAAGCTAGACTTGTCCTCTAGCAGCAGATAAGCTCGACGAAAGAAGGAGAGAGGGCTCGATGAAATCAGAAAAGAGAAGGTGGAGGGGAGGTCGACGATCGTCAAACGCAGAAAGATGAGGTCGACGAAATGGCGGAAAAAACTATTCGTCGAACGCATAAAATGAGTTCGACGAACGTCAAGCAGAGAAGGGTGAAGAGCTTGACGAAAAGGCTAAGCTCGACGAATTTTGGCGAAAAGAACCGTTCGTTGAACACAGAAAATGAGGTCAACAAATGTCAAAGAGAGAAGGTGAGGTCGATGAAATTTGCTAAAAGTAAGGTTGACAAATTTGGAACTGAAGGTAAGTTTGACAAACTGAGCTTGACGAACAGCTGAGGTCGACGAAATTGGTGGAGCTTGACGAATGCTGAGCTCGACGAACTAGGGATGAAGGCGAAGCTTGACGAATGCTTAGGATGTTCGTCGATCATAAAATTGAAGGCTGAGCTCAACGAACTGGATGAGCTCGACGAAATGAGCTCGATGAAAAGTTGAGGACGACGAAATTTGCGGAGCTTGACAAATGTTGAGCTCGACGAACTGGGATCTGAAGGCAAAGCTTGACGAATGCTGTATTATCAGCTCGACGATATCATCGAGCTTTGCTTGATGAGTTCATCGAGCAGATCGTCGAGCTCTGCTTGATGAGTTCTTCTCGATTATTTCGTCAAGAAAATCATCGAGCTTTGCCCAACGATTTCGTCGAGCAGATCATCGAGCTCTGCTCGATGATTTCGTCGAGCAGATCATCGAGCTTTGCTCGACGATTTCATCGAGCACTGCTAGACGATTTCATCGAGCTCTGCTCGATGTTTTGTCGAGCTCTGATCGACGATTTCCGTCCATCTAAGGTCAACTCTTCGCCTGTACTTTTTTTGGGTGTTATATTGGGTGTCATTAGACCCTTTGTGCTTACTAGGGTTTTGTTATGACCAAACCAGTACAAAACAATCCTAGGGGTCTAGAAGTCTGAGGGATGTTACAAATCCCAATACATAAAAATAAAAATTTTATCCTCGAATTTCAGGTTAGGCCTATGGGGTTTCAAGTATGAGAAATAAAATGTAACATCCCGAGAGGTTAATGGGAATACCTGACGTAAAAAGTTCCGGGTACCTTTGCTGTATCAAGTCATGTTGCTCCCACATGTGCTCCTCTTGTCCATGATTCCTCCATAAGACCTTGACCAGCGGAACCTTCTTGCGCCGCAAGACCCGCATCCCTGTATCATCTATCCGGATCGACTCTAGGTGCACCGAATGATCAGAAGCTATAAGCCATCTATAGTTGTAATCTGCTGCTCCGGCCGATGTAGATCTCTCCTGAGGGAGGAGATGTGGAAAACGTCATGCATACCCGCTAGCTCTGGAGGCAACTCCAGTCTATATGGCAAGGGACCGATCCGCTCTAGGATCCTGTAAGGCCCCATTAATCTCGGACTGAGCTTCTTCCGACCACGCATCCGCGATACTCCATGCATCAGTCGTATCTTCAGAAACACTCAGTCTCCTACCTGAAACTCTACCTGACGATATCGAGCATCGTAATACTTGGCTTGTCTACTCTTGGCCTCCAACATTCTGTCTCGAATCAACCGCACCTGAGCATCTATATCCTCGACGAACTCCGAGCCAAGTGCCTTCGGATCCTCATCCTAGATCCAAGACAAAGGAGTCCTGCACCTCTGCCCGTATAAAGCCTCATAAGGGTTCATGCCGATGCTGGACTGGTGGCTGTTGTTGTACGAGAATTCGATCAACGGTAGCTGCCTCTCCCATGGCTCTCTACGGTCTAGTATGCAAAGACGCATCAAATCCTCTAGTGTTTGATTGGTGCGCTCTGTCTGCCCATCCGTTTGAGGGTGGAAGATGGTACTAAATGTCAACCGGGTCCCCAAATAAGCCTGGACAGACCTCCATTCCTTAGACGTAATCGTCCAACATGATCGGACACTATTGTCCTCGGTACTTCATGGTATCGGACGAACTGCTCCACAAACCTCCGCACCAAGTCACCCACCGGAGCATTCTTACTGATCGGTAGAAATCTGGCCACTTTCGCCAATCGATCGACGATCACCCATATCGATTCATTCCCCGTATGTGAACGAGGAAGACCATATATGAAATCCATCGTGATATCGTCGAACATCCACTCTAGCACCGGAAGTGGCTGCAACAATCCAGACAGACTCTTACACTCGGCCTTCACTAACTGACAAGCCTCGCAATGGGCCACGAAATACGTGATGTCCCTCTTCATGCCCGGCCAGTATATCGTCCTCTTTAGGACGGTCGTAATCTTGGTGATGCTCGGGTGGACCGAGTACCTTCTATAGTGAGCCTTTGTCATAATGTCCTCCCGAATCCTGCCCCCAGCAAGTATGTACACTCGTCCTCTCAAGTATATCAGCCCATCTCTCTCTACATACTCCCCGACCATGCCTGACTCCAAGGTCCTGAATACTGGCTCTAGATTGTCAACCCTCCTCTGCTCAGCCCTGATGCAATCTCAAATATCATCGGTAGTGCTCATTGCGGCCAGATACTCCTCATAAAGCTCTAGTCACTAGTAGAAAATCGACTTTAAGCGATGAATTTTTCCTTCACTAAAAGTTGCATTTTAGTCACTAAAGATATTTAGTGATCAAATATTGTCCGTCACAAAGAGGTAACGAATGCCCCGCCACTAAATGTTTTTAATGACCAAAATGAGTTTCGTCACTAATTATATATATTTAGTGACTCAATTAACAATAGTCACCAAAAGATTCATTTGTGACGAAATTGATTTGTTCACTAAATTAATTTTTAGTGATTAAGTTGAATCAGTCACTAAATGAAAATTTAATGACCATATTGATTCGGTCACAAAATGTTTTCTGGTGACCAAATAAATTTGGCCACTAAATAAATTTTTGGTGACTACATTAAGCCGGCCACCAAATATTGTTTTAGTGATAAATCTATTTCGGAAACTAAATAATTCTTTAGTGACCAAATTTATTAAGTCGCTAAATAATATTATAGTGACCAAATTATTTCATCACCGGATTTGTAATTTCAGTGACGAAATATGTGGTCGCTAAGGAGACAACTCGATATAATATTTTTAATCAATAAATGCTATTCAATTTCTCAAAAAATACCATATACTTTCATTTTTGATTCCTTATAATTCAATATTAAGACATTCAAACACAAGAAAAAATTAAATACATAATCATAACAGAAGTTTGTTCAACATTAGTTTATTAATAAAGAAAAAAAGTGGGAGAGCTTAAATATCTCAATAAAGAATAATAGTTTTAAACCATAATTAAACTAAATACATATTCATTCTTTAGCTCATTTAAATGTGCATTTGAGATAATGCTAGTCAAGATTAGAAGCAAACCCAACATCTCAAGGCCGGTGGACGATCTGCATGCCCTCTTCGTCCGTGAGATGTTGTTGGGGACATGAGTTTGGTACTCACTGATCTCCACCTCGTAATTGTCGATGCTTGCGGCAGCGATGCTCAATACATTGATAGTCTTCTTTGTACTCTTAACCATGTCCCCATTGAACATTGAAGTATTGTCAAACTCTAGCCTTCTTAAGATTCTCCCAATTTGCGACATGCTCTGGCCAATATAAACTAGACCTGAAGATAGAGTAATAGTCATTATGCCAATACAAATGATTTATATAATTTTTGATTATTATTAAGCATTATGATTATACCATACCATTTCTCTTATTCCCCAACTACCAAATTAATGAGAACAAGCTTAAAAGACTCGTAACATTCAATCATAGAGCATTTCATGTACTCATCAGCACCATTTCATCTCCAGAGATCAGCATCCTTGGATGTTAATTGGGCTGCCATATCTAATGCAATTGGAATCTGCATCAATTTCAAAAGGATTAACAACTCCCCGATAAGTAGTGGCCCGTCTTCATTGTCAATCATGAGGCTGATCCTCACCATCAAGGTCCAAAATATAAAATAAGTACACATAAATATGAAAATGGCGTTCCGGATTCCCTCGTAATCTCGGATAGTTAATCTGATCAACACTTCCTGCACAAGTACACAAGCTCGGGCAATTAAAATGAGAACACTAGAAAATAACCAAAGAACATACATCTACAAAAAATATAAGACAAACAGGTAAATAACTTTTTGGTTTAATTTGCACTCATCGCTGAAGGGAAAAGGTATATCAACTTAAGCATGATCACCTTCAGCTCGCTTCAAAGCAATCTCTGGCTTTGCAAATGTAGTCATAATCACAGAATGTTCAATTAACGCCTGCTGTAAGAACAACTGGCATAATGAGAGCCTGCATAAAAGGAAAAAAATACTTAGTGGCCTAATTTTATAATTATTTCATCATTTCCACAAGAATCTTAAAATTATTCAATAAAATTCAGATTACAAACTTGATTCTTTGCAGTCAAATAGTGCATGATAAATAATAAATACATTTGACCAAAAATTAATAGCCTGAGATTTTTGTCATTTGTTAAACTAACATATTTGACCATTATCACTAAATTACTCGCCTAGTATTTTCTTTCGTACGGGTGTAAAAATTTATGAATGAATGTTTGATTTATAGTTCAAGTTACAAGCCAATATGTGATCCTAAATCCAAATTAATATAAGCACATAAATCATCAACTTACTTCAGAGCCTGAGCAAGTTATTAACCCATCCATATTCCCTCAACATACATTCCCATCAAAGCTTAAATTTTATTTTCTTGGGCCCCATAACCACACTCCCACACTTCATTTTACAATCCTCCACTCCAAATTAATTAGCACCTAAATTACCCTCACTCTTGCCTAGAAACTGAACTCATGTGATTTCAGAGCACAAAATTGAAAGCAAGGTTCTAGATTTTCAATCTCGTCAAAAATACGAACGGGAAGTCAAATCTGTTTCATCTTTCATCTGCCCAGAAATTGAACTGACACCGACACATGTGATTTCGAAGCACGAAAATGAAAGCAAGGTTCCAGGTTTTCAAACTAGTCAAAAATTGGAAATGCAAGGTAAATAAGATTCCCCTTTCCTATGTCCAGAAACTGAACTAAAGCCGCCGACTCAAGCGATTTCGAAGCACGAAACTGAGAGCAAGTTTCCCCTTTCCTATAATTAATATCGAAGGAATATGTAGGAGTAGACAACATGTAACATGGATAAAAATTAGTTAAAACAAACCCCACCTATGTTTTGATTTCGCGCCGTTGGATTAACTCATGCCGCCCGAATTTAAAACAAACCCCGCCTGCTTCTTTTCCTCTCCATCGCCCCGACCCCCACTGTCCTAAGTAAAAAACCTAACCTGCTTATGTTGCTCTCTCTATTTCCTCCCCCCATCGCCCGAATACCAGCTACACAGACCCTTCTTTCCTCCTTGCTGGAGCGATTTGAAGCCCCTTTCTCTGTCATTTCTTTCTTGTTAGTCTTTGTGGTTAGGAGCCGTGACAAGGTTGCAGGAAGGCAAAAAATAGAAAAACTAATTTATTATTCTAGAGTTACCTTTCTTGTTGAGTGTTTTATTACTGCATAATTAGGATTAAATATCTTCTTCTTGTACCGTGAGAACAAAGGTTTTGTAATCCGAGAATTGTTGTGATTGATTTTTGTTTTGACTTCAGTGATGATGCTAGCATGTTTTTTGTTATGAAATCAGTTGGTATTGTCAAATCATTTGGTATGTACTTATATATTTATAGATTTTTTCTTGCCACCGGTAGCAGTAGTCTTTTTATTGCATGAGTACTTGATTCAATATAACAAGCATTGATGCTAGTTTTGATCAAAATCTTTGACGTTCTGGTACATTGATTGATGACTGTTGTTCTAAAATTTTGGGTCTAATAAAGAGGTAGTTCTTCCTCAATTTGGTATTACAATTGTTTGTTCTATGTGCTTTACTGTGGTAAGTTTCAAATTTTCATATAAAGTTTGTGTGTGTGTGTGTGAGAACGGATTGTATATTTTTTTTGTTTGTTTAGAATGTATGTATCTTGTTTGCATTTCTTGTGCACCTAAAGTACTAGTAAGTCTTATTAGACAAACTGTAGAGTAAGATGATCTCTAGATCTTCTCTCTATGACTTCATCATGATAAAGGCAGACAAAAATCCTAACTCAGGGGTAAAAACACTCTCCCTATTCTGCGATCTGCGTTCCACTAGAAGGTTTCTTACAAACTAGATTTTTTAAAAACCCAAATCGTACTTTTTGTATACCAGATTTTTTGCGTACCAGTTTTATGGATTTAGGTAGGCCATTTGGAACCTAATAAAGTAGATTATAAATTTGCCATCAAATTGATACACCAAAGTTACAGGACCGATGCTGTTCAAATATTTGCAACATCATACCTGACTCATTTCTAAAAACCTGATATACTAATAAAGTGTCCCTATCGTTCCCAAACATTTGTTCAAAAATATAAATTAACCGAGTATTAAAGAAGAATCCTCCATGACCTAGCTTCTTTATAATTACAATATCATAAATCTTGTCTGCTTTGTTAGGATCAACCTTGAAAAGAGGATGAGCATAAACTGCTTTCACAGCAGATCCTTTAAGTACTTTGTTAAGATCAGTTTCATTTGGCAGCACAAAACTTATTCCTGTAGAAATAAAATCTATTCTTATTCAAATTCATTAGAAGATTGTAGAAATTTTGGGCTGAACAAGTGGCAACATGATTTAGGAAAGAAATGGTGACTCCAAAGGTGTTTTTTAGAGTTCAGAGTCAATATGGATTTCTAACTACATATGCATTGGAAGTTTTATACTTTTTTTTCATTGATACTTGATTTCAAGAGATTACCCTATACAGAGCAGAATCATAGCTTAATTTTTGCTATACTTTTTCATATAAAATTCGTTCACATACTTGGAATATCCTATTTATTTGTGATTTTTTATCAAGTTATCTTAATTATGTGTAGTAGATTTAAAGTTTATTAAAAAAAATCGCAAACATATTATATATTATGCTTATGTGGCACATATCTCTTATATGAATATGTATACATATCAACAATTTTTCAATGGACAAAAAATGGATGAGAGAGCCAAAATCACACTAAAGGTTCACTTGATTGATTTACATAGAAAACTAAATTATAATTTAATACCTTTAGTTTCAATGATTGCACATAATTATATTTAAAGGTATTTATACAACATTTCTTCACGGTTGGCATAGTGTACTCTGCTTGTATGTAAATTCAATTAACCATCATCGATAAGTCGCGAAGGAATTTAAGTGAAGGAGAGGAAATCAAATGATTTTCTTAGAGATTTGGGCCTGCAACTATTTGATTTGTTGCATTAATTTAGTATTATATATGTTTGAAATTAATTAAAAATAAAAACTGAAATTGAAAAATAAAATGAAATCATAAACTAAAATCATAAACTAAAATGAAAACTTAATTTAATACTGTATATGACTTCCACTGCTCTGAATTTAGATGATAAAAAAGAAAAATACGCGCCCTTAATTTATTTTATACAATATTTCTAATGATTAAATGATTTTATTGCAGGATATAACTAATTACTTAAATATGGATTATATGGTCATGATCGCAAGTCACAACAAGGATTTTGGGAGGTAGAATCCGCATTTTGGTTCTCGTGATGGTCATCGTCATGCTTCACAAGCTTATGTGTACTCTTTATGAGAACATAAATCTTCTTGTTAAAATTTTGTAATTCATGGACAATTTTGTCTTTTATTGTAAAGTGAAACAAGGTTATTATGGAATGTATATCTTCATATTGATTGATTGATACTCTTGATATATTTTGAATTAACTCTAGACAATTTTCTTCAAGAAATGCGTATTTCTGTTTGCATTGCTTAATCTGTTAAGTTGTATTATGATATAATATTTTTTTATATTAAATAATATTGGTGGCGTTTTGCTAATAAACGTGGCCAAAACAATTTATAAGTTGCAACGTTCTTACAGAAAACGTGGCTAAAGCTTGTCACGTTTTACATTCCAAAATGTGGCCAAAGACTGCCACGTTTATAACCGTAAACATTGTTAATGTCATCATTGTATTGGCGACGCAGATAGTGAAAACGTTGCGCTTGTGCGACGTTTATAAAAGCATCGCAAAAACAATAGCGATGTTTGAAAAACGTCGCCAAAGACTCTTTAAAACCTGGCCGATATCCATATTTGTTGTAGTGCTATATGGGTTCCGTTTGGGAAGACATATTTTCACCGGTCGAGGGGTTACGCCCACATGAACCGCTTGACCGGTGAAAATAAGTGTAACACCCCAAAAAGACCCAAAAGACTCAACATGAAGTTTGAGTAGCAGGTCAGGTTACACGGCCTGGGACACGGGCGTGTCCCAGGGCGTGTCGGGTGTACACGGCCTGGGACACGGGCGTGTCCCAGGGCGTGTTCGATTTATTTTGCGAATTTGGCCTATTCAGGTCAGAGCCGGACACGGCCTTGAACACGGCCGGGAACACGGGCGTGTCAGGCTGGACTCGGGCGTGTCAGCTGCCGTGTTCCGACCCGTGTACTGGTTGCAGCTCGATGGAGCAGGAGACACGGGCGTGTCTCAGGTTTGACACGGGCGTGTCAGGTCCGACACGGGCGTGTCGATGACCCGTGTTGTGCAGTCGGTTCAAACTGCGTGTACCGCTTAAGGGGTACACGGCCTGTGACACGGGCGTGTCACAGGCCGTGTCGGCCAAAAAGTGATTTTTTGGGAAGATCTTGGCCGTTCAGTTTCCTCTCTTTTGATCCAAAGGCTCAGGTGATTTCTTGGGCTGGATTAAGTCGTGAGAGAGAATGAAGAAGTCATTCTTCTTTATCCTTAAGGAAGAGAGAAAGAGAGAGGAAGAAGGAGGAGGAGAGCAAGCCACCGGCGGAGCTCCCGTGGTTCGATTCGTGATCCGAAGCCGGCGTTGTGACGGCAAGGATGCTGCGGTTCTTTCTCACCGGCTAGTTTTCGATGGCACCGAAGAGATCGACAAGGGTAACGATCTCCCTCCTTGGACATGTGAAGTCCTTCTTTTCTGCATTGCATAGGGAATGCCCTTCCCCGCGAGTGTGCGGTGGGTTGTGGTGTCCCTTGGGGTAGATATGTGAAGTCCCCCTTGTTAGAGGCCGGAATTGGAGTACGGCTCTAGGCATGCTGTGTGAAGCCCATCTAGATGGAATCTGGATTGGTGATGCTTGTTTGCATATCGGAGAAGGCTCCGTGATAATGGCTTGTGATGCCTATGGCTTGTGACGCCTTGTTCCTACCTGTTGCTTGGTGCGGCAGGAAGTACTGGACGATGTCCAGGAAATGAAGAGGGTTGGCGGCAACTCTTGTGGCCGTGCGTTGCCACTTTGTGAGTAGTTGAGCCGTTGGGCTGCAACTCGATGAAAAGGCAGATTGCCGAACAGGAAAGGTGAAACCGACCCGCGCCTATAAAATGCCATGGATACTTCCGTATTCGAGGTGGCACGGCGACTTGAGCAATGGGGGGTGGCTGATCCGTACCTGCGTTAGGTCCGTCCGACTTGGAAGCCTGGTATAGGTTTTGTTGGAGCGCCTAATGAGAGTCTTAGGCCCACGCGCCGGAAAGACTGAAATGCTCAAATACCGTGTAGACGGTGGTGTTGACCCTGGTATTCCGGTACACCGAAAATGTGCCCTGAGTGCACGGACCGTCGGGTCGGGTGGCCGATGGTTGTGATGGCTTGAATGTGCCTGCGCGCACATAGTTGCTATTTGCTGATGCCATGCTTGCAGGGAAAGAATGCTCATGCCCCGAGAAAGGGGTAGGATTGTTATAATTGGGTCAGCTAAATGCTGACCGTTGCATTGTTTGCCACCGGTTGGGTGGAGTGTTCCCGTGCAGGTGCTGGAGAGCCAAGTGGTAAGTGATGGGCTGGCGAGCCCTACTGCTGTTGCTGCTGCTGCTGCTGCTAGCCCTTGAAGGCTCAGCGAATGGCGTTGTTTTGTTTTCTCTTTTTACTCATGTATGGCCGGCCTGCACGCCGAGGTTTGTAAATCATGATGTATGTTCAGAGGAACTGTAAGGCCTTAAGGCCAAACTCTTGTGGTTGTGTACATTCCGTGATATTTATATATAAAGGTGGTTTTATATATATTGGACATTCCGGTTGAGAGTTCAAAGTACTACTTAAAGCTTCCGCTAGAATGCTCTGAGTTAGGATTCGTATTTGGTCTGGTAATATCCTGTGACCTCACCGTCTGTTTGTGGCATATAGTGTGGGGCCCCGGCCGGACCTTCTACTATACGTCATTTAACGGATGGGGTCGTTACATTTTGGTATCAGCCTTCCTCGGTCTTCCTCTTTCGAATTCGTGGTCGAATTCTTTTGTGGGGTGGCGAGCACGTGTTTGTGCGACCTGCTGTAACGCTAATGAACTCTGGAATGTCCATGAAGGAATGTACAAAATCTTGTTTGAGGAATCTGCGCGTTCCTTTTTGTGTTGTTTTGCTTGCATACATTCGCTAATGTGTGTCTTGTCCACCTATAGGTGACACGTAGTGGTGCTGGGCAGTCTGAGCCCCAGCGTTCTGATGAGAGTGCGGCACCAGCTGAGGTGCCAACACCTCCTCCATCTGCGGAAACTGTTCGCTTAGTGGCTGAGGCGCTATTTGCCATGATTCAGCCGACCGGGCAAGCGCAGCCGGCGGTAGTACCTGTTCGTGTTGATGTAAGACCCGAGCCGGTTGAGGCTGTAGATCCACGAGTAGCTGACCGACAGTTGAAGCAATTCATGAGCTTCAGTCCTCCTACGTTTGCGGGAATGGGATCCCCAACGCAGGCGGAAGATTGGTTATCGCGTGTCAAGAGGATAATGACAGCGATCAGGGCGGAGGAAACTCTCAAGGTGACCTTAGCCACCTTCATGCTTGAAGGGGAGGCGCGGTTGTGGTGGGACGAGGTTGAGCTACACCATTTGGCGTGCAGGCAATTAACACAAGTATCGATTGAGGAGTTCTCTCGATTATTTCTGGCGAAACATGTCCCAGCGGCGCAAAGTATTGCTATGGAAAATGAGTTCCAACGGTTAAAGCAAGGGGACGATAGTGTGGATATCTACTTGCACGAGTTTACCAGGTTGGGACGATATGCGGGAACAATCTTCGCGGATGACCAAAGGAAAACGAATCGGTTCTATGAAGGATTGCGGGATGAGTTACGATTCCTGCTTTCGAGTTCTGTGAGCCAAGGGTTTCAGGCGTTGGTTGATACTGCGTGCGCGTTGGAGAAGGACATGAGGCGAGTGCAAGGGAATAAGGGCTTGGTGGTGTCTAAGCCAGAGTTTCAAGCACCTCGCCCAGGCAAGTCGTTTTACCAGAAGAAAGGGGGCAAGAGGTCCAAGCCATCGGGGCAAGTGACTACAACCGTGGTGTCGGGAGCGACATCAAGGCCGGATGCTCGTACATGCTATAACTGTGGCCGGGTGGGGCATATTGCTCGTGACTGTCGAGTTGTGCAGCCCAAAGGGGAAAAGAAGACGGGTGCGTCGTATGCTGAGAAGGGCAAAGCGGTGGTGGATTCCTCTGCTTCCCAGGCGCAGCCCCGAATCTATCAACTTGGCCAACAGGAAGCGATTAAGCAAAGTGACGTCGTCACAGGTACGAGTTGATGTAGTTTACTTGCTGTGCTTTTGGTTTTGGTTTTGTTTAGCTTGTGCATGATGTGTGTGTGCTGCAGGCTTTGTCCTGATTCGGAATAATTTAGCGAGAGCCCTGTTTGATACGGGTGCTTCGCATTCTTTTCTGTCTGAGGATTTCGTATCTCGCATTGGGGTACCGAGTCATGTGACGGTGGATAGTACAAGGGTGCTATTGCCGAATGGCTGTGTGATGCTTGCGGATAGGGCTTGCGATGTGGATGTGCAAATAGGAAGTCGGGATTTCGGTTTGAGTGCAGCTGTGTTACCGTTATCGGAGTTTGATGTGATCTTTGGTATGGACTGGCTCTCGGAGTAGCGTGCCTTTATTGATTGCAACTCCAAAGAGATTACACTGGGCCAGAATACCGGGCTTGTGACGAAGTTCGCTGGTATGCGAGGAGTTGGCGGGACTCTGTTGTCTGCACTCCAAGTCGTCAATGCTGTTCGGAAGGGCGCAGAGTTATTCTTCACGCTAATTCAGGCTGTTGAGCCAAAGGCCAGTGTCGGTGAAGTGCCAGTTGTGTCAGAGTTTGCCGATGTGTTTCCTAAAGATCTTCCTGGGTTACCACCCCAGCGGGAGATTGACTTCTCTATTGAGTTGGTGCCAGGTGCGAAACCTGTGGCCCGCTCTCCATATCGCGTCGCGCCAAAAGAGATGGCTGAGTTGAAAGTCCAATTGCAAGAGTTGTTGGAGCAGGGTTATATACGCCCAAGTATGTCACCTTGGAGCGCACCTGTTCTCTTTGTGAAAAAGAAAGACGGTAGCTTACGGTTGTGTATTGACTACCGCGAGTTGAATAAGCTGACGGAGAAAAACAAATATCCGATTCCGAGGATTGATGACCTCTTTGATCAGCTGGCGGGATCAACGGTCTATTCCAAGTTGGATTTGAAATCGGGATATTATCAGCTAAGGATTCGGGAAGGTGACATTCCCAAGACAGCGTTTGGAACACGCTACGGTCATTATGAGTTCACGGTAATGCCGTTTGGCCTATGTAATGCGCCTTCGGTATTTATGGACCTAATGCATCGAACGTTCCGAGAGTATTTGGATTTGTTTGTTATTGTATTTATCGATGACATCTTAGTATACTCTCAGTCGGAAGAGGATCACGCAAACCATTTGCGATTGGTCTTGCATACCCTGCGGAGGAATAAGCTTTTTGCCAAGTTCTCAAAGTGTGAGTTCTGGCTCTCTTCAGTAGCCTTTTTAGGCCATGTGGTAAGCGGAGAGGGTATCGCGGTGGATCCGTTGAAGATAAGTGCCATCCGAGATTGGCCAGTGATGTCTTCAGTGGCCGAGGTCAGGAGCTTCCTTGGACTTGCGGGCTACTATAGACGGTTTGTGGAAAACTTCTCACGGATTGCTTTACCTCTCACCACGCTGACGAGAAAAGATCAAAAGTTCATATGGACGCCGGAGTGCGCGCGAGCTTTTGAAGACTTGAAGAGTCGTTTGACCACGGCGCCTGTGTTGACATCGCCATGTGGTACCGATGGGTATGAGATCTATAGTGATGCATCTGGGAGCGGCTTAGGCTGCGTTCTTTTACAGTTTGGGAAAGTGATTGCTTATGGCTCGCGTCAGTTGAAAGTGCATGAGCGGAATTATCCCGTCCATGATTTGGAGTTGGCGGCGGTAATCTTTGCGCTCAAGTTGTGGCGGCACTATCTATATGGCGTCAAAGTGGATATCTATACGGATCACAAGAGCCTAAAGTATTTGTTGGATCAGAAGGATCTGAATATGCGACAACGAAGATGGATGGAGTTCCTTGGGGACTACACCTTCGAGATTCACTATACCCCCGGGAAGGGAAATGTGGTCGCTGATGCTTTGAGTCGGAAGACTCCGGTACGGGCAAGCTAGTTGCAGTGGCATGATCAGCGTTTGATCCAGGAATTGGAAGCAATGGAGATATCGTGTGTTGACAAGGGTGCGTCAACCGATGCGTGCTTGAACTGGACGGAGGTGCAGTATGACCTTACGGACAGAATTCGGCGAGCAACGGAGCTTGATGAAAGTCTCCAGCGCTATGCTAAAGATGGGCCGGATGATCAATTCTCTTGGGATAACGGGTTGTTACGGAGAAATGGTCGAGTGTGCGTCCCAAGTGTGGGTAAACTGAGGGAAGAGTTGATGTACGAAGCTCACTTTGCAAAGTACTCAGTTCACCCAGGGAGCACAAAGATGTACAGGGATATGAAAAAGCTATTCTGGTGGCCCGGACTAAAGAAAGATTTGGCTCGTTATGTGGCTGAATGCACTACCTGTGCGTTGGTGAAAGCAGAATGCCAGAAGCCTGGCGGGTTTCTGAAGTCGTTACCTATTCCGGAGTGGAAGTTCGATGATATTTCGATGGATTTCGTGCACGGGTTGCCGAGATCTCAACGCGGTCATGATTCAATCTGGGTGATTGTGGACCGGTTGACGAAAGTGGCGCACTTCCTTCCAAACAGAAGAGACGATTCAGTGGAAACCTTGGCCAAGCTGTATGTGGAGCAGGTTGTTCGACTGCACGGTGTTCCTCGGAGCATCGTTAGTGACCGTGATGGGCGGTTCACATCGAATGATTGGCGGCTCGTTCATCAAATGTTGGGTACAAAATTAGCGTTTAGTACGGCCTTTCATCCCCAAACGGATGGCCAGACTGAACGAACCAACAGGACGATGGAGGATATGCTCCGCATGTGCGCCCTAGACTTTGGTAAGAGATGGGAAGAGTATATATTTCTCGTCGAATTTGCCTATAATAATAGCTACCAAGCGAGTATTGGTATGGCACCATTTGAGGCGTTGTATGGTCGGAAATGCCGTACACCCTTAGCTTGGGCAGAAGCAGGCGAATCGAAGCTGCAGGGGAAAAAGGAAGTCGAAGAAGCTACTTCGCTCATACGCGCTATTCGGGAGAGGCTATTGATAGCCCAAGATCGTCAAGCAAAGTACTACAATGCCAAGCACCGGAACGTGGAGTTCGCGGTGGGTGATTGGGTATATTTGAAGATCAAACCCTTCAAAGGTGTGTCCAGGATTCGGCGTTTGAAAAAGCTAAGTCCGAGGTATCTTGGTCCATTTGAGGTGGTGGAGCGAGTTGGGGAAGCTGCTTATCGACTAGCACTTTCAGCGGACTTGGGTGGATTACATGATGTGTTTCACATCTCAGTCCTTCGTAAGGCGATAAAGGATCCAGCTCAAGTCGTGGAGGCTGATCGGGTACCGGTCGAGTATGGGCTAACGACGAGGGTTAGACCCATTCGGATCGAGGATCGAGCCGAGAAACAGTTGCGGAACAAAGTGATCGGGATGGTCAAGGTCCGATGGGACAATTGTGGCCGTGAAGAGCTAACATGGGAGTGAGAGCAGACCATGCGAGCTGAGTTTCCCGAGTTATTTGTATAAACTATAGACCGTGTACTTTTTGTTATAACAGTGTTATAGCTGCTGGGTTTTGTTTCCTTACCGTGCAAATTTCGGGACGAAATTTTGATAAGGGGGGGAGGGTTGTAACACCCCAAAAGACCCAAAAGACTCAACATGAAGTTTGAGTAGCAGGTCAGGTTACACGGCCTGGGACACGGGCGTGTCCCAGGGCGTGTCGGGTGTACACGGCCTGGGACACGGGCGTGTCCCAGGGCGTGTTCGATTTATTTTGCGAATTTGGCCTATTCAGGTCAGAGCCGGACACGGCCTTGAACACGGCCGGGAACACGGGCGTGTCAGGCTGGACTCGGGCGTGTCAGCTGCCGTGTTCCGACCCGTGTACTGGTTGCAGCTCGATGGAGCAGGAGACACGGGCGTGTCTCAGGTTTGACACGGGCGTGTCAGGTCCGACACGGGCATGTCGATGACCCGTGTTGTGCAGTCGGTTCAAACTGCGTGTACCGCTTAAGGGGTACACGGCCTGTGACACGGGCGTGTCACAGGCCGTGTCGGCCAAAAAGTGATTTTTTGGGAAGATCTTGGCCGTTCAGTTTCCTCTCTTTTGATCCAAAGGCTCAGGTGATTTCTTGGGCTGGATTAAGTCGTGAGAGAGAATGAAGAAGTCATTCTTCTTTATCCTTAAGGAAGAGAGAAAGAGAGAGGAAGAAGGAGGAGGAGAGCAAGCCACCGGCGGAGCTCCCGTGGTTCGATTCGTGATCCGAAGCCGGCGTTGTGACGGCAAGGATGCTGCGGTTCTTTCTCACCGGCTAGTTTTCGATGGCACCGAAGAGATCGACAAGGGTAACGATCTCCCTCCTTGTACATGTGAAGTCCTTCTTTTCTGCATTGCATAGGGAAAGCCCTTCCCCGCGAGTGTGCGGTGGGTTGTGGTGTCCCTTGGGGTAGATATGTGAAGTCCCCCTTGTTAGAGGCCGGAATTGGAGTACGGCTCTAGGCATGCTGTGTGAAGCCCATCTGGATGGAATCTGGATTGGTGATGCTTGTTTGCCTATCGGAGAAGGCTCCGTGATAATGGCTTGTGATGCCTATGGCTTGTGACGCCTTGTTCCTACCTGTTGCTTGGTGCGGCAGGAAGTACTGGACGATGTCCAGGAAATGAAGAGGGTTGGCGGCAACTCTTGTGGCCGTGCGTTGCCACTTTGTGAGTAGTTGAGCTGTTGGGCTGCAACTCGATGAAAAGGCAGATTGCCGAACAGGAAAGGTGAAACCGACCCGCGCCTATAAAATGCCATGGATACTTCCGTATTCGAGGTGGCTCGGCGACTTGAGCAACGGGGGGTGGCTGATCCGTACCTGCGTTAGGTCCGTCCGACTTGGAAGCCTGGTATAGGTTTTGTTGGAGCGCCTAATGAGAGTCTTAGGCCCGCGCGCCGGAAAGTCTGAAATGCTCAAATACCGTGTAGACGGTGGTGTTGACCCTGGTATTCCGGTACACCGAAAATGTGCCCTGAGTGCACGGACCGTCGGGCCGGGTGGCCGATGGTTGTGATGGCTTGAATGTGCCTGCGCGCACATAGTTGCTATTTGCTGATGCCATGCTTGCAGGGAAAGAATGCTCATGCCCCGAGAAAGGGGTAGGATTGTTATAATTGGGTCAGCTGAATGCTGACCGTTGCATTGTTTGCCACCGGTTGGGTGGAGTGTTCCCGTGCAGGTGCTGGAGAGCCAAGTGGTAAGTGATGGGCTGGCGAGCCCTACTGCTGTTGCTGCTGCTGCTGCTGCTAGCCCTTGAAGGCTCAGCGAATGGCGTTGTTTTGTTTTCTCTTTTTACTCATGTATGGCCGGCCTGCGTGCCGAGGTTTGTAAATCATGATGTATGTTCAGAGGAACTGTAAGGCCTTAAGGCCAAACTCTTGTGGTTGTGTACATTCCGTGATATTTATATATAAAGGTGGTTTTATATATATTGGACATTCCGGTTGAGAGTTCAAAGTACTACTTAAAGCTTCCGCTAGAATGCTCTGAGTTAGGATTCATATTTGGTCTGGTAATATCCTGTGACCTCACCGTCTGTTTGTGGCATATAGTGTGGGGCCCCGGCCGGACCTTCTACTATACGTCATTTAACGGATGGGGTCATTACAATAAGTCCTCCCAAACAAAGCCTTAGTCTCACTACTCGAGTTAAGAGATGACCCTAAACCTAGCATAACTTATTTATACACTAAATACGCAATTTATTTGTTGTGATCGTGTAATAATAACACATCATTGAATACTTTATGTAGTTATAATAACCCATCATTAGAATACAAAAATTTTGTGTGTATTATAAACTTACTTATGCAAGCAATTTATTTTATACTATTAGGCCTAAGATTCTTGTTTGGACTATAATTAACATGCATTTTCATAAGGAATCTAAATTAGATTAAACTTTAACATTGATGTTGTAGATATTTCAACTGCTTGCACCACCTTTTTTTCAAATTGAACATTTTCACCAAGTTCTGCATTTTACACAAAAAGAAATACACGCATAACTATTTTTTGAGCAATGTTATAAGCAATTAAAAAATGATTGTTTGCACTTATAAAATATCTAAAATCTTTCATTTTAAAAAGGTATGAAAAACATTTATTAGAGTTTTTTCTTCATGGCCCTAGGTGACTGGTGTCGGATTCGTCTCCAAGGATCAACTCCACTACAAAATCTCTAACAACTCTTGCAAACTCCCATTTGATCATGAATGTTCGAAAACACCATTGTTCAAATTTATGGACACTGCATAGACTCTAGTTTCTATCAACAAAAACCACATTTTTTGATGAATATTTCTTTGGGAGAACTCAATTTCACAAAAAATTGAGAATTTTTTCTTCTCTCGCGTAAATCTACTTGCACAGGAATTTCTTCCAAGCAGTACAGGAATTTCACAGAAATTTCACTTGCTTAGAAATTTCACAGGAATTTCACTTGCACAGGAATTTCACTTGCACAAGAATTTCACAGGAATTTTACATGCACAGGAATTTCACAAAAATTTGACTTTTAACCGAACATGATCAAAAATGGTTGATTGTTTAGTGGCTTGAGAAAGCGAAAAGAGAATCTGCCAAGTAGTAGTGAATGAAAAAAATCACAAAATTTTAATGATTATACCTGGAAGAGGAAGATAAGCGGCGGGGGTTTTACAACGACGGGGCTTCGAGCGACGGCAAGTTCGAGCGACGACGGCTTCGAATGACGGAGGCTTCGAGTGGTGGCCGACGGATGCAGGATAGGCGCAGGCAAGGGCGAGGGGCAAGGTGCGAGGTGCTAGGGTTTCCCGTAAAAGGAGCGAAAGTGGCACGTGCAGTGAAGGAGGAGCTGCAGTGTCCGGGGCTTCGGGTGGTGGGCAGGTGGCTAGCCGTCGATGAAGGAGAAGCGAACGGGATGCACAGTTGCGAAAAATTTCTGAGCGGAAAGGAGGGTTTCTGCGTACCTATTCATCTGTTTGGATGAGGCGTGTTTTGATTGCTTATTGCCGGTGCGGGGATAGGGTAGAGGAAGTTACGGGATAATCTGCTCTTCATGTGTTAGTGGAAGTTACGAGTTAGTGGTATGGGTGTTAGTGTGACTTGAGTGTTTGTAAAAATGTTCCTTAGTTAAATTGATTGGTTGGGACGTCAGTGTCATATTTTGTCTTATCTAAATTAAGTAAAATAACTTTAAATTTAAAGTACAAGATTAGTAAATGTGTCTTTTTTAAAACACATTAATGCAGACTATACATTTGGCGACAATGTGTTTCAACTCTTAACTTCATCCTTGTCTACAAATAGTTTCTTCGTCCACCTCCTCATCTTCCCGCCCCCATCTATAGCTTTTGTTTTTTGTTTTGTTCTACAAAAAATATTTTGGGGATACAAATAGTATCTTAGAGTACACTTATAATTCCAAGATTTACAAATTGCCACAAGCTACAAATAGCCAAATTTGATTTACAAATATCAACACCCATGAAATATTAAATAAGCGGGAAAAAATAATAAGTGAGGAAAGTAAAAACCTAATATGTTTTTGTAAGTATAAATAATTAAGTATAATTAAGATGAAATATCATTTTTTGGGGTCACTCAAAGCTGGTGGCGTGCAGAGAAAGGACTCGTGCAGATGCACCCAACACGTAAATGTATCCTTTGTCGGCATGTCACTGGAGTTGTTCGGTCGTAACCTAAATTATGACAAAGTTAAAGCTTTCTGCTTACGAAAATGAAAGTCAAACTCTCTAGCACTCATATATTTTTAATTATACACTTGCTAACTTTCTTATAAATTAGGATGGATATATATTATGTCTCTAAGTATTTTGGTTACTAAGTAAATTATTTTGTAAAAAAAAAATTATCATTAAATATGAGTTATGGGGAAAGTTTATGTATCCCACTAAACATATGCATTTAGTGATGAAATATGTTTTATCACAAAACCTCTGTCAATGAGTATGTACATTTAGTGATCGAACTTTAATTTTGTCACCATAGCCATGTCTTTTGTGACTGAACCTTTATTTTGTCACTAAAGACGTATCTTTAGTGACCGACATTTTTTTCGTCACTGAAGAAGTATCTTTAATGTCTGAAGTTTTTCTGTCACTAAAATAATGCATTTAGTGATGAAATATATTCCGTCACTAAAATATGGTCACTAAAACCTCGTTTTCTTGTAGTGAGTCGTCCGAGGACACCAAAATAATCTGCATATCCTCCATCATCCATAGTAGTTCCATAGCCATCAAATGGGGCTCTGCTCCTGAAGTGGTAGCCCTCCGACTCAGTGCATCTGCAACCACATTCGCCTTCCCTGGGTGAAAGTGTATCGTGTACTCATAATCAGATAAGAACTCCACCCATTGTCTTTGGCGGATGTTCAACTCCTTCTACGTATCAACATATTTCAGATTTTTGTGATCCAAAAATATTTCGCAGTGCACACCATAAAGGTAATATCGCCAAATATTCAGAGGGAACACTACTGCTCCCATCTCCATGTCTTGCACAGGGTAGTTCTGCTCGTGCTACCTCAGCTGGCGGGAGGCGTATGCTATCACATATCCATGCTGCATCAGTAAAGCGCCATTCCCCTGAAATGACGCATCAGTGTACACATGGAAACCCTGTAACGCCCCCGGTTTTTTCTGAGATTATTTAATCTTTATTTGGCATTACGTTGATGCATTTCCGGCTTGTGTCGTTGTTAGAGCATGGTCTTAGCTCTTTAGAATTTCTTAGTAACTTGTTTGTAGCCTGTTGGCAAGATTCCATAGCGAGCCAGAGTCTGTTTTGGTGACTCGGTGGAGCCCCTCCGGGAATGCATGTGTTTTGTCTTCGGAAGGTGTTAGCCCGAGTTTTGTTTGTCGGACGTTGATTTTGACTTCGCCGTTGTTTTATTAGCATGTGTATTTAGCTATGGTGTGAATTTTGTTGGATTCCGAGGTTGTTTGGTTTTTTCATCGTTTTGGCATTTTATATTAGTTAACTGATATAATATTATATCATGTTGATTGTTTGTGTTGTATGACTGATTTTATAATAACAGATATAATATTTTATTGAATATTATATCATGTTACGATTTTAGTGGCTGTTTTTTTATTATTATAATAGTGGCTGTAGTGGCTGAATATAATATACTTATTTAGTATTATGTAAAATATTTAGCTGAGTGGAGAGACGATTTATATAGCTTATTTTAGTCATCCCTATTAATCTTCCCCAAAATCCGGTGGCTAGCTTCTTGCGTAAGACAGAGGGCGACGGAAACCTGGAGCTTCCGACGGCCGATTTCTTGAGGTTTAGAACCCGAAATTCTTGTTTGAGTCAAGATTTGGACTGCTCTCGTCTAGATCTACCTCTCTAAGGAAAGCTTTTCGAGTTTCTTGGATTTTTTGTAGGTTAGGTTTGCGATTTGACCTTGTTTTCTTTCTAAAACTCCAGATTTTCTTAAGTAGCTGCTCTCCCTACCAGATCCGAGTGAGGAGGAGTGTAGCTGGCCGATTCCCGAAGATTGAGGCAAGTGATGTTCTTTCATCCTTACCAAGACTGATTCTCAATTTTCTTGTTCGTTTTATCCCTCTTTTGCATAGATCCTAGGTGTACTGTAAGTTTTTACCATGGTTATATTGTTGTTTGTGTAGATAAGCTCCAGCTAGTCCAAGTTTTTTAGAGAGAAAATGTCTGATTGGGTGGGTTTTGATATGGCTCTGGCTGGATAGGTTAAGTTTGTATCGAGATTGTTAGTAATAGCAGGTTTTCATTCCAGCTAGTCGATGCAATAAGAGAAATTATTATGATTTTTGGCTAGTTGTTGTGGTCTAGTATGGTCGGTTTGAGTAGAGCAATTTTACCGCCAGGTCTCTGCCTCTTGGTGTTGAGTGTATCTTAGTACAGAAGTCCAGCTTTTAGGCTAAGTGTAAAAGCGTTGAGTGTGGTGGACACACTCAATGCCTATCTATTTTGGTCTGGAGTCTATGAAAGTGTAAAGTTGTCAACCTAAATCACCTAGAGGGGGGTGAATAGGTGAATCATGCGTCTATTTGCAGAATAAAAATTTTAATGGTCTAGCACAAGAAATCAAGCAATCACAGAAAGATAAGAAGATTTATAGTGGTTCCCCAATCTTGGGTACGTCCACTTTGCCTAAACGATCTAGCAAATCACTAGACTCGGCTACTCCACTATCTCAAATTGAAAACAATCCTACGCCTCGGAACCAAGTTCCTACAAACTCGATGCAAAAGGATCTACACACGGAAGATAAAACTTCCTACAAACTCGGAGAACAACGCTCCTACAATCGGAGAAAATCTCCTACAATGATAACAAAAAGATTTTGAAACAAACAAACAAAGATTTCTCAGATCTGGAAAAATTTAGCCCTAGGTCTTCTTCTTTAATTAGCGGCTCTTTCAGAAACGGTTGAAGAAGACTTGACGATCTGACCTGAGAAAGCTTTGACCTACTCGATCAAGGAGAAGATGATGATCCCTTGAACAGCAAGTCTTCTTTGATCGAAAGCAAAAAGATCGATCTCACGATGAGCGGCGGCGGCGGCTTCAAAATGTGTTCTTTTGGAAAGAGAAAGCCGATCTAGAAATTTTGAATGTACGGAAATCCGCTCCTTGTAATTGTTAGGGTTTTGTCTTAATGATAAGACTTTATATAGGATTACCCTTAACGGCTAGAAAAGATATTAATGATGACACGTGGACAAATCACGTAAAGTCATTTGAAAATCTAGCCAATCTGGACTTAAGATAATTTTCTAAAAAAATTCGACTTATAGTTTTCGAGAAGTAACTTTAGTTCTCGAGAACTAGAAACTGAGTTCTCAATAGCTATCAGGACTTCTCGAGAACTAAACTTCTTAGAAGAATTCTGGACTTCTCGAGAACAAAAGGCTGAGTTCTCGAGAACTAACTGACTTCTTGAGAACTATGGAGACTTCTCGAGAAATAACACTTAAGAAAGATTTCTGAGACAACTTTTGACTATTCGAGAAATAGGGCTGGCAGTTTTCGAGAACTTAAGTCAATCTTCTCGAGAACAAGATAGACTTCTCGAGAACTATAATTGAGACTTCTCGAGAACTGGCTAAGACTTCTCGAGAACAAAGAAGACTTCTCGAGAACTACATCAGACTTATCGAGAACTCTGAATTATAAAAATTCTTGAACCTGTCTGGACTTCTCGAGAACCAAAAGCTGGGACTTCTCGAGAACTCTAAGGACTTCTCGAGAACTAATAGGCTAAGCTTCTCGAGAACTCTATGGACTTCTCGAGAACTAAGAGTTAAGCTTCTCGAGAACTCTAAGGACTTCTCGAGAACTAAGAGGTAAGCTTCTCGAGAAATCTAAGGACTTCTCGAGAACTAAAAGGTAATCTTCTCGAGAACTCTAAGGACTTCTCGAGAACTAAGAGGTACTTCTCGAGAAGTGGACTTAGAGAATTTTCTGAACTTTAGAAAAAAAATTTCTGTACTCTTCAACAGTCCAATCTTCATTCCATGATCCAAGGTTTGAATATGAAGTGTATCCCAATAGAGAGGATACACATGAGTCAACACCTTGGATCACATAGTGATGGATTACACTGTATGGTCCTATGTTCATGACCCACTATAGACTGACATTGGTCTACACTTAGCAATGGTAATCTGCAAACACACAACTAGAACAAGGATGTCAAATAGAACTTAATTCATCTTAGTTGAAGGATGACTTGCAAAAAATCTGGGTTATTGTGGATGCAATACCCAACAATCTCCCCCTATTTGTAGAAGTCAGAACCCTCTACACTAAAGGTGAATTACTATAATTAATAAAGAACTGAAAATGAATAATTGAATCTAAATGCAATAACATATTAACTAAAGACATAATTTGGCAAAACTAGAGATTGTATATTTGAAATATTTTAGATTTCTAATCAACAACCATTTCATCCAAATTCTCAAAAACATATCAACAAGAGTTCATTCTTTGCTTTGATGTTGTCTATCTTGCTTCTTTTGCCGTCTCCTCTGATAGCTGAAGGGCTTAAGATAGTACCTAGGAGGCTTAGGAGGAGCTTTTGGATTATTCCTGCCAAACTCTCTATCATATATCCTTCTCTTGGTCATGCACTTCTCATATAATTCCCATTCAGATGAGCTGTAGTGGAGATTCCTGTTCTCATTAAAGTCCATCACCAATTTGATAGTTTTAAGAATTAAGCTTTTAGAAGTGGGGCTCCAAACTTCAGCAAACTCCTTTGCTTTCCTTTTCTCTGCATCTGGCTGGGGAACAGATTTTCTTGCAGATGGACCTTCTTCATACTTTCTCTTCTTAGAGGTGTAAATTTCTGGTAAATATTTAGGAATAATGTCATCCCAAACCTAGCATAGGAAGCAGGAGGAAGATCCTGATCTTCTGGCCTTGGAGAAAAAGTAGGCATTTGAGGTTGAGGGAACTGGCTGGATTGACCTTCAGCAAGGGGGTTCAGGTGATGAGGAATAAGATTAGGATCAGCCTGAAAGTCAGGGAATATCTGGTTGTGCACCCAGACTGCAGTGTTATAAGTGTGGAATTTCACTGATTGGATTTGATCTAAAACATTCTTATTTATCTTAGTAAATTTCTCATTCCAGAGAGATTTTGCATCTGCAGTAAGTTTTTACACTTGTTCTTTCACTAAACTCTCCCCCTTTCTTATTTCTACACAAAGATTTGCTATGGTGTCTTTTTTGAATGTTCCAACTTCCTCACAGATTTTCATTACATGTTATTGAGCTTTCTTTTCCAACAGAATTTGATTATTTGCCAGAGTAATAGACTATTCCATGACCTGACCAATACTGGTAATGGTGTGGTCAATGGCTTTGCCACCAATTCTGAACAGCTCTTTAAGAGAATCTGTATTGTGTTGGATCTCTGCAAATCCTCTACTCATTTCCTTTTCTAGAGTAGTGACCTGATCTTTGACTGAATTGATTGATTCATCAAAATATTGCCTTTGGGCAGCCAGCATACCTTCAATCTTAGATAGAATATCTGAACTTACAATTGCAGCAGTAGGAGTGGCAGAAACAATGGCAGAAGGAGTGGAACTAGGTGTAGCAATTTGAGGTGGAGGAGGTGCTTTCCATGGAGGAATTTCTTCTATAACCACAGAGCTCTGGGATCTTATAGTGTGAGATACTGTATCATCCTCCTCATCAACAAATCTTGGGAGGGAGAAGTCAAGGTTCCTTAGAAAGGCTTCCACCTCTTTAGGTTCTGGCTCATCCTCTTCAGAGAGAGGAATGGTCTCTAGTGGAGTAGATTCTATCCTTGGAGAGGGAGAAGGAGCTGGAGTAGCTTGAGTTAAGGGTGGTGGAGAAGGTTCTTTTGATGGTTCTACAAAGGTTTCTTTGTGAAGGGGAGGAAGTGGTTCATTTGAAATGAGTTCTTTAATCATGCTGTCAATTGTTGCACTTGTGTGCTTGAGGGTTTCCTATCATGGAACATCTGATAGGGTGGCATCTGGAGAATCTGCCACAGGGCTCCTGATTGGAGATCTCACTGGGATTCTAAAAGGACTTCTGATGGGTGATCTACTTGCTGATCTGGCTGGAGAGGAAGGAGTAGGTCTGACAACAGGAATACAGGTTGCAGGCTCCCCCTCAGTTGTTGCACTAGAAGGTTCAGCAACATGATGAGAGGAGGGAGTTTGGGTCCTGACCTCAGAGGCAAAATCTTCAAGTTCTTTAGCTAACTGCTTGGAATTATTCAGCTTGAGTTCCCATCATTTGATGGAGGCCAATGAAATCTTCTTCAAGTGATGAACTTGAGTGCCTTTGGAAATTTTAAAAGTGACTGGATCAATCTCACTCAGCAACAAAGAGATTATCCTTGCAAACTTGGGATCCTGAATGTTGTCCTTAATCATCTCAAATACCATCATGCCATATTGAAATTTCTTCGTGCAGATTACAGCTGTCATAACACCAAATAGGTCATTAGTTATGAAACTAATGGACCCTGTTCTACAACATAAGATTTCTCCAATTAAATCTACCAAAAACTTTCCTACATCATTGAAGAGATTTCTCCTTAAAGAGTTGAACTCCTCAGAAACTCCACAAAAGGAGTAAGTTCTGTCATAATCTTCAAGTATTAGGTCCTCCTCTTCATCCACAATGGGCATCTTTAGAAGCTTTTAAACTTTGGTTTTATACAACTTGATTTTGATCCCTCTGACTTTAGTTTTCAACACTGTACCATTTCGCCTCACCTTGGCATTCCGGAAGAATTCCTCTACATCTGGAAAAACAATCTTGCAGGGTTCTGAGAGAACGAACATCAGTCCGATAGTTTCCAGGAGAAGGAGCAAGTTCTGGAAATCATCAGAAATGTCTGCAATCCCTGCGACGATAAGTTCACTGCCGACTCCTTTCTTCAAACTCTGCGCCATGGACGCTGACGACGACGAAGAACGGAGCGCAAGATGATGGCTGCGACGAAGCTTTTTCTCAGCGGAAGATGAAGAGTTTTCTAGAAGAGGAAATTTGAAATGTCGGTTGATTACTGATTTCTAAAACTTTATATATATATACATAATTCTAATTTATATAATTAAATGTCTAAGTAATCTAATATAAGCTTTTTAATAATTCGAAAAATAAGTCGGTTTGTGCAAAGACAGAATTGGAAAAGACGGGGCATTTCCCGAGAGGTATGGTTAGTTTTCGAGAAGTGTCGTATAGTTCTCGAGAAGTAAGGAAATAAGTTCTCGAGAGCTGATAATAGACTTCTTGAGAAGTAGCGCCTAGTTCTCGAGAGCTTTCAGAGTACTTCTCGAGAGGTAGAGTTATTAGTTTTCGAGAACTTAAGGGACTTCTCGAGAGATAGAATTTTGTTCTCGAGAAGTTGAGTAAGTTTTCGAGAACTAGTACTTTTCTTCTCGAGAAATAGGCTGAGTTTTCGAGAACTAGCTTCCTCTTGAGAGATTTTTGACCTTTTTTTTGAAGAGTCCTAGACTCTTGAGCCTTGAACTGATCCACTTTGGTCTATCCTTCTTTGTTCAGCAGCCCAAGTTCAGTTTTGATGAAATAGAACTTGGTCTCGTCCACCGGCTTCGTGAAAATATCTACAACTTGCCGATCTATTGGCACGTACTGCAGATCCACATCCCCTTGCTCTACATGCTCCTGGATGAACTGATATCTGAGCTCGATGTGCTTTGTCCGGCTGTGCGAGATTGGGTTGTTTGTGATTGCGATTGTGCTGGATGAGTTGCAGAACAATGGAATGTCTTTGACCTTCATATTGTAGTCTTCTGGCTGATTCTTTAGCCAAAGCAACTGTGCACAACAACTACCAGCAGAAATGTATTCTGACTCGGGTGTTAAGATTGCAGCATAGTTTTGCTTTTTGCTGCTCCAAGATATAAGCCTTCTTCCCAGGAACTGACACGTCCTAGAAGTGCTTTTCCTGTCATCTTTGCTACCTGAAAAGTCTGCATCTGAAAAACCGATTAGTTCATTGTCATTACTTCTTGGGTACCATAAGCCAAGATTTAGTGTACCTTTAAGGTATCTAAAAATCCGCTTTGCAGCAGCATAGTGAGATTCCTTACAGTTCACTTGGAATCTAGCACAGAAACCTGTAGAGAATATTATGTCTAGTCTACTGGCAGTAAGGTAGAGCAAGGATCTAACTATGCTTCTGTACTCGGTTTCATCAAAAGGTTTCCCTTTCTCATCTTTGTCCAGATACATAGCTGAGGCCATTGGAGTTCTCATTGAGGTTGCACTCTCCATTCTGAATTTCTTAATCAACTCCTTGGTGAACTTCGTCTGTGAGATGAAAACTCCATCTTCAGGTTGTTTCACTTGAAGTCCTAAGAAATACTTCAGCTCTCCCATACTACTCATTTCAAACTTCCCTTGCATAAGTTTAGAGAACTTTTGCCGATGTTGTCGTCTGTAGAACCAAATATAATGTCGTCAACATAGATTCGCACTAGCAAAATCTTGCCTTTAATTTCCTTAAGAAATAATTTCTTGTCTATCTTTCCCCTTATGAACTTGTTCTCGAGGAGAAAGCTAGACAACGTTTCGTACCAAGCTCGAGGAGCTTGTTTCAAACCATACAATGCTTTCGATAATAAATAAATATGCTCAGGAAAGTTAGGATCAACAAAACCTAGGGGTTGTTCCACATACACCTCTTCCTTTATGTCACCATTCAGGAAGGCGGACTTCACGTCCATTTGGTAGATAGTGAATCCCTTCAGTGCAGCATAATCCAGGAACAGTCTGATGGCCTCCAGCCTTTCCACTGGAGCGTATTTCTGGTCGAAGTCGATCCCTTCTTCTTGACGATATCCTTTGGCGATGAGTCTGGCCTTGTTCTTTATGATTGTCCCATCCTCGTCCATCTTGTTACTATAGACCCATTTCAGTCCGATGATATTCTTACCTTTGGGTCTTGGAACAAGTGTCCAAACTTTACAGCGCTTGAACTGATTCAATTCTTCTTCCATGGACAAGATCCATGATGCGTCTGAGTTTGCTTCCTCAAAATTCTTTGGTTCAACCTGTGAGAGAAAACTTAAATATAAATTCTCGTTAGTTGTACCTCGATGAGTTCTGACACCATCCCGGGGATCTCCTATGATCTGGTCCATTGGGTGATCCTTCAGATGTATGAGCTCTAGATTCCTCACATCTGGAACTTCTTGAGCCACTGGAGTGACTTCAACAACTTGGACAATATTTTCATCTTGATCCTCTACCTCTCCAATAGTGGTTGGAGAGGTGATCTTGATGAACTTTTCATCTTTACCTTCGGTCGATTCATCCAAGCTGATTTCTTTAAGCCTTGTACCTGCATCTTCAACAAGTACACTAGACGATTTGCTTTGCAGTAAGCTCGTCTCATCAAATACAATATGTATTGATTCTTCTACAACATGAGTTTTTCTATTGAAAATCCTGTATACCTTGGCTACTATATCCTACAAAAATACCTTCAAAACTTTTCTCACTAAACTTGGTAGTATGAAACTTACCATTGTTAAGTACGAAGTATTTACAGCCAAACATTCTAAAATATGAGATTGTTGGTTTCCTGCCTTTTAGAAGTTCATAGGGTGTCTTATCATGATTCTTGTTTATGAGGGCTCAATTTTGCACGTGGCATGCAGTGTTGACGACTTCAGCCCAGAAGTATTCTGGTAGTGAAGCATCACTCAACATGGTCCTGCAGGCCTCTATGAGTATTCTATTCCTTCTCTCAGTTACTCCATTTTGTTGTGGAGTATGAGGAGAGGAAAACTCATGAAGAATACCTAGGCTTTCACAAAATTCTGTCATGGCCCCAGATTTGAACTCCGTTCCATTGTCACTTCTGATTTTGACTACGGAACAGTTGTATTCATTTTGGACCTGCCTGACAAAATTGGTAAAGATATTGAAGGTATTTGACTTGTGTTTCAGAAAGAACACCCACACAAAATGCGAGTAGTCATCAATAATTACCAACGTATAATCCTTACCTCCTAAACTTCTAACTTGCAGTGGACCGAACAAGTCGATATGAAGTAGGTGTAAACACCTGTTAGAGTTTTTGCCAATAATGCTTTTAAAGATAGCCCTTATTTGCTTGCCTTTTACGCATGCATGACAAGGTCTCTCTTTGACATGCCTGACATTTGGGGCATCACGTACTAAGTTCTGGGAGAATAATTTATTAATAGTTTTAAAATTAATATGTTTAGCCTCTTGTGCAAGGTCACCAAGAGACGCACTATCTTTAGCCAAAAGACACACTTATGTAGAAGAATCTATACAAATAAAATTTAAGAAAAATATGTTCCTACTTCGAGTGCCTTATAGAATTGTTTCCATATTGTCAACAGACTTTATCATGCACTTGTCACCGTGGAACTCAACTATGTATCCTTTGTCACACAGTTGACTTATGCTTATGAGATTGTGTTCCAATCCCTCCACATAAGCTACATCCGAAAAGGATACACTACCGTTAGTGATCATACCGTAGCCTTTGGTTATCCCTTGGTCTGAACCTCCAAAGATGACCTTTGGTCCGTTGCAGACTGGAGTGAAATTCTGGAGTAGGCTTCTTGTCCCGGTCATGTGCCGAGAGCATCCACTGTCCAAGTACAAGATAGGCTTTTTGATGGCCTTTGGACATTCCTGCATTCATGATCACTTTGCCTTAGGAACCCAAACATGTTTGGGTCCTTGGTCTCGGGTTAGAACACCACCCCTACGAAGATTAGCATCCTGAGTGGTCAATCTCATGTTGCCAACTTGAGGAGTAGCGACCTTCCTGGTATTAAACCAACAATCGATGGAAAAATGACCAATTTTGACACAAAACCAACAGTCAAACATATTGTATCTTTGCCTTATGTACTCCTGCTTGACCTTTTGAGATGGTGGTCTAGCAGGGATAGCACTCTTGGAGGAGGAGGCTTCATGCTGATGGCAGTCACATGATTTCTTCTCCTTCGGATGCCTTTCCCCAACGGGCTTTACTTTAGGTGCTTTATTGAAGTTGTGGCCATGATTATAAGGACCATAGCTCTGAAGAATCACTTCTTCATAAGGTGCCTTATAGACATTCTCACCAAAGTTCCGAGGGCGAGCCCATCCTTGGTATTGATACTTTGGCTCTACATAGGTAGGCCTTGTCAGGTGACCGTAGGATGAGTCCAGATCAAACTTGTTTGTTGGAAAGATGACTTTCTTAAATACAGTCTGATCTAGAGGAGCTTTCCCCTTTTCTTTGGCAAAGGCCTTCTTGGCAGCCTTATTCTTCCGTTGAGCCTTTTTTCTCCTAGAAGATTTACTAGGAGCGACAACATGACCTAGTCCAGCTCCTTGGGCCTTAACTGAGAATTCAGCAATGAGTGGAAGAACCGTCTTAGGCTTAGAGAAACTTTCAACAAGTTTCTTCTCAGCCTCGAGTTATTTTTCCAACTCTTTGATGATTTCCTCTTTAAGGTCGAGGTGCTTAAGAGCTTGATTATATTCTTCAATAGAAAAATTGAAGTTCTCTTGAAGAGAGTCAGTCTTAGCGACTTCTTCTCTCAAGCTGCTCTCAATAGCCTTTGGAGACTTAATCTCTTTAGCCTGAGTTTTCACGACTCGGCAACATTTGTCGTAAGTCATGATCAACTCCTGATACTGGGCCATAAGTTCCGACTCATCATCAGAAGAGCTGTCCTCATGATCATGCTCAGAACTTTCAGATTCATAAAGAGGAGTGTGAGATTTTACCTCCCTAGTAAACTGGGGCTCTTGTTCGTCATCTGATTGAGCCATGAGCCCAAAGTAGGCTTCCTCTTCTTCACTCGACTCAGATGAGTCAGAGTCGCTGAGAGTCTCGCCCTTCTTGGCCAACAGGCTCTTCTCTATCCTCTTCTTGTGGTATGAGGACTTCTTTTCCTCTCTTCTGCCACCCTCCTTCTTCTTGTGGTGGCCATTAGCTATGGCGTGACTTGGTTTGTTATAGCTGTAGAAAACAATGTCAGTAGAAATCTGTTTGTTCTGTTTAGAGGTATACCTGTCATGGCTACTTGAGCCTTTCTTTCGCTGATCACCGTCTTGTCGTGATCTTTTGTATGAGGCATCCTTGCCTCTCCAGTAATTCTTCTTGTTCAAGAATTTCTTGACCTGCTGAGAGATCAACGAGAACTCTCCTTCAGATAGTTCTGACCCTGAGGTGCTTGGCTCAGAGTTTTCTTCTTCACACACATCTTGAGCTGGTGTTTGTGAGGCAGTTTTTCCTTTCCTTGAACTGTCAGACTTTAATGCAACAGACTTCTCTTTTGATGAGAAGCGACTTTTCTATTCTTCAGCTTTTCTGGAATTGACTTGCAGTTCATAGGACATCAGCTTGCCAAATAGATTCTGTGGGTACTGTCTCAGCTAGTCTGCCAAACTCTAGGATGGCACAGACTTTGTTGTCCCATTCCTTTGTGAGAGACCTCAGAAACTTATCATTCAGCTCCCCATTGATGAAGACTCGGCCATGCACTCTTAGGCCATTTACTATCTTGAAGAAATTCTCAAAGGTATCTACAATGGTCTCCTTTGACCCTTGCTTGAAGGCTTCATATTTCTGGTTCAGTAGGGACCTTCTATCATCCCTCACTTCTTCAGTACCTTCCATCAGAGTAACTAGAGACTGCCACAACTCCTTGGCAGATTGGCAGTGAATCAGATTCTGCAGCTTCGAGTCATCGACTGCACTTGCTATGATATTTTTAGCTTTCTTGTCCAAGGAGACAAGTGCAATCTCGTCCTTATCTAGATCCATCAATTTCTTTGGAACCATCTTGGTTGGATCTATAGTGGAGGTAGTCATGGGGACGTAAAGACCTTCTTCAACAATCATGAAGATCCGGGTCCACTGCTTCCATGAAAAATTTAATTCTCTCTTTCCACATGGGAAAGTTATTCTTTATGCACAGGGGAAGCTTGACAAAATCTTTGACCTTGTCCATTGCTTGAATAACCAAAGGACAACTTTCGAGAGGAAATTGATCAAGGTGTTAACCTTTTAACAACCAACCTCCCTCTGATACCAATTGAAAGTGTAAAGTTGTCAACCTAAATCACCTAGAGGGGGGTGAATAGGTGAATCGTGCGTCTATTTGTGGAATAAAAATTTTAACGGTCTAGCACAAGAAATCAAGCAATCATAGAAAGACAAGAAGATTTATAGTGGTTCCCCAATCTTGGGTACGTCCACTTTGTCTCACCGATCTAGCAAATCACTAGACTCGGCTAGTCCACTATCTCGGATTGAAAACAATACTATGCCTCGAAACCAAGTCCCTACAAACTCGATCCAAAAGAATCTACACTCGGAAGATAAAACTTCCTACAAACTCGGAGAACAACGCTCCTACACTCGGAGAAAATCTCCTACAATGATAACAAAAAGATTTGGAAAAATACAAAAAGAGATTTCTCAGATCTGGAAAAATTGAGCCCTAGGTCTTCTTCTTGAATTGACGGCTCTTTCAGAAACGGTTGAAGAAGACTTGATGATCTGACCTGAGAAAGCTTTTACCTACTCGATCAAAGAAAAGATGATGATCCCTTGAACAACAAGTCTTCTTTGATCGAAAGCAAAAAGATCGATCTCACGATGAGCGGCGGCGGCGGCTTCAGAACGTGTTCTTTTGGAAAGAGAAAGCCAATCCATAAATTTAGAATGTACGGAAATCTGCTCCTTGTAATTGTTAGGGTTTTCTCTTTACGATAAGACTTTATATAGGATTACCCTAAACGGCTAGAAAAGACATTAATGACGACACGTGGACCAATCACGTCAATTCATTTGAAAATCCGGCCGATCTTGACTTAAGATAATTTTCTGAAAAAATTCGACTTACAGTTCTCGAGAAGTAACTTTAGTTCTCGAGAACTAGAAATTGAGTTCTCGAGAGCTATCAGGACTTCTCGAGAACTAAACTGCTTAGAAGAATTCTGGACTTCTCGAGAACAAAAGGCTGAGTTCTCGAGAACTAACTGACTTCTCGAGAACTATGGAGTCTTCTCGAGAAATAACACTTAAGAAAGATTTCTGAGGCAACATTTGACTATTCGAGAAATAGGGCTGGCAGTTTTCGAGGACTTAAGCCAAGCTTCTCGAGAACAAGATAGACTTCTCGAGAACTATAATTGAGTCTTCTTGAGAACTGGCCAAGACTTCTCGAGAACAAAGAAGATTTCTCGAGAACTACATCAGACTTATCGAGAACTCTGACTTAGAAAAATTCTTGAACCTGTCTGGACTTCTCGAGAACCAAAAGCTGGGACTTCTCGAGAACTCTAAGGACTTCTCGAGAACTAAGAGGCTAAGCTTCTGGAGAACTCTAAGGACTTCTCGAGAACTAAGAGGTAAGCTTCTCGAGAACTCTAAGGACTTCTCGAGAACTAAGAGGTAAGCTTCTCGAGAACTCTAAGGACTTTTAGAGAACTAAGAGGTAAACTTCTCAAGAACTCTAAGGACTTCTCGAGAACTAAGAGGTACTTCTCGAGAAGTGGACTTAGAGAATTTTTTGAACTTTAGAAAAAATCTTTCTCTACTCTTCAAGAGTCCACTCTTCATTCCATGATCCAAGGTTTGAATATGAAGTGTATCCCAATAGCGACGCTACACACGAGTCAACTCCTTGGATCACACAGTAAGGGATTACACTGTATGGTCCTGTGTTCATGACCCACTGTAAACTGACATTGGTCTACACTTAGCAATGGTAATATGCAAACACACAACTAGAACAAGGATGTCAAATACAACTTAATTCATCTTAGTTCAAAGGGGCCTTCAATAAATCTGGGTTATTGTGGATGCAATACCAAACAGTCTAAGTAAAAAGTGTTGACACACTCAACGCCGTCTGCCTTGTTATCTTTTCTAAGTCTTTTGGCGTTGAGTGAGTTGAGCTAACTCAATGCCATCTTGCCATTCAGACTTTTCTAAGTCTTTTGGCGTTGAGTGAGTTTAGCTCACTCAACGCCGTCTTGCCAGTCAGACTTTTCTAAGCCTTTTGGCGTTGAGTGAGTTGAGCTCACTCAACGCCATCTTGCCAGTCAGACTTTTCTAAGTCTTTTGGCGTTGAGTGAGTTGAGCTCACTCAACGTCGTCTTGCCAGTCAGACTTTTCTAATTCTTTTAGCGTTGTGTGAGTTGAGCTCAGTCAATGCCGTCTAGCCAGTCTGATTTTTCTAAGTCTTTTAGCGTTGAGTGAGTTGAGCTCACTCAACGCCGTCTAGGCAGTTAGATTTTTTTCCACGTCTTTTGGCGTTGAGTGAGTTGAGCTCACTCAATGCCGTCTTGTCAGGCAGATTTTCTAAGCCAAAAGCGTTGAGTATGGTGAACTCACTCAACAGCTTTGGCTGTTTGGCATTGACAGCGTTGAGTGTGGTGAACTCACTCAACGCTGTATGCTTAGATTGATAGTTTATGGTAAAAGCATTGAGTGTGGGGAGATCACTCAACGCCTTTGGCTGTTTAGCGTTGGCAGATTTGTGTAAGCGATTTACGACTATGTGTTTTGATGTTTAGTGAGTGGTACTCACTCAACGCGGCGTCGAGTGAACTCGTCGCTTTTCCCTCTTGGTGCTTTAGCTTTGGGTGAGTGGTGCTCACTCAATACTGCGTCGAGTGTATCTGACGCAGCACCGAGTGTACTAAACGCTTTTCCCTTAGACTTGTAGTTTTCTCCCGAGTCTCTTAGTGTAGGTTTTATAAGGTTTTGGTGATGTTTTCGGCTAGTTTTGAAGGCGGATCGTGAATCATGGTAGGTGGTTACTTTGGTGTTCATGACAGGGATGTTTGGGTGTTGAGCCGTGGCCACCACCATTTTAGCCCCGGTTTGGGCCAGTGTGTTGGACCCCAAGGTTGCACCGGTGGCCCCTGAGTTATTTTGATCTGGTTGTTTGGAATAGGGCTTTTTGGTCACCAACCCAGATCTATGGTTTTACCACTGCTAATGATTCATAGGTTAGGACTATTAGTTCCTTTGTTTCCAGATTATTTGGGCATTTTGTGGCTTTGTTGTCCTGCAGGTTTTAGCGGAGCATGTTGTTATTCTCGCACTTTGTGCGCTTTGAATACTCTTTTTCTTTGAGTACTTTACTTTTGCTGTCAAATTTTCTTCCTTTTGTCGAATTTATCAACATTCTTTTGTAGGGTTTGGTATACCCCACCTTTGTTTTATTGCTTATGATCTACTGCTCCTTTACTGCTTGTTTTTTTTCTCTTGCTTAGGTGTTCTTTCTTTGAATGCCTCAGGTTCAGGGTTGTAGCCGATTAAGCAGCTAGTTTTCTTTTGGAGCTTGCTAGTGATCTACTGTTTTGCTGAGGGTTCTTTCCCTCATCTTTGTGCGGTATTTCTTTTCTTGTTTCCTTTCCATATAGTCATACATACTCACCAGTGGGTTCGTGTCAGGTTGTTGACACCAACTGGTGGTTTTTCTTATGATGCTAAGCATGTGACTTAACTGCTAGTTTTTGCCTATTTTTGAAGGTTGTTTACTTGTTCTCTGGGAATGCTTTATGCTAGGATGCATGTTAGATATTTTAACTCATAAAAGCATTACTATATGTACTTCATACATGCCATATTTCTAAAACTAAAGTACTACTTTCCAAAGTAACGTAAAGACTATTTTCATATTATACTAAATTTAAAGTCCTGTACTTCATGAGTTGTTCATCGGAGACGTTTACGCTCATGTAGGATGTCAAACTACCTTAACTAAAGTATTTTTCTGCAGCGTATAACTATATTTACCTGTGGGCTAGTTGATCCACTGTTCCGAGGGATACGACCATCTAATTTGAAAGATTTTCTTCATAATAACTTATGAATTATGTATAACTTGTTTAGGTTGGTGCCTTTCCTGAGCCTCTGCAGTTATCTCCTGCATGGCGTGGCATCACGACACATATTTTCTCTTACTCCGATATAATTTTATTGCTGAGAAAATGCGGTTTGTGACAAGTTGTATCAGAGGGAGGTTGTTTGACAATTGGTCGGGCAACCTTCCCTTGTTAGTGTTAGTAGTTTAGTGTCATATCATACACACACCGATGTGTCATCAGTACATCTTGGCTGAAGCATAAACACTACACTCATAAGCATGATTAGAAGTATACAGGGCATATTATGTAGTATTGGATGCATAATATGTGTTCGTATATGGATCCACCATAGGTGGCAACATGTGAGGGTTATGTAGTATGGGATGCATAACCTCACCACATGAATGCCCATTAGCACGTTTTCTCTTTTCGTTGTATGCAATGTTATGTAGTATGGGATGCATAACATTTCCATGTGTACGCTGATCATAAAATGCATTAAGGCCTTTTTAGAATGCATAGCACAACATGCATAGCATAACATAGCATAGACACAACGTGTCAAGCTAAAGATTTATATGATGACGTATGTACACACATGGTTTTGAGTCAAAAGGAATATAAATTCTTGCATTCAAGGTCTAAGCACATGAGTTAGTGTGATGATGGTGAATCATCCTAGGTTAAGCATAACATCATTATTAAATAATCCCAGGGCAAGTTAGCTGTTGAAGCTAATACTTAAGTATGTTTTTTTTGTACTGTGTCGTTTGAGTTCTAGTTTTTAAGCTAGGTTTTGATTAGCAGTTTATTGTTTTACTAGAATGTCGCTTTAGCGTGATGCAACAAGGTCGACTCCCCAACTTTAGGGTGAGTCGTCAGGTGTACAGGATGAGGTAGTTATTGTAGAACTGCGCCAGAGCATGGAGACCCTGTCAGGCTTGATTGTGGTGAGGCAAGCGTAGTTGTAGGCATTGTTGGTTGCCACCTTAGGATGGAAACCATGTGAGCAAACCCCCGCAGTGGGGGAGAATGAGAGCGAGATTAGCAAATTGAATAAGATTGCTTCTAGATTGTTAGCTGCTAAAGAGTGTAGAGTCAAAGGTTTCTTGGGTGGCCTCCCAAGTGACATTCAGCAGTACACCAATACTTACCCATTCGAGACGAATGAGAGGACAGTGGAAGTTTCCCTTAAAGTTGAGTCTATTGGATATGCTAAGGATCGGGGCATGATACTAAGGAAGGACAGGAGGATGTCCAATGAGGGTAAGAATACGTAGGTATCCAGTGCTGCTCCAAGGAAGAGGAGTAAGGAAGTGTGTAGTTTTTTCTGCCGACCGGGCCACCTTTTGGAAAGATGTTACCAGAGAATTGGAGCTCAGAAGAAGGAACAGGTTCATGCGATTCAGGGTGCTCCTAAGAGGGACTTGGTGTGTACTTTGTGCAAGAAGAAGGGGCATGATGTTGCCCGTTGCAGGTTAAATAATAAGGTTTGCTTTCAGTGTAGACAGAAGGGGCATGTTAAGATAAAGTGCCTGCAGCCCCAGCCCATTCTTCGGCCAGTCCCACCTCGGGCATTGTCACCGCCACAACAATTGGACAAATTAAAAGGAAAGCTGAATGTGTTATCATCAGAAGAAGTTCAGACTTCTACCCAAGTAATATCAGGTTAGGTCCTCATCTAGTCTTAATTATTAGCGGTATTTATAGTTTTAGTATTTGCTTCCTTAATTGCGTGAACGATTGTTTAGGAAGATTTCTGCAGTATGTGCTCGGAAGCTTTTAGATTCCAGATGTTTTGCTTGTTGGTTTCGGTGTTGGAGACCAAAGTTAGTTTGTCGCATTTAGAGGAGATCTCTATGGTGCGCGAGTTGGGGTTGTCTTTCCAGCCAATCTTCCTGGTCTTCCGCCTGAGAAAGATGTGGAGTTTGTCATAGATCTGGAGTCGGGTACTCGTCCTATTGTTAATCCCCCATACCGTATGGACCGTGTGAGCTGGATGAGTTCTAGAGAATGGTTTTATAAGGCCAAGAATCGATGATGTGTTTGATCAAGTAGCGTGGTAGCACTGAGTTGTCAAAGATTGATCTTCGTTTAGGCTACCACCAGTTCAGGATTCGTGAATCAGGTATCCCACTGACTGCTTTCCGCTCCAGGCTTGGACATTTTGGGTTTTTGGTGATATCGTTTGAGTTCCAGGCTTGGACCTTTATGAATCTGATGATCAGAGTATTCAAAGATATTCTGGACCGACTCATAGTTGTGGTTATAGACGACATTTTGGTATATTCCCGCAATGCTGAGGAGCATGACCAGCATCTGCGTTTAGCCTTATCGGCTTTGAGGGACCACAAGTTGTTCACCATGTCGAGCAAGTGCGAGTTTTGGTTACCTCAGGGTTTGTTTCTGGATCAAGTGGTTAACAAGAATGGGATTTCAGTCGACCCGGAGAAAATAGCTGTTGTTATGGAATGGACTAGGGATTTCAGTCAACGCAAGAGAATGCAGCCTTCGTTAGGAGCAAGAAGTTCGAGGAAGCTTTTCAAGAACTAAAGAATAGATTATGCAATGCCTAGGTTTTTGGCATTGCCTACGGAGGGCATGGATTATGATGTGTTTATGGATGCATCTCATGTTGGGCTTGGACGCATGATGATGCAAGAAGAAAAAAAAGTGATGGTGTATACGCATGATCTAAAGTTGGCAGCCGTGAATTATGAGCTAAAGTTGTGGAGACACTTTTTGTAAGACGCGCAATGCAAGATTTACGCTGATCATAAGAGTTGAAGTATGTCTTCACTCAGAAAGAATTGAATTTGAGCCAGCGGTAATGGTTAGGGTTTGTTGCTAATGTTGAGGTGGAGATTTGATACTATTCGGGAAAAGCTAATGATGAATCAAGACTCGAAGAAGATTGCCTGGTGGTTTGGGGTGAAAGGTAATAGATCCAAGTTCGTATTCGAGTGCTCTAATTGTAAGCGGGTTAAGGCCAATCATGGAAGGCCTGGAGGCAAGTTGACTCCCTTGGAGATTCAGAGTTGGAAGTGGGAGAGCATTTCGATGGATTTAATCACAGGTTTAGCAAGATCTCCTCGAGGGCATGCTTTTAGTTTGGGTTATTGTAGACAGATTGACGAAGTGTGCTCACTTCATACTTTATAAGATTGATTACCCAATGAAGAAGATAGCTGAGCTATATCTGAATGAAGTCGTCCGGTTGCATGGAATTCCAGTCAGTATTATATCAGACCGAGACTCCAAGTTTATGTCTCGCTTCTGTAAGAGTTTGCAAGAGGGTTTGGGTACTGATTTTAGATATTCTACCGCATATCATCAGCAAACAAAGAGTCAGATGGAGTGAGTTAACCAGATCGTGGAGGATACGATCAGATGTTGTATTTTAGACCATGGAGGAGCGTGGGACGAGTGTTTGTGGCTGATGGAGTTTGCTTATAATAACAGTTATCAAGAAAGCTTGCAAATGACTTCTTTTGAAGCTCTATTTGGGAGATGTTGCAGAACTCCCCTATTTTGGACTGAGGTTGGCGAGAGATCTTTGTTGGGTCCAGATTCGCTCGAAGAAATGGAAGTTTCTGTGAAGCTATTCGAGAGAAGCTTCGGATAGCTCAGGCACATTATGAGAAGAATGCCAATCGGAGTAGATCTGGTTTAGAGTTTGCAGTAGGGGACTTGGTATTTTCTTAAGGGTTTCCCCGATGGTTGGAGTTAATAGGTTCGGAAAGAACCGGATGTTGGATTCAAGATATGTAGGGTCGTTTATAAATTGTTGTTTGGATTGGTGTGTCAGCTTGCAGGCTGGATTTGCCCGTAATTTTCCCTGGCGTGCACGATGTTTTTCACGTGAGCCAATTGCGGAAGTGTGTACTAAGCGACATGCAAGTTTTGAATTCATGGCCCCAGTTGGAGCCTAATCTTTCTTATGTTGAGATGCCAATCCTCATTTATTTGGATACTCAAGATCGTGTATTGAGGAAGAGGACCATTCCGATGGTTAAAGTTTTGTGGAGAAACCTTGACGTGGAAAGCGCGACTTGGGAGTTGGAGACAGCTATGAGGGAGGCTCACCTCATCTGTTCCCCTGATTTTGCTTGGTATGTATTTTTCTTTATAACCCTTGGTTATTTATTTTTTAGCTTCTATAGTATAAGTTTGTGCGTAAAGTTTCGGGGCGAAACTTTCTTTTAGGGGGAGTGACTGTAATGCCCCCGGTTTTTTCTGAGATTATTTAATCTTTATTTGGCATTACGTTGATGTATTTCCGGCTTGTGTTGTTGTTAGAGCGTGGTCTTAGCTCTTTAGGATTTCTTAGTGGCTTGTTTGTAGCCTGTTGGCAAGATTCCCTAGCGAGCCGGTGTCTTTTTTGGTGACTCGGTGGAGACCCTCCGGGAATGCTTGTGTTTTGTCTTCGGGAGGTGTTAGCCTGAGTTTTGTTCATCGGATGTTGATTTCGACTTCGCTGTTGTCTTTGTAGCATGGGTATTTAGCTACGGTGTGAATTTCTTCAGATTACGAGGTTGTTCGGTTTTCGCGTCGTTTAGGCATTTTATTTTAATTAACTGATATAATAGTATATCATGTTAATTTTTTGTGTTGTATGACTGATTTTTTAATAACAGATATAATATTATAATGAATATTATATCACATTATAATTTAAGTGGCTGTTTTTTTTATTATTATAATAGTGGGTGTAGTGGCTGAGTATAATATACTTATTTAGTATTATATAATATATTTAGCTGAGTGGAGAGATGATTTATATAGCTTATTTTAGTCATCCCTATTCATCTTCCCAAAAACCCGGCGGCTAGCTTCTTGCAGAAGAAAGAGGGCGATGAAAAACCTGGAGCTTCCAGCGGACGATTTCTTGAGGTTTAGAACCCGAAATTCTTGTTTGAGTCTAGATTTGGACTTCTCTCGCCAAGATCAACCTCCCTAAGGTAAGCTTTTCGAGTTTATTGGATTTTTGGGGGGTTAGGCTTTGCGGGTTTACCTTGTTTTCTTTCTAAAGCTCTGGATTTTCTTAGGTAGCTGCTCTCCCTGCCAGATCCGAGTGAGGAGGATTTTAGCTGGCTGATTCCCGAAGATTGGGACAAGTGATGCTCTTTAATCCTTGCCAAGACTGATTCTCTGTTTTCCTGATCATTTTATCCCTCTTTTTGCTTAGATCCTAGGTGTAATGTAGGTTTTGTCCATGGTTATATTGTTATTAGTGTAGATAAGCTCCAGCTAGTACAAGTTTTTTAGAGAGAAAATGTCTGATTGGGTGGGTTTTGGTATGGCTCTAGCTGGATAGGTTAAGTCTATACCGGGATAGTTAGAAATAGCAGGGTTTCATTACAGCTAGTCGATGCAATAAGAGAAAATATTATGATTTTGGGCTAGTTGTTGTGTTCTAGCATGGTCGGTTTGAGTAGAGCAATTTTTCTGCCAGGTCTCTGCCCCTTGGTGTTGAGTGTATCTTAGTACAGAAGTCCAATTTTTAGGCAAAGTGTAAAAGTGTTGAGTGTGGTGGACACACTCAACGCCTAGCTGTTTTGGTCTGGAGTCTAAGTAAAAAAGCGTTGACAGCGTTGAGTGAGGTGAGCTCACTCAACGTCGTCTGCCTTGTTAGCTTTTCTAAGTCTTTTGGCGTTGAGTGAGTTGAGCTCACTCAACATCGTCTTTCCAGCCAAACTTTTTAAGTCTTTAGGCGTTGAGTGAGTTGAGCTCACTCAACGCGTCTTGCCAGTAAAACTTTCTAAGTCTTTTGGCATTGAGTGAGTTGAGCTCACTCAACGCCGTGTTACCAGTCAGACTTTTCAAAGACTTTTGGCGGTGAGTGAGTTGAGCTCACTCAACGCCGTCTTACCAGTCAGACTTTTCTAAGTCTTTTGGCATTGATTGAGTTGAGCTCACTCAATACCATCTAGCCAGTCAGATTTTTCTAATTGTTTTGGCGTTGAGTAAGTTGAGCTCACTCAACGTCGTCTAGGCAGTTAGATTTTTTTCCAAGTCTTTTGGCGTTGAGTGAGTTAAGCTCACTCAATGCTGTCTAGTCAGGCAGATTTTCTAAGTCAAAAACATTGAGTATTGTGAACTCACTCAACGGCTTTGGCTGTTTGGCATTGACAGCATTTAGTGTGGTGAATTCACTCAACGTTGTCTGCTTAGCTTGATAGTTTAAGGCAAAAGCATTGAGTGTGGCGATCTCACTCAACACCTTTGGTTGTTTAGCGTTGGTAGAGTTGAGTAAGCGATTTGCAGCTATGTGTTTCGACGTTGAGTGAGTGGTACTCACTCAACGCGGTATCGAGTGAACTCGACCCTTTTCCCGCTTGGTGTTTTAGCGTTGGGTGAGTGGTGCTCACTCAATGCGGAGTCGAGTGTACTCGACGCGGCGTCGAGTGTACTCAACGCTTTTCCCTTAGACTTGTAGTTTTCTCTCGAGTCGCTTAGTGTGGATTTTTATAGGGTTTTGGTGAAGTTTTCGGCCAGTTTTGAAGGCTGAATTGTGAATCATGGCAGGTGGTTACTTTGGTTTTCTTGACAGGGATGTTTGGGTGTTGAGCCTTGGCCACCACCATTTTATCCCCGGTTTGGGCCGGTGTGTTGGACCCCAAGGTTGCACTGGTGGCCCCTGAGTTATTTGGATCTGGTTGTTTGGATGAGGGCTATTTTTGGTCACCAACCCAGATCCATGGTTTTACCACTGCTAATGATTCATAGGTTAGGACTGTTAGTTCCTTTCTTTCCATAAAATTTGGGCATTTTGTGGCTTTGTTGTTCTACGGGTTTTAGTGGAGCATGTTATTATTCTCGCACTTGGTTCTCTTTGAATACTCTTTTTCTTTGAGTACTTTACTTTTGTTATTAAATTTTCTTCCTTTTGCTGAATTTATCAATATTCTTTTGTAGGGTTTGGTACACCCCCCTTTGTTTTATTGCTTATGATCTACTGCTCCTTTACTGCTTGTTTTTTTCTCTTGCTGAGGTGTTCTTTCTTTGAATGCCTCAGGTTCAGGATTGTAGCCGATTAAGCGGCTAGTTTTCTTTTGGAGCTTGCTAGTGAACTGTTGTTTTGCTGAGGGTTCTTTCCCTCATCTTTGTGAGGTAGTTCTTTTCTTGTTTCATTTCTGTATTGACATACATACTCACCAGTGGGTTCGTGTCAGGTTGTTGACGCCCACTGGTGGTTTTCCTTGTGATGCTAAGTATATGACTTAACTGCTAGTTTTTGCCTATTTTTGAAGGTTGTTTACTTGCTCTCTGGGAATGCTTTATGCTAGGATGCATGTTAGGTATTTTAACTCATAAAAGCATTACTATATGTACTTTATACATGCCATATTTCTAAACCTAAAGTACTACTTTTCAAAGTAACGTAAAGACAATTTCCATATTATACTAAATTTACAGTCCTGCATTTCATGAGTTGTCCTTTGAGGACGTTTATGCTCATATAGGATGTCAAACCATCTTACTAAGGTATTTTTCCGCAGCGTATAACTATAATTTACTCTTGGGCTAGTTGATCCACTATGCCGAGGGATACGACCATCTAATTTGAAAGATTTTCTTCATAATAACTTATGAATTCTATATAACTTGTTTAGGTTGGTGCCTTGCCTGAGCGTCTGCAGTTATCCCCTTCATGGTGTGGCATCACGGCACATATTTTCTCTTACTCTAATATAATTTTATTGCTGAGAAAATGCAGGTTGTGACAAACCCTCCTTCCAAGATGGAAGAGTGAGGATAGGGGCCGATGTAAGCCGACCCTTCAACTTTTTGAAGTCCGCCTCACACTGCGGCATCCAAACGAACGGAGAGTCCTTCTTTGTCAAAGAAGTGAGTGGGAGGGATATCTGAGAGAATCCCTGCACAAACTTCCGGTAGTACTCGGCCAATCCCAGAAAACTTCGTACATCCATGACCGTCTTTAACTGGTTCCAATCTCATATTGCCATAATATTTGTGAGATCCACCGTCAATCCTGCTCCACTGATAATATGGCCTAAAAAAGCTACCTCTATCAGCCAAAATTGGCATTTGCTAAACTTGACATACAACTGATGCTCCCTGAGCTTCTCCAGGGTCAAGGCCAGATGTTGTTCATGCTCCTCCTTTGTCCTCGAATAAATAAGTATGTCATCTATGAACACAATGACAAACCTGTCAAGGTACAGCTCGAACACCCGGTTCATCAAGCTCATGAATGTCGATGGCATATTCGTGAACCCAAAGGGCATCACGATAAACTCGTACAAGCCATATCTGCTGTTAAACACCGTCTTTAGGATATATTCCTCCTGAATCCGTTGCTGATAGTATCACGACCTTAGATCCAGCTTCAAGTACCAATGTGCTTCCTCTAGCTGATCAAATAACTCGTTGATCCTTTGCAGTGGATAAGTGTTCTGGACTGTCAACTGGTTTAGTGCACGATAATCAATGCACAACCTGAGGGTCCCATCCTTCTTCTTTACCAACAAGACCGGAGCTCCCCAAGGCGAGGAATTTGGCCTAATGAATCAAGCCTCCACCAGTTCCTTCATTTGACTCCTGAACTCCACCAGCTCCTTTGTAGACATCTGATAGGGATACCTAGACACCGGCTTATCTCTCGGCACCATCTGGATCTGGAAATCCTTCTCACGATGCGGCAACAATCCTGGTAGCTTCTCTGGGAACACATCCGCAAAGTCCCGTACCTCCGATTTATCGGCGACCACTGTCTTGACCTCGACCATCTCGAAGAACACCTGATAGACCTTCTCTCCCTGCATGTGGGCCTTGATTGCCTGAATAGAAGATAAAATCCTATGGGAGAGAGGAGTAATAACTTCAAAGGTCGCGAAGTTGTTGTCATAACTCAGTACAACCTTCTTTGTCGGGCAATCTATCTAGGCGTGGTTCCAAGTAAGCCCTATCATGCCTAGAACCAAGTCGAAGTCCGGCATCCTCAAGACCATAGTCGGGGCCTCGAGCGTCAGTCCATCAATTATCACCTTTAGGAGGAACTTAGTAGTAGCTAAGAACTCCGTCTTGTAGGGGAGACGCACCCTCCTGGTGACTCCCGTATAATTCCTTACTCCTTCCCGTCCCTTTACGAACTCCTCGGAGACAAAATTGTGTGACGCCCCCGTATCCACCAAGGTGTGGGCGGGTTTGCCGCACACCATGACTATTCCTGTTTATTTAGATTTGGTTAGGTAACTGAACTGATGGTTTTCTTTCCTAGTATGCTACTGTTGTTCGTTGTTTCAAATATTCCAAAAGTAAATAACAACATAAAATTAATAGCATACCTGCAATCACCCTGCCCGGGTCCCGAGGTGGAGCCAAGTCTAGAGCATACATGTAACGTATCGATTCATGCTAGGCCCCTCGTGCATGCTTCTGAGTTAGGAGAGCTGACTTGGGCCCAGGGAGTGAAGGCGACTAGGCTTACACTCGTCTGGAAAAGAGAAACTGGTCTAGAATTCAACATGGGTAGAGATACAGGCATGTCCCTACCCGTGTGTGTTGATTAGAACTCGAGACGTATCGAGTGGAACTCGACAAGGCCTTTCCCGTGCAAGAAATGGGTAGAGACACGGGCGTGTCCCTACCCGTGTGCGTTGAGTGAAGATCAACAAATGTGTCCCGAGCAGGACACGGGTAGAGACACGGGCATGTCCCTACCTGTGTGCATATCTCCAGCAAGGCGATCGTGTCTCCCAAGTAGGACACGGGTAAGAACACGACCATGCACATGGCCGTGTCCCGTGAGACGTGTAGTGTACACAGGCGTGTCCCTACCCGTGTCTGTGTCCATACGACGCAATAACCGTCGATGGCGCTTCACCGAGCGGGACACGGGTAGGAACACGGGCGTGTTCCTACCTGTGTTAGTCCTATTTATATAGCATTTGGCCGTTTTTAAACCTATTCCCAATCCTTTTTTTCTGTGTAGAAACTGCTGGAGGAGGGAAGGAGTTGCTGGAATCAACTATACTCCGTGAAGAACCACTGCCGCCAAGGAGAAGAGGATGTCGCCGCGAAGAGTCATGTGATCTATGGCCGGAAATAATGGAAATGTCAGAAATGTAGTGAGTTTGCTCCCCTCTCCCTTGGTATTAGATCTGTAGTTAATCCTAGGCGAGATATCAACTCAAAAGTGTCTTGATGTATGAGATGGAGACTCCTAGGAAGAGGCCATACAAGGACTTGTGTTCTAGGGTTTAGTAATCTTCAACCTCTCCTTCCTTCAATGTGATGGTGGGGATGCTCTCGTGAAGAGGAATGGCCTAATGAGGGTGAATAAGGGAGGAGGATTTCTAGGTGTGATTTTGGAAGATCCGCTAGAGGAGGAAGATGAACCGATGTCGTTCATTCCGCCTCAAAAATCCGTGCAGAAATCTATATTCTGCACGCATCGATTTTTATGGCCATTTTCATGTATGTCATGGCCAGATCCAGGATTTCGACTAAACACAAAAGTCGTAGGCCTTGGAGAGATCTTTACAACGAGTGGTTACACATATTCAGGCGATATCTGAAGCCACGGGAAAGCCTGATCGAAATTGATGGTTGACAATGTAAACGTGTTGAAACTGTAATTTGAATGTAGTAGTCTTAGAAGCCGCTTTTGAGTATGATATAGCCAAATCTGGGATTTTGGCTAAACACGAAAGTCGTGGCCCTTGTAAATACCTTTCCAACGATGGGTTACACATTTTCGCCGGATTCCTGTTGCATCAGGAATCCCCGTTTGAAGCTCTACTCTCTATACAATTCCTGCATGCTTAGTTCTTTGTTAATATAAACCTAATTTAGTATTATTAGAGGAATTGTGAACAGTTATCGTAAAGTTCATGGTGAGCTGTTAGGTGATACATTATAATCAGATGATGAAGTAAAACCTACTTGAACGAAATGGTTGATATTGGTAAAGGCCGGCAGAATAGGCGTATTGTAGTACAGGCTAGCCCGAGTGCTAGTGCTACCGCAAGGCGGCTGTTCTGGGCATAAGACTCACCTCGTGCCTTGTTCTGTGTTCCAGGAGGGGGGGGGGGTTCTTACAAATGGTATCAGCTTTCTACGATCCTAAATTAGAGAAGTCATTCTATAATTGTGCCACCCCCGTTTTTAGTCAGTTTGGGGACAAACTAACTTAGCGGAAGCAGTGGTGTGCCCATATGTAATTCACACTAAGTATGTCCAACTTTGGCCTTAAGATTAGCCAACCTGACCTTAGGTTTGTATTCTACGTGTAGATTACAATGCCCGTTGAGCCAATGGGGGGCACCCACACCCCGTCCGTACCCACACAATTTCAACAATCGGAACTAGGGCAGACGTTCACAGCTATCCTGGATTCCTTCAAATTCCAACAAGCCCCCGTACAACAACAAGGTCCGAGCTCCAATTGGGTGAGCACTTTCTGATCTCTCTCCCCTCCTGCTTACCTTGGGACAGAGTCGGCAGATCGTACGGAGGAATCGCTCGACACCATGCAAGAACTGCTGGCAGGAATTAGATGCCCAAACAATATGGCTGTGACCCTGGTAGTGACACTCCTGGAACAGCACACCAAGAGTTGGTGGAAGTCCCTCATGGGCTCCACCTTTCGAAGGCGAGTGTATATGGAGATCAGCTGGAACGAGTTCTCGGGAGCCTTCCGAGATCACTTTATCCCTTTGTCAGCCTGAGATAGACTTGAGGAAAGGTTTCTGCAGCTGAAGAAGGGATCAAAGTTAGTGACGGAGTACCAGGGGGAGTTTTAGCATTTGGCTAGATTTACTGACTCCTATGAGTTGGATGATAGAGGATATGCTAAAAGATTCTACAAAGGCTTGCGATACCCCCTGAGGCAAGCCCTTTTGTTTATAGCAGACTCCAGCCTGGAGGAAATAATTGACATGGCAAAGAGGCTGGAAGCAGACCACTTGGGAAGTGGTAAGAGACCTGCTGAAAGGGTGATGGAAGTTGGCCCGAGCAATAGAAGGAGACACGATTACGGAAGAGGAAGGGGATATCAGAGAGGTGGCAGGAACTTCAACCAGAATTATAAAGTGGAGCACCCGGTTCCACAGCCGCCTGACTAGTTTTAGTCATCCTTTTTTTGGGTAATTAAGTAGTCAAAATTCCTAAGTTTTATTATAATTTTGTGTTTTGTATGCTTGTTATGATGTTATTATAGTCATTTTATGTTTTGATATTAAAATCTATATAGTCTTATTATATGTATTATGTTACTATATATTATGTAATGCTTAGTAATTATAATTAATATTAGTTTATATCTTAATGTTTTTATCTTAATGTTTTTATGTTCTTGATATTTTGTTTTTATTTTAATGTTCTTGATGTTTTAATGTTGTTTATAACATAACTAATCTATGTTTTGTCGTTTTTTTTTTGTTGTAGGATCAAGCCCACATTTGAGACCAAGTGCAGCCTCTACAACTTGGAGCAGCTCACATACCTACCCGAGCCCATGGTTCACCTCATGAAGCAGCCCTCCATGCTACCAAGCCTACATGAAGCCAACCCGAGCCTAATGCATGCAGCCCGAGCCCATGTGTAGCCAGCCCACTTCAATATGTGGTCGGCCCTCTATAACTTGGAGCAGCCCCTAGCCTACCCGAGCCCACTAACAAGCCCATGAAGAAGCCCCCTATACATGTGTCCGGCCACCTTCCTCACCTTCCCTTCCACATTCATTCTCTCTCCCTCTCTCCTCATTATTACATGCATACATTCATCCCCCTACATCGCCGAACCCCCCTCTCTTTCTCTCTTCTTTATTCCATATTCACTCCCCCTCTCTACTTTACATTCCCTTTGAGCATCTCCATAAATGTTATACATGCATCCTCCCATTTTATCTTTCCTTCATTAAATGCATACATGAATTCTTCCCATCATGTGGCCGCCACCCCCCCTTGTGTCCCTTCTCCTCCTCTTCATTCTAGAATCTTCCCTCCCCATCTATAAAAGGAGCCCATGGTCTCATATTTTGGAAGTTGGCTTTTGGGAGAGAGAGCAAGTGGAGAGTAAAAGTCAAGAGAGTTTTCTTATTGTAATTTTATTTTCTAGTTTCCCTTGTTGTATTCTCATTTTGTTTTAGTATTATCATTTCGTTTTAAGCATTGTGTATTTTTTTCCCTTTTAGTATAAAAAATGAAATCTTCTTCTCTTATTGTTGTCGTTCTCTTTTCCAATATGCATAACTAATTTCCTTGTAGCATTCGATCGTGAGGATCCATGAAGTGAGATGAGAGTTTATTTTCTTTCTTAGTTTTATTTTTTTTATTTCATGCTTGATCCTTCTTTGATTTATTTTATGCCGACTCCGTATTTCCGGTATACGGTAGTAGGCTTTGGATCTCATATTTAAGTAGCCGAGAGGCTCGTGAATGTGAAAGATCACTCAAAGAAGGAAGGAGTTGCACGCAACCCTAGAGATAGGATAACGTAAATCCTCCAGATTGGAGTCAAATCCAATAGTGCGGGTCACTTGGGTAATGCGACTTTAGGCTATTTTGACTTGAAAGAGATTTCGGTCGGAACGTCTATAAGTGAGGGGATTTTATTCTCTAGCGAGATTATTTCCTAATATCGGATCCGTCACGGTAGAGTATGATTTGCAAAATTAAAACTATGCCCTTTTATTTCTCTTATTTCATTTCATGGTGATTCACTGATCGGGTGCTATCTTTTTATTATAAGTTCTTCGTCTAAAAATTTATCTTTTATCTTACTTTTAAAAATTCTCAAATCACCAACAGTTTTCCGGTAGGATAATAGTTCGAGAGTGAGTAGCAGTACTTGACATCCCCGAGTTTTAAATATGACCTTGATACTACGATTCGATAGGTACACTTGCCTGTTCGGGTTTTAGCCCATCAAGTTTTTGGCGCTGTTGCCGGGGAATTTCTTCGTCAATATTTTGAAAACGCTTTCGCTATTACTTCTGCAAAAATTAAAAATATATATATTTATTTTCTTTTTATAATCAACTCACATCATCTTATTCCTACCCAACCTAAATTCTCTAGAAAAGGGTAAGGGGCTTTAAGTGCCACCATTTTAACTACTACCTTGCGAACCCTTCACCGGGTAGCCCTTGGGAAGTTCGAGAGCCAATCCATAAAAAAATTTATTTTCAAAAAAATTCCTTTCTTCTCCTTTTCTTTTTTCAAGTTTTCATTTCCATTCTCCTTCGTTTTCTTTTCTAGTGCATGACCCGAGCGAATCCGTCACTACTTATTGATTTGGACCCAGAAATCGAACGCTCCTTTCGGAGATAACTACGATTCGGGGCTTCCACTTCTCAAACAGCGGTTGAGGATTCCTACGGCGATTGCAATTTTAATTCTGAAATGGGAGACCCTAACCCAGAAATTGCTCAGCAAAGGACCATATCCGATTATGCTCGACCCAATCGGGAGGGGACTGAAACAAGTATTGTTCGACCTGCGATTGCGAACAATAACTTCGAGCTTAAACCTAGCATCATACAAATGGTTCAGCAATATGTACTGTTCGACGGATTACAAGATGAAGATCTGAACTTACATATTGCTAGTTTTCTGGAAATCTGTGACACCTTTAAAATCAATGGTGTCTAAGACGATGCTATAAGGCTAAGACTCTTCCCTTTCTCTTTAAGAACCAAAGCCAAACAGTGGTTGAGTTCTCTTCTAAGAGGATCAATCACTACTTGGAACATATTAGTTGAAAAATTTCTTACAAGATATCCCCCCCCCCCGCCAAAACTGCTGAGCTAAGAAATTATATAACTTCATACTCTCAAATTGCTTCTGAGACCCTCTATGACACTTGGGAGAGGTACAAAGAACTTTTGAGAAGATGCCCACATCATGCTCTGCCTGTATGGTTACAGGTCTAGACATTTTACAATGGGCTAAATAGGGAAACTAAGCAAATGATAGATGCCGCTTCCGCTGGTTCTTTAAATCGCAAAACTCCGGAAGCCGCTCTTGAGCTTATTGAGGACATGGCGATGAACACTTATCAGTGGAATTCGTCTAGGACTCGCCCATCTAAACCTGCAGGTATCTATGAAGTGGATTCGGTGACGCAACTGGCGATGCAAGTGGAAATGCTGAACAAGAAGATTTCGGAGATGACTGCTACCTCCGCTGCTAAGGTATTTGAAAATGTGAATGCTGCTGCCGCTGCCGAGCAGGTGGATTATCTGGGGAACATTCCCAGGCCTTCTCAAAATATTTCTGCAAACAATTTTTCTGCTTTTTCGAATTTTTCTTCTCCCCCTGGTTTTAATTCTTCTTCGAATTCTTATCACCCTGGATGGCGTAACCATCCTAATTTTTCTTGGAGCAATAATGCTAATGTCGTACGGCCACCGCACGATTTCACACCACCACCACCACCACCACAACAACAAAACTTTCAAAAACCTTCCCCTTTGGAAGAGATCCTCTCTAAATATATAAGCTCGAACGATGCTATTATTAGAAACTTAACATGGTCGATGAAAAATTTAGAAAATCAGGTCGGGCAACTTGCCAAGGCTTTTTTCGAGAGACCACCTGGAACTCTTCCCTCGAACACTGAACCTTACCCAAGGGAGCACGCAAATGAGATTTCCCTTCGGAGCGGTAAGGTTGTTAACGAGCCCACCACAAGGGAAGAGCCAAAGGTGACTGTCTCTCCTACTGCGGAAACAATTATCCCTACGGAAAATGAAAAATCTACTTTTGATAAAGGAAAAGATATTTCTGTTTTTTCTGATTTTGAAAAAGAAAAAGATGACGTTAAAAATGATGCTCCGGTTGTTATAAAGGAATTTTCGCCACCTCCTTATCCGGCTCGACTTAGGAAAGATAAGCTAGATAATCAATATCAGCGCTTCCTTGAAATGTTCAAACAAATTCATATTAATTTGTCATTTCATGAAGCGATTAGTCAAATGCCTAAGTACGCAAAATATCTTAAGGATTTATTAACAAATAAGAAGAAATTAGAAAATTTATCGCATGTAACATTAAATGAAGAATGCTCGGCGGTCATTAAAAACTCCAATCTTCCTAAAACGATAAACGATCCGGGTAGTTTTTCCATTCCTTGCGTTTTTGGTGATCTGTTTGTTAAACACGCGTTAGCGGATCTAGGAGCAAGCATCAATTTGATGCCCTTTTCTTTATTCAAAAAGCTAGGTTTGGGCACTCTCAGCCCTACGCACACGAGTATTCAATTAGCCGATCGATCAATTAAGTATCTGTTAGGTGTTGTTGAGGATGTGCTAGTGAAGGTCGACAAATTCATCTTCCCGGTGGATTTAGTCATTCTCGATATTGAAGAGGACATCGAGGTCCCTATTATCCTTGGTCATCCCTTCCTAGCCACCGCTCGCGCAATCATAAATGTGAGTGACAGAAAACTTTTTCTGCATGTGGGAGATGAGGAAGTTGCATTTGATATTATCAAATCTATGAAAAACTCTTTACAAAATGATGATTCTTGCTTTTTCATTGATGACTTAAAAGAAGACTCCTATATTTCTCCAAAAGATTTTTCTTCTTCTTTTTCTGGACTTTCATCAAATGTTTTTGAAAACACTGTTATGCCCGTACAAGTAAAATTCGAACATGACTCTGATTTTAGACATAAGAATCTTTAGAATCTTATTTTTGAAAATGATAAAAATTTGAAAAATTATTTTGATAAACCACCCGATCCTGAAATGAAAATATATAATGATACGAACTTTCGCCACCATAAAATTTTTAAGCCGGGCGATCAAGTTCTTCTTTTAAATTCACGCCTACGTATTTTCTTTGGAAAATCTAAATCTCGATGGTCTGGACCATTCACGGTCAAGGACGTTTTTTCTTATGGAACTGTGCTACTCTCGCAACCGGATAAGGGTGATTTAAAGTGAATGGGCATAGACTTAAATAATATTTTTCTAATGATTCTGTGTCTCCTGCAAAGGAGAATCTTATTCTGGACTCTTCAATATTTCTCTTCATGTGGACTTTTATTTATTTTATTTTTGGACTTCTCTTAATCATTATGAAAACTTTTAAATTTATTCGAACTTTAAATTGTTATAATAAAGAACAATTTTGGGCACCTGCCCACAGACTCTATTTTTTTTGTTTTTATTTTTCTCTTCCTCCCGGTGGCTCAAGTACAAGTTCGTGATCGCCGCTCCAACGTTGTTGATTTCAAGTTGGATCAAGTCAAACCTGCTGACGATCAAGTGCACTGCAAAGCAAGCATGGGGGAGCGACATCCGCCTTCATCTCACAAACCCGGGGAAGTCCTGTTTTGTTTATTTCTTTTACTTTACTGCATTTTATTTTTCTCTCCTTCTTAGTCTCCTTCTTTTTTTTCCTTCATTGAGGGCAATGAAGAATCTAAGCATGGGGAGGGTTTAGTTGTTTTTCTTTCTTTGTTCTTTCAAAAAAAAATATGTTTTTAAATCAAAATCACAAACATTAGTATAGTTATATTAAGTCTTTTAGGAGTATTATCTTTATCAAAAAAAAAATCAAAAAAATTATAAAATACAAAACAAAAAAAAATAGAAAAACATAAATAAAAAAAAATATGTGTTAAAATCTATTTGAAAAACAAAAACTAAAATTATTTTCTATCTTTTTTTTATGTTTCTTCTAGTGATGTGTAGTCCCGTGCGGTTTCTTAGTTCTATTTAGATTTCTTTGAAACGGATTTTCTAAACTTATCATTTTAACATAACTTAGTTTTACTAGTTTCTCTTTCTTAAATATAGGCATCCATTTTTTTACGTTATAAGTTAGCAATTTGTAGTTATGTCTTTTTATTCGGTTAAGTTTCTTACGAATGGTTGCTAGGTAATATTAGATCTTTTTCATTTGTGGGGTAGTCTTTCTTGGTGTCTAGAACTTGTCCCAAGCTACTCTCGAAACATTTGCGTCGTTTTTACGTACTTTAGAAACGATTTAGGCCACCCTTCGACTAGTTTGAGCTTTTCTTGCCCACCAAAAAAATTACCATTGCAAAACAATTTTGGGCATTTTCCATGTTTTCTTTGTTTTTAGCTCCACTTTTCATTTCACTATTTTCACCAAAGCCAAAATGCCTTTCCTATTTTTCACACTAAATTTTGAGCTTAAAAATCTTTTTTTTTGTGAAGGGGTATTATTTTTGAAATGAAAAGGAAATTTTAAAGCCTATTTTTGGAGCTCTCCTTTATGAAAAAAATGTTAGTATCAAGATGTTATCAAATGAAAAAAAGAAGAAAAAGAAAAAAAAGAGAGAGAAAAAGTTTATTTGTTGCCAAATTATTAAAGTAAAAATTTATGGCCTTTTGTTGTTTAAAGTACTTATCATTTCTCTTCATGTTTTATATTTTTGATCTCAACCTTGGTTTAGTGTTTAAGCCCTCATGTTTATCCTTGTTTTCATTTCCTAATCATTTACCTAAGCCAAGTCTTAACGCCTATTTTAAGTCCTATTGATCTTTAGAACGTAAATTCGCGTAGTGGAGAAAGTGTGAACGAACAAGCCTATGGCCACCATCATTGATGGATTTCTTTGGACGTTACCTTGAGGTGTGTTAGGGTTAATTTTTATCTAGCAACCTAGTAGTTTGTTAATGCGCCGTTTATTTAGAACCTCTACTTTTGTTTTCCTTATTCTCATTTATTTTGGATGCCTTGTTTTAAGATTTAGAAATGTGTCGACTTTTCTTATGTTTTAATGAGATTTTTATGCCTCCACTTTCAAGTTTTCTATTGTGCACTTCTCACCTCACTAGTTGATAACATGGAAATTAGGATAGTTTAATTTTTCATGTTTTTGGTTTTTTTAACTATGGAACCTAAAAAAAAATATCTTTTGCTCTCTTTTTGTTTTTCCTAGTTTTCTATTTCTATTTGCTTGAGGGCAAGCAAATGTCTAAGCATGGGGGAATTTGATGACTACTTTTAGTCATCCTTTTTTGGGGTAATTAAGTAGTAAAAATTCCTAAGTTTTATTATAATTTTATGTTTTGTATGCTTGTTATGATGTTATTATAGTCATTTTATGTTTTATATTAAAATTTATATAGTCTTATTATATGTATTATGATACTATATATTATGTTATGTTTAGTAATTATAATTAATATTAGTTTATATCTTAATGTTTTTATGTTCTTGATATTTTGTTTTTATTTTAATGTTCTTGATGTTTTAATGTTGTTTTAACTTTATTTATAACATAACTAATCTATGTTTTGTCTTTTTTTTGTTGTAGGATCAAGCCCACATTTGAGACCAAGTGCAGCCTCTACAACTTGGAGCAGCTCACATACCTACCCGAGCCCATGGTTCACCTCATGAAGCATCCCTCCATGCTACCAAGCCTGCATGAAGCCAACCCGAGCCTAATGCATGCAGCCTGAGCCCATGTCCAGCCAGCCCACTTCAACATGTGGCCGGCCCTTTACAACTTTGAGCAGCCCCTAGCCTACCCGAGCCCACTAACAAGCCCATGAAGAAGCCCCATATACATGTGGTCGGCCACCTTCCACACCTTCCCCTCCACATTCATTCTCTCTCCCTCTCTCCTCATTATTACATGCATACATTCATCCCCCTACATTGCCGAACCCCCTCTCTTTATCTCTTCTTTATTTCATATTCACTCCCCCTCTCTACTTTACATTCCCTTTGAGCATCTCCATAAATGTTATACATGCATCCTCCCATTTTCTCTTCCCTTCATTAAATGCATACATGAATCTTTCCCATCATGTGCCCCCCCTTGTGTCCCTTCTCCTCCTCTTCATTCTAGAATCTTCCCTCCCCATCTATAAAAGGAGCCCATGGTCTCATATTTTGGAAGTTGGCTTTTGGGAGAGAGAGCAAGTGGAGAGTACAAGTCAAGAGAGTTTTCTTATTGTAATTTTATTTTCTAGTTTACCTTGTTATATTCTCATTTTGTTTTAGTATTATCATTTCGTTTTAAGCATTGTGTATTTTTTCCCTTTTAGTATAAAAAAAATGAAATCTTCTTCTCTTATTGTTGTCGTTCTCTTTTCCAATATGCGTAGCTAATTTCCTTGTAGCATTCGATCGTGAGGATCCATGAAGTGAGATGAGAGTTTATTTTCTTTCTTAATTTTATTTTTGTTATTTCATGCTCGATCCTTCTTTGATTTATTTTATGCCGACTCCGTATTTCCGGTATACGGTAGTAGGCTTTGGATCTCATATTTAAGTAGCCGAGAGGCTTGTGAATGTGAAAGATCACTCAAAGAAGGAAGGAGTTGCACGCAAACCCTAGAGATAGGATGACGTAAATCCTCCGGATTGGAGTCAAATCTAATAGTGCGGGTCACTTCGGTAATGCGACTTTAGGCCATTTTGACTTGAAAGAGATTTCGGTCAGAACGTCTATAAGTCATGGGATTTAATTCTCTAGCGAGATTATTTCCTAATATCGGATCCGTCACGGTCGAGTATGATTAGCAAAATTAAAACTATGCCTTTTTATTTCTCTTATTTCATTTCATGGTGATTTACTGATCGGGTGCTATCTTTTTATTATAAGTTCTTCGTCTAAAAATTTATCTTTTATCTTACTTTTAAAAATTCTCAAATCACCAACAGTTTTCCGGTAGGATAATAGTTCGAGCGTGAGTAGTAGTACTTGACATCCCTGATTTTTAAATACGACCTTGATACTACGATTCGACATGTACACTTGTCTGCTCGGGGTTTTAGCCCATCACCGCCAGCATTGCCTCCACCACCACAGCCTCAACAGTTTCAGCAACCCGGTGGGCGGTAGGAGTGAGTGCGCTTTGAATGCAACCAACCGGGCCACATTTGACTCTACTGCCCGCAACTGTGTGGAAATGCACCTCTTGCTCTCCCTCCGGCAGCTCCTTGAGGGCGGGGGAACATGCATGGTCGAGGACGAGGACCAGGAGGAGGAAACCCTTGGCCCGCTCGGAATGAGGTGTTCGCGCTGGACATGACACAGGAGAGGAAACCTAAGGAGGTGATTGCAGGTATGATTACATGTAGTCATCTTATTTTCTTGTTAATCTTAAGTTGCTTAAGATATACTAGACATCTAGCTTTGAGTATTGCTATTAGTACTTAGGCACCGTGGTGGTCGGCGGGAAATCGGACTATATGTTATTTGATACCGGTGCCTCACACTCATTTGTGTCTGTGGAATTCATTAAAGACCTGGAAGGAGTGCAATCCTTCACTGGTATTGCTCGAAGAGTATGCCTTCCAAGCGGCTCTGAGATGACCACAACCGCCAAGTCCGAATTGGAGATACTCATTGGGGGAAAAGTCTTCGATACCCCTGCCATAGTTTTGAGAATGTCGGAGTTCGACCTCATTCTAGGCATGGCGTGGCTGGATTGGCACTACGCAAGAAATGACTGCGCGGAGAAGCGAATCTACTTGAGTTATGGGGATATCGATGTAATCTTCCAAGGTATAGAATTCGCACCACATTTATTAGTCTTCGATTCAGACCTTGAAAGCTCAGATGAGAGGGGATGAAGTCTACATGATATGTTTCGAACTGAAGGAGATAAAAATAGATATGAAGGACGTGCGGCTAGTGCGGGATTTTCCTGTGGTATTTCCTGAGAAATTGCCAATATTACCCCCGCATAGAGAAGTTGATTTTCAAATTAAGCTAATACATGGAGCCAAGCCCGTATCCATGACCCCTTACCGGATGGCCCCTAAGGAAGTTGCAGAGTTTAGAGTTCAGTTGCAAGAGTTGGTAGGATCAGGGTTTGTTCGCCCCAGCTCATTTGTAACACCCCTATCCGTCATATAGCATATAACAGTAGGTCTGGTCGGGGCTCGATGCCATATACCATGGACAGACCGGTGGGTTACTCAATGAAACCATTCAACCAATACACACGTCCTACAGAGAGCATATAGAGAAAGCAATTTGTTAAGTTGCACAATAAGAACCCAGCCAACATGAATGAATGTCCACTAAAAAATCAAACAGGAATGAAATACAAAGTACCAAAAAGTACTAGCCTTAAGGCCTTACAATAGTTCACTTTAATAAAAATGTGTTTTAAAAACTTCGGCTCGCAGGCCAGCCACACATGAACAAATAAAGTAAACACACAAGGCCTTCGAGGGTCGGCTCAACAACTTGGGCTTTGGCCCGCTATTTACCGCTCGGCTCCGCAACACCTGCAAGCACAAATCACCGCAACGGTGGCAAATAAGAATAATGGTCAGCTAAAGCTGACCAAATTATAACGATTCCGCCCCCAAACTTGGGGCGACAAAGCTTCTTCCCTGCACTTGTTAGAATAGCAAGTAAAATAGAGAATAAGCACAACATCACAGGTGCAGGCTCACACGGCCACACACCCCATGCTCTCAGGGCACTAACTCAGTGAACCCGGTCATAACCATGGTCTCACCACCATCCCTTGGACGGCAAATCTCGTGAGCATTTTTAGTCTTTCTGGTCTAAGCCTAAGACTCGCACGACCATGCCAATGGACAGTCCCTTTTTAAGGTATCTAACACCAAATCACATAGCTCGGGTCCGCATCAACTTGCCTATTGCTCACACCGCCTAGTCACTTTAAGACGTACGTGCGGGCCAAGATTCTCCCGGATCCCAAAATTCGATTACACAAGCACATAACCAAGTTATGTTCATGGTTAGCTCCCAGGCCACCAAGATGGAAGAAATACGTTTCCGCCCAGTTTTCCAAGTGCGTCTTGGGGTTAATCCCCAAGGATCCCTGCTGCAATCTACCCCGTAGAAACCCGAAAACAATCAATGACACGGAGTCTTCTCAGGCTACTATGCAATGCAACATCACCGATCCAGTCCAACTTGTCCGGGTAGGCTTCACACATCATACCTATGTCCGTACTACGATTCCGGACTCTAACAAGGGGAACTTTACATATCTACCCCCAAGGAACACCGCATACTCGCGGAAGAGGGTTTTCCCATGCAAATGAAGAAGAGCTTCGCATGCTCACGATGAAAATCGTTACCCTAGAATTCTTCCTTGGTGCGATGGAAAACAAAGCGGATGAAAAGCACTGCGATGATCTTGCCTCCGCAGATCTGGGCTCGGTTTGTGATTTGGTGCTCCGAATCTCCTCTAGCGACCGGATCTTCCTCTTCCTCCAAGCTCCTTGCACTCCTTTCTCTCTAGGTTTTAGAAAGATAATGGCTAAGTGAAAGTGAAGGTTTAAACCCCCAATCCAAGTCTTAACCCTAGCATGGAGAGCCCTGGGCCGTTAGATCCCAAAATAAGGAAATGAACAGCTGCAAGGAGCCCGTGTCCAAGGCTGTATCACTCATTCGCCGTCGAAACCATCGCGCCCAAAATAAAACACGGGCACTCAACACGCCCATGTCAGGCTTGATACGCCCATGTCATCTAGTACACGCCCGTGTTGCTTGGCGTGTTCCTCCAACGACACAGGGCAAAAACAACCAGAACACGACACGGCCATGTGACACGCCCGTGTCACATGCCGTGTTGTACACACGCTCTGGGACACGCCCGTGTCCCAGGCTGTGTAGCTGCATTAACATAACTCGCCAAACGACCCGAGCAGGACACAGGTATTCGACAGGCCCGTGTCAAATTTCACACGCCCGTGTCGGACCCGAACACGCCTGGGCTCAGGCCGTGCGCCCTCACTCAACGATCGTTGAGTGGAAAGCTTTGAGTGACTGACAAGCCCTGGGACACGCCTGTGTCCTAGGCCGTGTTCACCCCCCGACGACCGTTGACTCCAAAATCGTCGACCACGCGACCAACGCCTAACCCGAGCACGACACGCTCTAGGACACGCCCGTGTCCCAGGCCGTGTCACCTCTACCAAATCCCAAATTTGGCTCAAAATGCCACCCGTCACCCTTTTGAGTTTCGGGGTGTTACAACTCTCTCCCTCTTAAAAGAATTTCGTCCACGAAATTACCAAAGGAAAAGAAAAAAGAAAACCAAAAGCGGTACCTGAGTGGAATAACTCTGGGTACTCCTAAAGCAAGGTTTGCTCCCGTTCCCAAGAGAGCTCCTCACGACCGCAATTGTCCCAACTAACCTTGACCATTCTGATCTCCTTGTTACGAAGTCGCTTGACTTCAGAGTCCTTAAAAAAATGGGCTTGACCTTAGTTGTCAACCCTTCGTCCAACAGTACTTGATCAACTGCGATCACCTGCAAAGGCTCTTGCACCGACTTCCACAACACTGATATGTGGAATAAGTCGTGTAGACCACTCAACTCCACCGATAGCTTCAGACGATAAGCTGCTTCACCGATCCGCTCCAGAATCTCAAACGGTCCAAGGTATCTCGGGCTCAGCTTCTTCAAGCGTCGCAATCGTGAAATACCCTTGAACAGCTTTATCTTCAGATACACCCAATCGCTAACCGCGAACTCCACGTTCCGGTGCTTGGCAGTGTAGTATTTAGCTTATCTATCCTGAGCGATCAGCAAACGCTCCCGAATGGTTCGTACCACTGAATTAGCGCTTTCCACCTCTTGCTTTTTGTACAACCTTACCTCACCCGTTTCTAGCCATGAAAACGGTGTGCGACACTTCCTACAATATAGGGCCTCGAAGGGCGCCATTTGTATACTCGCCTGGTAGCAATTATTGTACGCAAATTCCATCAGATACAGGTAGTCTTCCCAATACTTTCTGAAGTCTAGAACACACATGCGGAGCATGTCCTCCATGGTTCTGTTGACCCTCTCGGTCTGCCCATCCTTCTGCGGATGAAAGGTTGTGCTGAACTTCAACTTAGTTCTGAACTTCTGTTGCACCAACCTCCAATCATTGGACGTGAACCGCCCATCTTGGTCACTCAAGATGTTGCGGGGCACACTGTGAAGCCGCACAATATTATCCACATATAACTTCGCCAATTTCTTTACAGAATCATCCTTCCTATCCGGAATGAAGTGCGACACTTTTGTTAACCGATCTACGATCACTCAGATGGAGTCGTTTCCCTTCTACGACCTTGGCAAGCCATGCAAAAAGTCCATCGAAATGTCATCGAACTTCCACTCAAGAATAGGCAAAGATTTGAAGAAACCCACTGGCTTTTGGCACTCTGCCTTTATTAAGGCGCAAGTCTGATAATTAGCCACAAACAGTGCCACATCCTTCTTGAGCCCTGACCACCAGAATAACTTCTATAGGTCCCGGTACATCTTCGTGCTCCCTGGATGGATTGAGTACTTGGTATGATGAGCCTCGTACATCAACTCTGCTTGTAGATTTCCCACGTTTGGGACGCACAAACGATTGTCCTTCCTTAGTAACCCATCTTCTACTGAAAACTGGGAATTTGACCCATCCAATGCTGCATCCATGAGCTCCATCATGCTGTTATCCAATTCCATAGCTTGCCGAATGTGATCAGCAAGGTCATACTGAACTTCCGTCCAGTTCAATAACGCTTTGGCGCTAGTCTGCTTGTCCACACAATAGATCTCTAACGCCTCCAACTCCCGAATTAACCTCTCATCATGAACCGACAACCAGATGGCTTGGGAGGGAGCCTTGCGACTCTACGAATCCGCTACTATATTGCTTTTCCCGGGTACATAATGAATTTTGAATGTATAGTCCCCCAGGAACTCAATCCATCTCCGCTGCCTCATGTTCAGATCCTTCTGATCCAACAGGTACTTAAGGCTCTTGTGGTGGGTATAAATATCGACCTTTACGCCGTACAAATAATGCCTCCACAGCTTTCGCGCAAAAATCACGGCCGCCAACTCCAAGTCGTGGACCGGATAATTCCTTTCATGCACTTTCAGCTGACGCGAGCCATACGCAACAACACTACCATGCTGCAGCAGCACGCAACCCAAACCACTGCCTGAGGCATCGCTATAAATCTCAAAACCTTCGGTCCCACTCGGCAAACTTAGCACTGGCGCCGTGGTCAACCGACTCTTCAGCTCTTCGAACGCTTGCGCGCACTTCTGTGTCCATATAAATTTCTGATCTTTCCTTTTCAACGTCATGAGAGGTAACGCGTTATCCGCGAGAAGTTCTCCATGAAGCGCCTATAATAGCCGGCAAGCCCCAGAAAACTCCGGACTTCCGCTACCGAAGACAACAAAGGCCGGATCTACTGCAATCCCTTCTCCACTGACTATGTGACCAAGGAACGCCACTGAGGATAACCAAAACTCACACTTAGATAACTTTGCGTAAAGTTCGTTCCTCCTCAGCGTCTCGAAAACCAGATGCAGATGCTTGAATTGATCTTCTTCGCACTTCGAGTACACCAATATGTCGTCAATAAAGATGATCACAAAATGGTCTAGGTACTCCCTGAACGTTCTATTCATCAGATCCATGAATATGGATGGCGCATTAGTCAGCCCGAACGACATGACCGTAAACTCGAAATGCCCATACCTTGTGCTGAACGCAATCTTTGGGATATCACTCTCCCTAATCCTCAGCTGATAGTAACCAGACTTCAGATCCAACTTTGAATATACCGACGAACTGACTAACTAATCGAAAAGATCATCAATCCGTGGGATCAGGTATTTGTTCTTTTCCGTTAACTTGTTCAGTTCTTTGTAGTCGATACACAGCCGCAAACTTCGATCCTTCTTCTTAACAAAGAGGACCGGTGCGCTCCAAGGTGATGAACTTGGACGCACATAACCTTGCTCCATCAACTCCTCCAGTTGAACCTTCAGCTCCGCCATCTCCTTAGGCGCCAACCTATAAGAAGTGCGTGACACTGGTTTTGCACCTGGCACTAGCTCGATGGTGAAATCGATCTCTCACTGCGGTGGGGCTCCGGGAAGATAGTCCGGGAATACATCGGGGTACTCGCATACCACTAGGATACCATCCAAAGTGGTCTTAGGCTTTACAGCCTCCACTGACGTGAAGAACAGCTCTACTCCATCATGAACTGCCTTCACCACCTGAAGAGCGGACATCAACGTATTGCTCGACCCCTTCAATTCCGCAAACGTTGTCTCCTTCCCAACACCCAGCTTGACCTCTAGGTTGCAATTAATAAAAGCCTTCTACTCTGAAAGCCAGTCCATACCAAAGATAACGTCGAACTCTACTAGCGGCAGCAACGACGCTAGTAAATCGAACTCCTGACTCCCAATATGAACCCTTACGACACAAACTCTGTCCGCATGCATAGAACACCCATTTGGCAGCAACACGTCCAATTTGTCCTTCGCCATCGAAGAAGGGACTCCAATGCACGATATGAAACCTTCGGACAAAAAGGAGTGCGAATCTCCCGTATCGAATAGTGCCCTTGCCGGACTATCGCAAATCAAAACAAAGCTTATACAAATAGTAATAAGCTAACAAGAACTAGGTAACAATATTTAAAGCTAACTTGCTATAAATTAAACCGTACCTGTCACCACATCCGCTTGCTTGATGGCCTCCTGCTTGCCAAGATTATAGACTCTCGGTTGAGTCAAAGCATAGTGGGACGCGGTTGACTCCACTGCCTTGCCCTTTTCTTCATAAGTTGCTCCTTGCTTTCTCTCGGACTTTGGAAGTCCGCTCCAACAGTCACAGGCGAAATGTGCCATCTTCCCACATGTAAAACAAGCGCCCGAGGTTCGATTGGTAGTTGCCTCCGAGGCACCCGAAGAAGGGTCTGGACCCGACATCTTAGCCTTCTTACTCCACCTTAAAAAACCAGACTTTGAAGTCGGCACCATGAACTCTGACTTCCTACCACTGGAGTCCTTCTTTCCCTTAACATTCTTCATGTGTTTTTCTAAAGATCAGGCCGTGTTGACCAAGGTCAGGAAACCCTGCGTCATCGGCCCTAATAGTAGCAGTCTCAAGTCATCCCTTAGACCTTCGTAGAATAAGCTTGTCTTGCGCTCCACATCAGCAAAGGTAGCGCTTGCATACCGACCTAATAGAGTAAAATCGTGGAGATAGTCATCCACGCTACTTTCACCTTGCACTAGCTTCTGGAACTCATATTCCATTGTAATCCTCTGAGCTGAGGGGTGGTAGCGAGCTAAGAACAGTCTCGAAAATTCGTCCATCGAGACGTCCGTCAACTGCCTACCCCTCAGATGGTGTAGCTCCAAGCCTTCCCACCATAATCTTGCGTCACCATCCAGCAAGAACGTGGCAATTATGGTCTTCTGCCACTCTTCAGTCTCAGTAACTATCAGCACTCTCTTAATTCTAGAGAGCAAATCCTCTGCTTGAGTTGGGGTTCCCATCCCCGAGAACATAGGAGGATTGAATTCCATCACGTGCTTAAGCTTCTTCTCCGTTGCTCTCCTAGGCAACACTTTCTCTACTACCACCTATTCCACTCTACTTGGCTCTACTACTTGGAGCGGTAGTTTCTCCACAGCAGGAGCAGGCTGCTGCACCTGTTTCACAGGTGGCTCATTGATCATCGTAAACACAGCCTCCGCTACCAATCGAATGGTCTCAGCATAAAGAGGTGTTGTAGGCGCATCATTTGGTGCGCTGCTCGCCTCAGAAACTGGTCGTTCTGACGGCCCAGCACTACTCCAGGTCACCTATTATCGTACAAAACACCGATAAGCGACCAAACAACATTATAAAACGCAATTATAGGAACAAGAAGGCTCCTCAAACAAGTGTATTTTCATTCCTATGTGGACATTCATGGGTTCTTTTCATGTTATAACGATGACACACACACATGTGCTCACCACCCCTGAAAGTGAATTCGTCCACGAATTCATTTAAGCCTTACCGAAATCGGTAGTCTGATACCAAATTGTAACACCCCTATCTGTCACATAACATATAGCCGTAGGTCCTACCGGGGCCCGACGCCATATACAACGGACAGACCGGTGGGTTACTCAATGAAACCATTCAACCAATACACACATCCAACACAGAGCATCTAGCGGAAGCAATTTGTTAAGTTGCATAATAAGAACCCAGCCAACAAGCATGAATGTTCACTAATAAACCAAACAGGAATGAAATACAAAGTACAAAAAAGTACTGGCCTTAAGGCCTTATAACAGTTCACTTGAATAAAAATGTATTTCACAAAACTTTGGCTCGTAGGCCGGCCACACATGAACTAATAAAGTAAACATACAAGGTCTTCGAGGGTCGGCTCAGCAACTTGGGCTTTGGCCCGCTATTTGCCGCTTGGCTCTGCAGCACCTCTAAAAGCACAAATCACCACAATGCTGGCAAACAAGTATAACGGTCAGCTAAAGCTGACCAAATTATAACGATTCCGCCCCTAAACTCGGGGCGGCAAAGCATCTTCCCTGCACTTGTAGCATAGCAAGTAAAATAGAGAATAAGCACAACATCACAAGTGCAGGCTCACACGGCCACACACCCCGTGCTCTCAGGGCACTAACTCGGTGAACCCGGTCATAACCGTGGTCTCACCATCATCCCTTGGACGGTAAATCTTGTGAGCCTTTTTAGTCTTTTCGGTCTAAGCCTAAGACTCGCACGACAATGCCAATGGCCAGTCCCTTTTTAGGTATCTGACACCAAACCATATAGCCCGGGTCCGCATCCACTTGCCCGTTGCTCACACCGCGTAGTCACTTTAAAACGTACGCGCGGGCCAAGCTTCTCCCGTATCCCAAAATTCGATCACACAAGCACATAACCCAGTTATGATCATGGTTGGCTCCCAGGCCACAAAGATGGCTGAAATACGTTTCTGCCCAGTTTTCCGGGAGCGCCTTGGGGTTAATCACAAGGATCCCTACTGCAATCTACCCCGTAGAAACCCGAAAACAATCAATGGCACAGAGTCTTCTCCGTCTACTATGAAATGCAACATCACCGATCCAGACCAACTTGTCTGGGTAGGCTTCACACATCATGCCTATGTTCGTACTACGATTCCGGACTCTAACAAGGGGGACTTTACATATCTACCCCAAGGAACACCGCAAACTCACCGCATACTCGCAGGAGAGGGTTTTTCCATGCAAAGGAAGAAGTGCTTCACATACTCAAGATGAAAATCGTTACCCTAGCATTCTTCCTCGGCGCCATGGAAAACTATGTGGATGAAAAGAACCGCTATGATCTTGCCTCCGTAGATCTGGGCTCAGTTTGTGATTTGGCACTCCGAATCTCCTCCAGCGACCGGATCTTCCTCTTCCTCCAAGATCCTTTCTCTCTCTTCTCTCTAGGTTTTAGAAAGAGAATGGCTAAGTGAAAGTTAATGTTTAAACCCCCAATCCCGTCCTTAACCCTAGCATGGATAGCCCTGTGTCGTTAGATCCCAAAATAAGGAAATGAACGGCTACGATTCAGCCCGAAATTAAACTTCTTGGGTTGAACACGGCTTACGACACGCCCGTATCCAATGCCGTGTCACTCATTCGCTGTCGAAACCGTCGCGCCCCAGAAATAACACAGGCACTCGACACGCCCGTGTAAGGCTTGACATGCCCGTATCATCCAGTACACGCCCGTGTAGCTGGGTGTGTTCCTCCAACGACACAAGTCCAAAACAACTAGAGCATGACACGACCATGTAATACGCCCGTGTCACATGCCGTGTTCTAGACACGCCCTGGGACATGCCCGTGTCCCAGGCCGTGTAGCCGCCTTAGCACAACTTTCCAAATGACCCGAGCAGGACACGGGTATTCGACATGCCCGTGTCAAATTTCACACGCCCGTGTCGGACCCGAACACGCTTGGGCTCAGGTTGTGCTCCCTCACTCAACGATCGTTGAGTGGAAAGGTTTGAGTGACTGACACGCCCTTGGACACGCCCGTATCCTAGGCCGTGTTCACCCCCCGACAACCGTTGACTCCAAAATCGCCGACCACGCGATCAACGCCGAACCCGAGCACGACACGCCCTAGGACACTCCCGTGTCCCACGTCGTGTCACCTCTACCAAATCCCGGATTTGGCTCAAAACGCCACTCGTCACCCTTTTGAGTTTCAGGGCGTTACATCATCACCTTGGGGAGCCCCTATTCTGTTCGTTAAGAAGAAGGATGGAACCTTGTGATTATGTATAGACTATCGGGAGCTCAACCGACTGACAGTACGGAACACCTATCTGCTACCTCGGATCGATGAGTTGTTCGACCAATTGGTAGGAGCACATTGGTTTTCCAAGTTGGATTTGTGTTCGGGGTATTATCAGTTGAGAATATAGGAGCAGGATATTCAGAAAATGGCCTTTAGCTCAAGGTACGGCTTGTACGGGTTCACTGTGATGCCGTTTGGGCTCATAAATGCCCCTTCAGCCTTTATGAGCTTGATGAACAAAGTGTTCGAACCTTATTTAGATGTCTTCATCATCGTTTTCATCGATGACATTTTGGTCTACTCTAAGACGGAGGAAGAGCATGTCGAACATCTGACCTTGGTACTGAAGAAGCTAAAAGAGCATGTCTTGTTTGCCAAGTTCAGTAAGTGCGAGTTTTGGCTCCAAGAGGTTGCCTTCTTGGGCCATGTGATCAGTGGGGCTGGGTTAGCTGTGGATCCAGCCATAGTATGTGCCGTGAAGGAGTGGTCACCCTTAAAGTCAGTGGCCGGTGTGCCGAGCTTCCTTAAACTTGTCGGGTATTATCGCAAGTTTGTAAAGGGGTTCTCAAAGATTGTGCTTCCTCTTACAATGTTGATAAAGAAGGGTGTGCCGTATGAGTGGACACCCCAGTGTGAAGCTGCGTTTCAGGAACTGAAGGACTGACTTACGTCTACACCCATCCTAGCCCTTCCATCCAGGAAGGAAGGATTTCAAGTTTACACTAACGTATCATATCAAGGGATGGAGCAGTATTGATGCAGCACAGGCATGTGATCGCATATGCTTCGAGACAGATAAAGAAGCATGAAGTCAACTATCCGGTACATGATCTTGAATTAGGAGCGGTGGTGTTTGCCCTGAATAATTGGAGACACTATCTATATGGCATCCACTGTGAAATCTTTTCAGATCACAAGAATCTGAAGTACGTCCATACCAATAAGGAACTAAATTTGAGAAAGCGGCAGTGGTTAGAGTTTTTGTGCGATTATGAATTCACCCTAAACTACCACCCCGGAAAAGTAAATTTCGTAGCCGATGCTTTGAGCAGGAAGGTACCAAAAACAAGCACCGAGTCCCGGTTGATGCGTATGGAGTTGGCTCGGATGCTTGAGGAGATAGAGATTACTCTAGTGTATAAGGACCAACCGTAAGGGTATTCAGAGTACTTACCCGTGATGAGCATAGTTTGTGACATTCGAGACCGAATCCAGGCGGAGTAAGGAAAGGATGCTGCTCTGGTCCTGACAATCAATTCGATTGAAGATTGGATTACTGACGAATATTCCCTGCAAGACGGCCTCATCTACTTCTGGGCTCTACATTCCCAAGGGCGATAATATTCAGGAAGATATCTTGAGAGAGGCACATTGATCTCAATATTCTATGCATCCTGGGATTGCCAAGATGTACGCCGACTTGCAAAAGACCATGTGTTGGCCAGGAATGAAGAAAGACGTCAGAAATTTTGTTACGCATTGCGAGGCCTGTCAAAGGGTGAAGGCAGAGTGCAGAAGTACCGGCGGATTATTACAGCCATTACCCATCCCTGAGTTGAAGTTTGAGGATGTCTCCATGGACTTCGTCCACGGTTATCCCTGCTCACGCTCAGGGAATGATTCAGTATGGGTGATCATTGACCGCCTGACGAAGTTAGCCCGATTCATTCCTATAAAGAAAGAAGCTCATGTGGACATTTTGGTACGCCTCTTTGTGGAGCAGTTCGTACGGTATCATGGTGTGCAAAAGACGAGTGTTTCTGACCGGGATGGTCGCTTTACCTCTAAATAATGGAAGGCGGTACAGGCGTATTTGGGATCACGTCTCACCTTTAGCATGACGTTTCATCCTCAGACAGACGGGCAGTCTGAAAGGACTATTAGGACATTGGAGGATCTACTGAGGTTATGTGTGTTGGATAGAGGAGAGCCGTGGGAAAGGCTCTTACCCCCTGGTAGAGTTCTCCTACAATAACAACCATCAATCTAGCATCAGGATGGCGCCCCATGAATCCCTTTACGGAAGAAGGTGTAGAACACCCTTATCTTGGGTGCAGGATGAGGCTCGATCACTTTGAGAAATGAATACATTGATGATACTGATGCGATTGTGAGACTAATACAGGACCGCATGCTTGAGGCTCAAAGTCAGTAGGCAAAATATTATAATGCAAAGCACCAAATGGTGGAATTTCAAGTGGGCGACAAGGTATTTCTAAAGATCAGGCCGATGCATGGAGTATCACAGGTGCGTGGTGTGAAGAAGCTCAACCCAAGGTACGTTGGGCCCTACATAATATTGGAAAGGATTGGCCCGTTGGTCTATAGGTTGGAGTTATCGCCAGAGCTAGAGAATATTCATACATATTCCATGTGCCGTCACTTCGAAAGGCATTGTTGCGGCCCGATCAATACGTTCCCACCACTGATGGAGCAGTTGCGACTTATAGTTCGGTGTGACTAGAGCCTATGCGGATTGTAGACAATGAGACATGGATTTTGCACCGCAAAAGTGTTCCTCTGGTTAAGGTGATGTGGTCTAATCATGGGAAGGAGGAGTATATGTGGGAGCCGGTGGACATGATGCAAAAGCGCTACCCGGAGCTGTTTCATCAAGGTAATCTTTCAAAGCATATTTTATTTCATTTTATGCTTTACTTTCCCCCATAGCCTTAGCCTAATTTCGGGGACGAAATCTTCTATTTTGTTTATAGGATTTATAATGCCCCAATTCACGCTAGGCCCCTCGTGCGTGCTTCTGAGTCAGGAGAGCTGACTTGGGCCCAGGGAGTGCAGGCAACTATGCTTACACTCGTGTGGAAAAGAGAAACTGGTCCATGAATTAGACATGGGTAGAGACACGGGTGTGTCCCTACCCGTGTGCATCGAGTAGAACTCGAGTGGTTTTGAGTGAATCTCGACAAGGCCTATCCCGAGAAGGACACGGTGAAAGTAAGGATAGATACAACTCTATAGGGGGGGGGTGAATAGAGTAATCAAAAATATGACAATCTACTCAACTCCCTTAGAGTAAATTTGCGGAATAAGTATATAGATATATGAAACCCTAGAGCCTAACACAAAGTGAGGTGCACAAGAGAAAGCTAACTGTAATTACAGTTTAAGCTTTAGTCCTAACACAGCAACTAGCAATCCTAGTTAATTCTACTCACAGCCACAGTGCAGTAATTAAAGTAAGCAACACAGACAACACAAGAAGATTTATAGTGGTTCCCTCTCAATAGGTACATCCACTCTTCTACCACCCTAATAGGAATCCACTACAGGTTTTTATTCAGGTGATTTCCCACCAACTGATCTGATTCAGGTAGATCAAGTAAACCCTTTGAGCTTTTGATCTGGAGCTCAAAATCCAACACAGGTTTTTTCTAAGGTGCCCTGCCACCAAGGTTCACTTTTGAAGGGAGTAATAACCCTTTGTACAGGAGGTTGAGAGAGTTAGAATGTCTTCTTTATTGTTAAACAGAATTAGAGAAGCTAGTGGATTGCACTGAGCTATAGAAAGCTCTGATGGAATCAAAGCTCCTCCTAGCTTATAGAATAACCAGGAAGATGCCTTGCTTCAGGGTGATGGTTCTCTTCAGAACTCTTGACGGAGAAGATCTGTTGTCTTGAAGTTCTTGAAGGTGCAGCTTGAAGAAGACTCTTGATGTGGAATGGTTGTTCTTCTTCAACAGCTTTTCTTTCTTCTTCTTCTTGAAGCTCTGAGTAAGAATGTTCCTGTGAGCAGGATGAACTCAGGATTGAAGAAGAGAATTCTGAGAGAGTTGTTCTTCTCAGCTGTATGTAAAAATATCTGAGAGCTTTATCTTCTTGTTCTTGTTGTATATGAGTGTATGCATATATTTCTTTAACTACTCTCTCTAGCTTTTTTGTATATGCCTTTGTAACAGCTTCTACCTTTCTCTTAATTAGAAACTTGTCTTCTTCTGAAATCTGCAATCTGGGCTACAAATAACACATAGAACAGATAGCCTTCAGAAAGACATCCTATAAGGAGATAAAGCTTTCTTAGAAGCTGCTTATTCATTCTGCAAGTCCAAAAGATATTAGAAAAAGTCACATCAAAAACAACCTCTTTACGGCCAGAGACAGACATCTGTGTCTAACGGCTATAAAGGACAGCATGGCAGATAAAGCACACAGATTTGTCAACTAATAAGACAAAAAGACTTTGTCAGATAGAACTTGACTTATGCATAAAGAATGAGGCAAAGATTGCCTTGATATATAAGCATAAAATAAATAAAATAATTTTTAATAAAATCAGCTAGATATATAAGAAATAATTCACAGAAGAGAAAGAGTACAATATCTCTAAATGCAGACAAAAAGATAGTCGAACGAATCACGACGATCGTCGAACTATCAGAAAAGATAGTCGACCTATCAGAACAGATAGTCGACCTACAAGAACAGATAGTAGACCTACAAGAACATATAGTCAACCTACAAGAACAGATAGTCGACCTACAAGAACAGATAGTCGACCTACAAGAACAGATAGTCTACCTACAAGAACAGATAGTTGACCTACAAGAAATCTGTCATGACAAAAGAAGTCGAGCAGGGCTCGACGATCGACGATGCTGAGACCACAGATCGTCGAGCTAACAAAGAAGAACTAACTCAGAGATAGTCGATCGGCTGATAGACGATAGTCGATCAACTGATAGATGATAGTCGAGCGGTGTTCGACCATAGTCGAACTAAAAACACTTAACCCGATTTTCATCTTGATAAACAACAACTCTACACAACTGAAGGAATCTAACCTAAATCTAACCTTTGACCATAGATAAATCTTGGGTCAAGAAACTAATTGAGAAGACTTAACACAAATTCAAACTAGGGTACCAACAATCTCCTCCTATTTGGGTCAAGTCTCTCAAAACAAAAAGAATTCTATAAATAGATATCAAAACAACAATAACCTGTTAGGATCAAAGTGTATCATATCATATCAATAAGCAGCATTTCATAAAATCAAACAATCAAGCAAAAACAGATTGTCAATACAGATAAATCTACACATTATCAGAGTCTGGATTAGAAGTGAAAGAAACAGGAAGGAAGGAAATTTTCCTTTTAGGATCAAGAGCATCCTTCTTTGAAATCTTCAAGTCCTGTTCTCCAATAATTTTAGATTTACTTGCTCTGGGCAAAACAGCCTATGGATGCTTTTCTATATATATTGAGGCATCAAAAACTTTGTGGTCTGACTTGATATCTGTCTAGTTCCTTTTCTCTGAACTTTGGCATAGTTGTTAAGCCTGTTATGTCTTTGCCTTCAGCTTTAACTTTTCTAATTTGGGCTGATCCAACTAACTCAAGAAATCTGGCCATCCTGAACTCAGGATTAAGCTCTTGGCTTTCATACTCATTTTCAACAGCTGGATCAAGAGGCTTTATAGTCCTAAACTTGGTAAAAAAGGTCTAACAGACCTGCAGCTAGTTCAATGTCTTCTTGAATAACAAGAGAAGATGGTGGAGCAACCTTCTCAAATTTCTTGCTTGACTTGTCTGAGTAAATTACTCTTTTTCCTTTTAAATCTACTTGCTTAATCTGATCTGGCTTTCTGGGGGGATGAGTTTTGCTCTCCTTAGGAGGTGAAGCTATTCTTTTAAGTGAAGGAGGAGGAGAAAAAGTTGGTTTCTGATAAGACATCTCCTTCACCTGCTATTTAGGTCCAGCTTCTTGTCTTTGATGGCCTGAATGAGGTCTGCCCTGGTAGCCTGGGTTTCCTCTTCTTTGATAGGTCTGAGAAGGTGTAAATTTGGCTGGAGGAGCTGAGGGATTAGAAACATTTCCTGAAGCTCCTGCACTAGGAGGAGGAGGAGGACCTCTTGGAGTCCACTTGGAAACTGGAGAATCATATCTCTTGCTTTTCTTTCTCTTCTTCTGTTGATTCCTAGACAATCCCATCCAATGTTGAAAATCTTTAGACATGGTCAATCCCTTTCAATATGTAATAGGGGATGTCATTTTCTGGATTTGGAGGAGGAGGAGCTTGAGCTTTCCTTTTCCTTTGAGCAATTGTTCTTTTCTTGGTTCCTTCAGAATCCTCTGAATCTTCCTCATCATCAGAGTGTGATGACTGAGGTTGGTCATAGGGATCAATGAAATCTTGAGCAGCTTTTTCTTTGGCTTTTAAAGCATCCTTTTCCATTTCTTCTTCTATGGCATCCTGAGCCAATAGAGAATCCAGATCTAATCCTGGAGTATAATCCCATACAGTTGATTTCTCTTCTGAAACATCTATAACTGTCTTGAGGACCAGTTCTTCTGCAGCAGGTTCTGGAGTAGGTTCTGGAGCATCTTGAGCTTTATCTGTAGCCAAAGGGACACAAAATTTTTCTAAATGGTATATAAACATCCCTTCAAGGTATTCACAAGTTAACATGTCAGTCATCAGGTCAGTGAAATGAGTAATTGTATTACCTGCAGAATTTCCTTACTCCCAAAGATCATCTAGGTAGGAGGTAATGACTCCTTCTAGATATATGGAAATAATAGGAGTAGAAGACTCTTAAAGACAAACTCTGAAAGCAAATTCAGCCTCAGTTATAACTTGAACTTCTGAAGCAATAGCTATGTCTTGAATTTCAGCTGTAACTGGAACTGATGTTGTAATCTATGAATCTGCAGCTGTATGAATTTCATCTGATGGTGTATCTCCTGGAACTGCAGTTGAAGAGTGACCAGTGGAAGTCCTGAGACATCTTATTGGAACATCTCCCCTACCGGACTTCAGTGGGTACTGAACTCAGGCCCCTAAGTGAAGAGGGCTCAACAGAATGTGAGAGGGCTGTAATGGAAGATGAAAGAGATTAAATGGAGGCAAAAAGAGGGGAAATTGCTTCTTCAATCATTGATTTGATTGATGGAGTAATTAGCTCCATGATGCTTGCAATGAAAGCTGGTGTGATTTCAAAAGATGTAGATGGGGGAATCACAATAGATGGATGATCATCAGGTATGATGTTCTCCTGATGAGATGCAGATGCATGAGCTGGTGATGGAGATGCAGATGTATGAAGATAAATATGATCTTGATGTGAAATTGGTGACTGAGGTGGAGTTGGAAGTATCTCAGTAACCAATGGATCAATGCTAAGATTTGAAATCCCAGCAAGGTGTGAAGGAGATGGAGATGCTTGTGGTGATGCATGGAGAATAACAGTGGATATAGATAGTACTGCAATAGAAGTGGATGGCAATACAGATGTTGATGGAATTGTAATGGAAGTGGATGACAATGCAGATGTAGATGGAATGGGGGAAATGGAAGAGCCTTCTTCAATTAGGTGGGGAGTGACTGGTATTGTCCTTGTGTTCTCAGATGTAACAGGAGCAACCCCAGCAGATGAAGGCTTCTGGATGTTCCTTCTCCACTTGATGAACAGAGTGGGATCCATCTTCTTGCTTGCATTGATTGATGTTGATACTATTCCCAACAGCTGAGGATACTTCTCTCTCATAAATATCCCAATCACCCTTCCAAGGGTTACCTCTTTCTCAGCTCATTGATGATGGAGCTGAGCCTGGTGTATATTGCATCAACTGATTCTACTTCAGTCTTCTTGAAATTCTAATATTGGGATATGAGGTTGGACCTTCTGTCCTTCCTTTCATCAGCTGAACCAGCAACAATCTTGTTCAGTGAGTCCCACATGTCTTTTGCTGAAGTGCAATCAGCCACTTTCTGGAAAGTTTCATCAGACATGGTCTGAGCTAGAATGTTCATAGATTTTGCATCAGCTATCTTTGCTTTCTTGTAAGCATCATTATAGTCAGGAGGTGGCACTGCACTCAGATTTGTTGAAGTTGTAGCAGTAGTTGCAGCAGGTGGTGTTGGTGGTCCTGTCAAAATACAAGAAAAAATATCTTCATCAATATAATTCATATATAGTCTGATTATTGCCTTCCAGATGCTGAACTTAGCAATGTTGCATACTGAGGTCTTGTGCTAGAGTAATCCTTGTACTGGGCCATGAAGTGAATATCTATAAACTTGGTATCTATCTAGATCTTGTGACTCAGGTGTTAGCCTGTACAGTCAGTCAACCTCCCTCTGATACTAATTAAAAGTGAGGATAGATACAACTCTAGAGGGGGGTGAATAGAGTAATCAAAATTATGACAATCTACTCAACTCCCTTAGAGTAAATTTACGGAATAAGTATATAGATAAATGAAACCCTAGAGCCTAACACAAAGTGAGGTGCACAAGAGAAATCTAACTATAATTACAGTTTAAGTTTTAGTCCTAACACAGCAACTAGCAATCCTAGTTAATTCTACTCACAGCCACAGTGCAGTAATTAAAGTAAGCAACATAGACAACACAAGAAGATTTATAGTGGTTCCCTCTCAATAGGTACATCCACTCTTCTACCACCCTGGTAGGAATCCACTACAGGTTTTTGTTCAGGTGCCCTACCACCAACTGATCTGATTATAGTAGATCAAGTAAACCCTTTGAGCTTTTGATCAGGAGCTCAAAATCCAACACAGGTTTTTGCTAAGGTGCCCTGCCACCAAAGTTCACTTTTGAAGGGAGTAATAACCCTTTGTACAGGAGGTTGAGAGAGTTAGAATGTCTTCTCTATTGTTAAACCGAATTAGAGAAGCTAGTGGATTGCACTGAGCTATATAAAGCTCTGATGGAATCAAAGCTCCCCCTGGCTTAGAGAATATCCAGGAAGAAGCCTTGCTTCAGGGTGAAGGTTCTCTTCAGAACTCTTGACAGAGAAGATCTGTCGTCTTGAAGTTATTGAAGGAGCAGCTTGAAGAAGACTCTTGATGTGGAATGGTTGTTCTTCTTCAACAACTTTTCTTTCTTCTTCTTCTTGAAGCTCTGAGTAAGAATGTTCCTGTGAGCAGGATGAACTCAGGATTGAAGAAGAGAATTCTGAAGAGAGTTGTTCTTCTCAGCTGTATGTAAAAATATCGGAGAGCTGTATCTTCTTGTTCTTGTTGTATATGAGTGTATGTATATATTTCTTTAACTACTCTCTCTAGCGTTTTTGTATATGCCTTTGTAACGGCTTCTATCTTTCTCTTAATTTGAAACTTGTCTTCTTCTGAGATCTGCAATTTGGGCTGCAAATAACACATAGTACAGATAGCCTGCAGAAAGACATCCTATAAGGAGATAAAGCTTTCTTAGAAGCTGCTTATTCATTCTGCAAGTCCAAAAGATATTAGAAAAAGTCACATCAAAAACAACCTCTTTACGACCAGAGACAGACATCTGTGTCTAACGGCTATAAAGGACAGCATGACAGATAAAGCACACAGATTTGTCAACTAATAAGACAAAAAGACTTTGTCAGATAGAACTTGACTTATGCAAAAAGAATGAGGCAAAGATTGCCTTGATATATAAGCATAAAATCAATAAAATAATCTTTAATAAAATCAGCCAGATATATAAGAAATAATTCACAAAAGAGAAAGAGTACAATATCTCTAAAAGCAGACAAAAAGATAGTCGAACGAATCACGACGATCGTCGAACTATAATAAAAGATAGTCGACCTATCAGAACAGATAGTCGACCTACAAGAACAGATAGTCGACTTACAAGAACAGATAGTCAACCTACAAGAACAGATAGTCGACCTACCAGAACAGATAGTCGACCTACAAGAACAGATAGTCGACCTACAAGAAATCTGTCTGGACAAAAGAAGTCGAGCAGGGCTCGATGATCGACGATGCTGAGACAACAGATCATCGAGCTAACAAAGAAGAACTAACTCAGAGATAGTCGATCGGCTGATAGATGATAGTCGATCAACTGATAGACGATAGTCGAGCGGCGTTCGACCATATTCGAACTAAAAACACTTAACCAAATTTTCATCTGGATAAACAACAACTCTACACAACTGAAGGAATCTAACATAAATCTAACCTTTGACCATAGATAAATCTTGGGTAAGAAACTAATTGAGAAGACTTAACACAAATCCAAACTAGGGTACCAACACACGGGTAGAGACACGTTCGTATCCCTACACGTGTGTGTTGAGTGAAGATCAACGAATATGTCCCAAGCAGGACACAGGAAGAGACACGGGAGTGTCCCTACCTGTGTGCATATTTCCAGCAAGCCGGTCGTGTCTCCCGAGAAGGACACGGGTAAGAACACGACCATGCATACGACCGTGTCCTGTGATACGGGTAGTGGACACGGGCGTGTCCCTACCCGTGTCTGTGTCCATACGATGCTATAACCATCGACGTCGCTTCACCGAGTGGGACATGGGTAGGAACACGGGCGTGTTCCTACCCGTGTTGGTCCTATTTATATAGGATTTGGCCGTTTTTCATCCTCTTACCAAGCCTTATTTTCTGTTGAAAAACTGCTGGGGGAGGGAAGGAGTTGCTGGAATAAACTATACTCCATGAAGAACACCCGCCGCCAAGGAGAAGAGGAAGCAGCCGGGAAGAGTCACGCGATCTATGGTCGGAAATAATGGAAACGTCAGAAATGAAGTGAGTTTCCTCCCCTCTCCCTTGGTGCTAGATCTGTAGTTAATCCTAGGCAAGATATCGACTCAAAAGAGTCTTGATGTGTGAGATGGAGACTCCTATGAAGAGGCCATACTAGGACTTTTGTTCTATGGTTTAGTAATCTTCAACCTCTCCTTTCTTCAATGTGATGGTGGGGATGGTCTCGTGAAGAGGAATAGTCTGATGAGGGTGAATAAGGGAGAAGGATTTCAAGATGTGATTTGCAAAGACCCGCTAGATGAGGAAGATGAACCGATGCCATTCATTCCGCCTCAAAAATGCGTGCAGAAATCTGTATTCTGCACGCAGCGATCTTCATGGCCATTTTCATGTATGTCATGGCCAGATCCGGGCTTTTGACTAAACACAAAATTCGTAGGTCTTGGATAGATCTTTCCAACGAGTGGTTACACATCTTCAGGCAATGTCTGAAGGCACGTGAAAGCCTGATCGAAATTGATAGCTGATAATATAAATGTGCTAAAACTGTAATTTGAATGTTGCAGTCTTAGAAGCCGCTTTCGAGTTTGATACAGCCAAATCTGGGCTTCTTACTAAACACGAAAGTCGTGGCCCTTGGAAATACCTTTCCAACGATGGGTTACACATTTTCTCTGGATTCTTGTAGCATTTGGAATCCCCGTTTGAAGCTCTACTCTCTATACAATTCCTGCATGCTTGGTTTTATGTTAATATAAACCAATTTAGTATTATTAGAGGAATTGTGAATAGTTATCGTAAAGTTCGTGGTGAGCTGTTAGTTGATCCTTTATAATAAGATGATGAGGTAAAACCTACTTCAACGCAATGGTTGATATTGGTAAAGGCCGGCAGAATTGGCATCTTGTTGTACAGGCTACCCCGAGTGCTAGTTCTACCGCAAGGCGGCTGTTCTTGGCATAAGACTCCCCTTGTGCCATATTCTGTATTCCGGGAGGGTGGGGGGTCTTACAATAGACCTTCTCCCTCTCTTTCTCCAATCTCTGCCCTGGAAACCACGTCCTATTCCATGGCCTTGGACTGCAAACTATTGAGCGGGAGGGGCAGCCTGTGGTGCTGATAGAGTTGCTCCTCTCATAGGATAGTTCCTCCGGATGTGACCTACCTGATGACAATTGTAGAACTCGGGCGAGGGAAGTGCCACACCCCCCAGTCCTCTGCATCTCCAGCATCTAAAGAGGTTGAGGTGCCAATACCACCGGCACCCTTGGCTCCTATCTCACCTCTTGGCAGGGTTGGTCCTCTGCCCTTCTCTCATCAATAAAGCGGCCCCTCCGCTGATCATTCTTACCTCCCCGACCCTTATCCTCAGTTGGCCTCTTCCGACCTCGAGTCGTGTGCCAAACAGCCTCCATCCTCTTTGCCATCTCCCGAATCCGAGGTATAGGTCTGTAGAATACAAATAAAAGAGCCTCTCTCAAGTCCTCTCGAAGGCCCTTATAGAACCTATTTGTATACCCTGCTTCATCAAGCTGATAGGAGTTCGCAAACCGGGCTATGTGATTGAACTTCCGATGGTACTCCACTAGCATCCTGTTGCCCTGCCTCAGCTGCAGGAACCTATCTTCCATCTAATCCTTGCCGACTGTGGGATGAAGTGCTTCCAATAGTGCGGCCCTGAACTCCTCCTAAATAACGTCAGCAACCTGCTAATCTATAAATGTCATATCCATAAGTGTCTTCCACCATCTCTTGGCATGAGACTCTAAGAAGGAGACCACCAGAGGTACCCTCTCCTCCCACGGGCACCGTATCCCGGTCAACATCTCGAACATGATATTGAGCCACTCTTCCGTCTGTATGGCCGACTCCGTCCCAATGTAAGATGGGGAAGAGAGTCCCCGGAAGATGCTCAACCAGTTGGCCCCTGGGTTCGGCTGCGGAGCCGGAGCCTGCTGGGCCCTGAATACCTCTAGAATGGCTGTTAGAGTTTGCCCCATCTCTGACTGTAGAAACGGAGTAGGAGCCGGGGGAGGTGGTGCAACATTCAGAGTTTGCTGAGCTCCGCCCTGCGGTGTAGAATATGTCGGGGGCTGCATAACAAAGGCCAATTATTAGAAATTTGACCCGTACTGAGTAAAAAGTGGGAAATTACATATGATTCCCCATATGGGCACACCACACTTCTGCTGCTTAGTTTTTCCCCAAACTAAACTCAAGCGGGGGTGAACCAGGGTTAGTGGACTTTTACTCTTTGTATCGAGGTTTCCCTCTGATACCAGTTTGTAAGACCCCATTTTTTTAAACCCACCGGGGTCTTATGCCTAAAACCGACGCTTTGCGGTGACACCAACACATCCGGGAAGGTCGTCACTAGAAAATGTCGGTCCTGTAGGCCATACCGATCGTAGAAGAGAAGAGTAAAAGAATAAAAGTACATGAGTAAAATGAAACTAAAAACTAGTCCACAGGAATCACATATATATAAATAATTCTCCACGAATGGAGAGTCCACAGAAATGATAAAGCAAAATACTAAAGAGGGCTCATTCCCAATACATCAAAGTCCTCGCTACAAATTACTCAATCGCGGAAGCTAATCTATAATATCTACAAATGGTCGGGACTCACTATCCTTACTTCCTTAACTCTAGTGCTAGACTGTCTCGTCTCCAAGCGCACCGACCTTTGGGGTTGCATCTCCTGGTTCGGCTCCATGGTCCCCTAAAATGATTTTGTCAATGACCGTTAGTATAAAAGACTAATTCCTATCATTCCCCCCATGTCTCCTAGGTACCGAGCGGGGAGAAGGAAAGGTAATGAAGGTGGGGAGTAAAAAAAGGCAAGCAGGTGGCGGCAGAATTAGTCTATCATGAGTTCATAAACATAGCAAGTATATGTAAGCAGTAGTAGGTAAGCAGTATGAGTATACACAAGAACAAGTGAGCAAGTATAGTATGAGAAGGTAAACTAAGTTAGTAACCATGACCTATAGGAATGCCCACACAAACCTATAGACCAAAGGGTCGTTTTACAAGGACTATTGTATAAAGTGTCCCATACCACTTTATACAATAGTTGTCAGTGGTTATATGAAATGGTGATGCAATGACATGCAAGTATACTATGATGTGAATCATGCAAGTTCAACACACACACTCGACTTTGTGCATACAGACCTTTAATTCCCCCTTTCTAGAGCCTAACCTCCCAATATACCTCTGTAGTGGCAAATGAAAGCGGTGGGTTGGTCCTCGCCCACCTCTAAACCCATATCAACACTACCAGTCAGACCTATCGTACGCGTCAACGCTGGTGCACTAAGCGGAGCTCCTGTGTGCTCTTACAGGCTGCGCACTAGACTTTATTTCGCCAAGTGCTAAACCACACCTGCGGAGTCAACGTATGGTGTCAGTGTGACGACACTCCAATACCGAAGACCCACCACCTTATTTCATATCCACATGCAACCTTTATATACTTTTCCACCGATCCAAAGCTCCCCAGACTATTTCGTCCATCACAAATATCTACCGAGCCATCGGCTCACCGGGCTACCTTCCCATCACTAAAACCACCGAGCCTACCACTCGCAAGACCCAACCTAACTCCCACAACACCGGGGAGTGTGAGTGTAAGCAAAATCCTTGTATTACTAGTTACTCTTAAACATTGATTATTCTTACGGTTTAGGTTAGCCTAGGACTACACTAAGTATTCCCGGTGAAGGGCTCTCACAGGGCATTAGGAACTATGATGGTAGCTGGAGCCCATCATTCCCTTTCGCCAGGCACCTACAATTATTTGTTACTACCCAATTACTGGTCCCTTTTAATATTATACTGGATCTAACCCTTGTGTATTTTGACTTTCTTTCACTCCATCGGAAAGACGACCTTTCGTCGGTCCCGAGCACCACCTAACACTAACAAACCCAACATTCCCCTCATCATGAATCTTAATGAACCTCACTTTTTCATCTTACCAAATTATCATACATTACTCCCCACTTCCTATGAGCCTCCCCCATGTTATCACAATTTCCACAGTTTTACTAAATGAAGACCAACCTAAGCTATATAATGTACATGACAGGAGGTACTCCAAATTTACATCCAAATGTCGTAAGATAATTATTATGGGTCTAACATGACACATTTAGCCTAAATCCAAAAACTTATAATTTTCCTAGATAATTTTGCATTTATTATATTTTCCCAAACGTTAGGCCATGGGTAATTTTAAACATGAAGTACTAGATTTCCTTAAGTTATGGCCACCCAAAAATAATGAACAGTGTAAGATAACAAAATATCATTGAATTCAAATTTCACAGATTTTCATAAATGTAATAACCTCTAAATAATTAATTCAAGTTAATTCAAATAATTTTAAATAATGAAGGGAGTACCATAAATCATTGTCCAAAAATTATATAAAAATTACCAGAGCCTTATAATGTTTATAAAACACTACTGACTAAGTTTCAAGAAATTTCAAGGTTAGTGAGCCATATATAAAAATACTTCAACTAATTCCATTCAAGTGCACTATGTGAAGCAACATTCTTATAAACTCATTTAAATAACATGTAACAAATTTTATAGGCTTTATTATGTCCTAAAAGATTATCTGGCCAAGTAACACAATTTTACAGCAAAATATAATATTTATTATCTATTTATCAAAGTATGGTGCACTAGTTTACTTTACACATGAAGTACTAAGAGGAAATGCCCAAATGATCCAAATAATTTATTAGTGCCTCTAAATGATATTTAATTAACCTTGCCAGAGTTTCATATCATTCTAAGTTAATATAACCATGGTTACTTAAAAATCATCAAAAGGGCAAGGTGGAGATTATACCTACAAGTATGAGCTACTGTTTTCTTAACATCCTATAATAAATCTCAGAGGTCAATAAAACTATAAAATTACTTCTACCAAAATTTCATAAGGATCAAAGGTAACAAGACCCCTTTTTTTATTCCTTAAGGTGTATAGACCTAAATAATTTCCAAGTTATTTAAATGGAGTGCATGTGTCCAAATACTACCAAATTCCTTCCTAGGGCATTTCACCACCCTAAGATCACATGGACTAAATACCAAGTCCATACATGAACATATCACCCCATGTCCTTCACAAATCCCCAAAGTTCAACCTTAGGGTTTGAACTGGGGTTCTAGGGCAAATCCACTCTAAACCACCCCAAACTCAATGTGAGGGTGTTTAAACTAACCATGGGGCTCTGGCCAAAGTCCCAACCCTTGGGTGAAAATTGGCCCCTCCATGCCCAAGCTCACTCTGGCCCTACTTAACCCTTAAAGGGCCACACTTTGGTCTCACCAACACCTATTCGAATCTAACCCAATTGGGCTGAGATTTTTATCATAGTGATTCCATGACCCTAAGAGTCAGACACCAAAATATTGGTGGGTTTAGAGGTCATTATACCCTTTAAATAATTCATACATGGATTATTAAATTTCTACAAAAACTTTAGGAAAATCTTTTTCAAAAATTTCCATTTTTGGATATATTTTAGGTATACTTAAGAGTGACCCCCAACCCAAAGTTCAAGTCATTTGGATGGCTGGATTGATGGGGGCACTCAAAACACCTCTAATCAAGACTAGGTATGTATCTCACCAAAATGAGTGTTGTGGTCTGACCTAAACTCTAAATTGGTTCAAACTAATTTTAAATTAAACAAGACTCATAGGGCTAAACTTTTTCTATAGACAACGTTTTCTGAATAGGCCCCGAGGTATTTTTAATAATTAATTTAAAATAGCCCAATAACTGTGAGAGAAATTATATAAATCAACATCTAGTATTATAGATCTAGCACAGATCTTAAAGCAGAATCAAACGGCTGCTGGGTTTCTTCTTCCTCTAGCCAAGGGCCCCGATCAGTCCGACCTGGATCCATTTCTAGCCGTATTTCCCCGCCACCCGGCCACTTCCCTGGCCGGCCGCCGCCCCACCACCTCCGTTGAGGTGGTGGCTATCATTGGGCGGCGGCATGGCTGCCGGAGGGGCTGTTTCTGGCAAACCCACAAGATCATTTTTCACGGAAAATCGGTGGAAAGCTCCACCTGATCGGGCTCAATTGAGCCAGATTCTTATCCCTAAAGATTCCTAAGATCTATCCATAGAAGGAGTAGAGAGGACCAGCCTTAAGACGTGCGCTTTGCCTCACCATTTCCAGCCACCAAACTTTGGCTCCTCTACAACCTCTAGACCAACCTAAACGGAAATGAAAAGGAATCGGGGGAAACGATTTCTCTTGCCCTGGGGAAGGAACTTTAAGAGGGAGTTTGGGAGAGGAGGCTTGTAACTCCCAAATGTCATTAAACTCCATTAATGGCCATTAACTCTGTTGGAACTCAGTTCAGGCGGTTAGCCGAACTAGCCGTCGTGGCCTGTCCAGGCAGTATTCTTGCAGGTAGCCTCAGCGGGCTGCTGAGATGATTCAGTATATTGGAAATTGGTTCAGGCAGTTAGCCGAACTAGCCGCAGCAACCTGTCCTGCCAGTCTTCTAGTGGATGTCCTCAGCGGACTATGTGGATGATGTTTTTAGTAGAAGCTGCAGTGTTCGGTCCGGTGTGTGCCTCAATGGTAAGGAGACATGCCACAGTGGTCTGGTGGATTTATGTAGCTCTGGTCCAAGGCTTATCCTCTCAGCGGTCTGATAATATCCCGCGGCACGCAGTCAGATGTCTTGCCGCAGTTTCAACATAATGGTTAGCCGCACTGTGGGTTGTTGGCTATCCACAGGTGCGGCTTAGTGGCCTGTTTGGCAGTCTCTCTCCTGTGTCCGGAGGTTTTAATGTTATGGCTTGTATAGTGAGCGATTTGGGTATGTCAAACCGCTCAGTCCGCTCGACTTGTATTTAGTCCCATATCGTGTGTTGTATTCTCTCATCTCCCCCGTTTTCTATAAATAAGGAGGCATACCTATGTATTACTCACTTTTTGGAGCAATAAAATTTGCGGTTATTTACCTCTTGTTATCTTTTCTTCTCATTTTTTCACTTGGTATCAGAGGGAAACTGGTCCTTTTGCTCCAAAATTGTTTTGCTCTTGTAGCGGTTTATTTTTTGAAACAGTGCGGGTTGTCTCCTTTCTGTCCCACCCTTCTTCCAGTTTTGTTCGGCTTCTTCCCTCCCTTTCTTTCTTTCTGGTCGTGCGGTTTCCCCTTATTCACGCAATCTCATGTGCTTCTTTCTTTTGTGCGGCTTCTCTGCCTTTAGGTCGCAGCTTTTCCCTTGCTGCTGGTGTGTGCTCACCGAGACTAGGCGGTTTCTCTTTCTGTCCGCACGACTTCTTCTCTGGTTTCCTATTGCGATTTCTGCTTTGTCCGCGAGACTTGCTTGCCTTTTTCATGGATACACCGTGGTCTTCTACAACTTTCCCTGATCCTTTCCCTCATTCTTCTCCCTCTGTTTCTTCTTCAAGTAATTTGGGTACGTTTTCCATGCTTATATGTCCAAATTATCCTGACTGGAGTGTATCTTTTGTCTTCCTTTAACGTTCTTAATGTAAGCGCTCACACTTGACTGACAACCCTCCTCCTGTTGGCTCTGTTGCTTATGATGATTGGGACGCTTCTGATGCCTTGGTCCGTACTTGGTTGGCCAACAGTTTGTCTGATGAGTGTCTTCCTTTCATTCGACATGATCAGACATTCAAAGCCGTGTGGACTCATTTGGCTTCTTTATATTATAAAGGGGCTCAGACTTCGCGTATCTACACTCTGTATTCTTACCAATTTGCTCGTCCTATTATGACCCCTGCTGTAGCTTATCAGGAGGTGCAGGGTCTTAGGGTTGAACTTCTTCAACATCGTCCCTTTTCTGCTGATCTTGATGAGCAACAAAAACATTTTCAGGAGATCTTGCTGGTTTGCTACTTACTTCGTCTTCCAGACTCCTATGACTTGATTCGCCAACAGATTCTCGGGGAAGTGGACACTCCGACTCTTGATGCCACTGCTGCTCGAATTTTCGCTGTTACTACCCTCCTTCAGCGTTATTTCCTTCCTTCTCCCTCTCCTGATCTTGTTGCTCATTCTGCCCGACATGATCATTCTGGTGGTCGAGGTGGCCGTACTAGCGGTCGTGGTTACTCAAAATATCTCTGTTCTCATTATGGCAAGACTGGCCACCTGATTGATCGTTGTTGGTTCAAACAGCCTCATCTTCGTCCTACTTCTGTTGATTCTGCCAAGAAGTCTACAACATCTCTTGCCACTTCGGGTGCTACTCAGTTAGCTACCACAGGTAGGTGGCTTATTGACTCTTGTGCTACCACTCATATGACCGGGAATTCTCAGCTTTTTTCCTCTCTTACACCGAGTAATAACTTACCTCCTATTCTTATTACTGATGTTTCACCGTCCCCGGTTCATGTGTCTAGCACTATGAATGTTACTTCTTCTCTTCAGCTTCGGGACACTCTCTGTGTTCCAAACTTTCCCTGCAATCTTCTTTCTACTACTGCTATTTGTAAGCAGTTCGGCTGTGAAGCGATTTTTACTACTTCTAGTTGTGCCTTTCAGGTTCCTTAGTCCAAGTAGATGATAGCTACTGAGACTGAGAGCGGAGGATTTTTTTTATCTTAATACTTCTTCTGCTTTCTCTGTCTCCTCTTCTCTCCTTCAGTAGCATCTTCGACTTGGACATCCTCCTCCTCGGATCCTCTATCAGCTACTGCCTGATTTACCTTGGGGTGATTCTTCTCTTCATTGTGAAGCTTGTCAGTTTGGGAAACATCATCATTCTACTTTTCCTAACAGCAAAGGACGTAGTTCTTCTCGTCCGTTTGATATTGTTCATTCTGATATATGGGGTCCTGAACTTACTCAAACTGTTGGTAGGGGTAGCTTATATTTTGTTACATTTATTGATGATTTTTCCCACTGTACATGGCTATATTTGCTGCGTGAACGTTCTGAACTTTATTCTATTTTCACTACTTTTTATAATGAAATTAATACACAATTTGCTACTTCTATTAAAATCCTTTGGTCTGATAATGCTAAGGAGTACCTTAGTTATCAGTTTATATCATTTTGTATTGATCATGGTATTGTTCATCAAACCACTTGCCCTTATACGTCGCAACAAAATAGTGTTGCTGAACGGAAGAATCATCATCTGCTTGACGTGGCTCGGAGCCTTCTTACTCGGATGCATGTTCCCAAGTCTTATTGGGGGCATGCGGTCCTTCTCTCTTGCTTTCTTATTAATCGTGTTCCCTCTTTTGTTGTCGGTGGGAAGACTCCATTTTCTCTCCTACATCCTGATGCGAACCCTTTTCCTTTGCCTCCTTGTGTCTTTGGATGCACTGCTTTTGTTCATTCTACTTCTTATAGTCGTGACAAATTGTCTCCTCGCTCGACTAAATGAATCTTTCTGGGCTATTGTCCGAATCAGAATGGATATCAGTGTTATGATCTTGTTCTCCGCCGGCAGTATGTTTCTGTCGATGTCACTTTCTTTGAGACTGTTCCATATTTTTCTCCGTCCACCTCCATTCTTCCTTCTTCTAAAGATTATATTCCCTCTCCTCTTATTTTTGCACCTTCTCCTGAGCCTACAATTCTTTCTTCTTCGTCTTGTGACTCTCCTGCTCTTCCTGCTTCCACTGTTGAGCCACTGCCCATAGTTCCTAGTTTGTCGGCTTCTCCTTCGGATGGATCTACACAAGTAGACAGGGCTGACCTAGATCTTCCAATGGCTCTCAGGAAAGGTGTTCGCTCATGCACTCAACATCCTCTTGCTGGTGTGGTGTATTACACCAGCTTGTCTCCTCGGGCGCAGAGTTTTGCTTTTGCCCTCTCGGCCAATGTTCTTCCAGCATCTTATCATGATGCTCTAATTATTCCCCATTGGAAAGCTGCTATGGATGACGAGATGAACACTCTTACTGAATGAGGTACTTGGTCTCTTGTTCCTACTCCTCCTAGTGCTGATGTGGTTGGCTGTCGTTTGGTCTTTATAATCAAGTACCTTCCTGATGGTACTGTTGATCATTACAAAGCCCGTCTAGTAGCCAAAGGATTTATGCAGACTTATGGTGTGGATTTCTTTGATACGTTCTCTCCTGTTGCCCAGATTACTACGATCCGCGTTCTCTTTTTAGTGGCTATGAACAAAGATTGGAAAATGTCTCAGTTAGATGTCAAGAATGCCTTTCTTTATGGAGATTTGCATGAGACTGTTTATATGGAGCAACCTTCTGGATATGTTACTCAGGGGGAGTCTCAAGTGTGTAAGTTGAAGAAATCCATCTATGGTCTTAAACAGAGTTCGAGAGCCTGGTTTGAAAATTTTAATGTGGTTATTTTTGTTGTTGGATTTGTTCGGAGCGCTGCAGATCACTCTTTGTTTATTCGGAAAACATCGTCTGGGCTGGTTATTCTTGTGGTGTATGTGGATGATATACTTCTTACTGGTGATGATAGGAAAGGTGTTAATATGACGAAGAAGAATCTGCTCCGGCATTTTGTTACGAAGGATATGGGGTCTCGTATGTACTTTTTGGGGATTGAGATATCTCAGAAACCTGGTTCTATTATTCTTTCATAGAGGAAGTATGCTCTGGATCTTTTACAAGAGACGATTCTTCTTAGAACTAAACCTGCCCGATCTCCGATGACTGTTAGAGATGACAAATGCTGGAGAGAGTATTCTCCTCTTCTTAAAGATGTCATGAGGTACAAACGTATGGTTGGTAAACTTATCTATCTAACAATTACTAGACCAGACATCTACTATGCAGTGGAAAAGGTAAGTCAGTTTATGCAACCTCCTAGGGAGTGTCATATACAGTCAGCTCTGAAGATTCTTAAATACGTGAAAGGTGCACCAGGTAAAGGGCTCTTGTTCCTGAATAGAGGACATTTCAAAGTAGAGCCTTATTCTGACAAGAGTTACACAGATGTTAAGGGCGGCAGGAAGTCAACATCAGGTTTCTGCACTTTTGTTATAGGAAATCTAGTCAGTTGGAAGAGCAAGAAGCAGGCTGTGGTTGCCAGATCGAGTGCAGAAGCCGAATATCGAAGCATGGATTTGACTGCTTGTGAGATGAAGTGGCTTAGAAGTCTTTTACTGGATCAGGGAGAGTTTTATGATCACCCCCTACCAATGTTCTATGACAATAAAGTAGCAATATACATTTCGAAGAATCCGGTCTTTCATGAGAGAATGAAGCATATCGAGGTTGATTGCCATTTTATTAGATAAGAGATTCTGAAGAATCAGATATGCACTCCGTTCGTTACTTCTGATAAAGAGCTCGCAGATTACTTAACGAAACCGATTACTTCGTTCAGAGAGGTTTGTGGCAAGCTGGTCATGGTTGATATATATGCTCCAGCTTGAGGGGGAGTGTTCGAACTCAGTTCGAGCGATTAGCCAAACTAGCCGCCGCGGCCTGTCCTGGCAGTCTTCTAGAGGATGTCCTCAGCGGACTGTCTGGATGATTTTTTTAGTAGAAGCCACAGTGTTCGATCTGGTGTGCGCCTCAGCGGTTAGGAGACACGCCGCAGCGGTTTGGTGGAGTTATGTAGCTCTGGTCTAAGGCTTATCCTCTCAGCGGTCTGATAACATCCCGCGGTACCCGGTCAGATGTCTTGCCGTAGCTTCAACATAATGGTTAGCCGCATTGCGGGTTGTTGGCTATCCGTAGGTGCGGCTTAGCGGCCTGTCTGGCGGTCTCTCTCTGGTGTGTGGAGGTTGTAATGTTATGGCTTGTATAGTGAGCGGTTTGGGTATATCAAACCGCTCATTCCGCTCGACTTGTATTTAGTCCCACATCATGTGTTGTATTATCTCATCTCCCCCATTTTCTATATATAAGGGGGCATAACTATGTATTACTCACTTTTTGGAGCAATAAAATTTGCGGTTATTTACCTCTTGTTTGCTTATCTTCACATTATTTCACTAACTCCACCCCTTCGGTTTCCACCAAATCAAGGGCTGAACCAAATTAATGATCGGCCACCACCAGAAACTCCTCCTCTCCCTCAGAGGATTAAAGCCCCATAAAGTGGGAGTTATGGAGACTCCATGGCTATTCCATTCATCAAACTCCGCTCAGCTTTGATTGAGGCTTTCGTCGTGCTCTGCTCGACGATTTGATCGAGCTCTGCTCGACGATTTCATCGAGCTCTGCTCGACGATTTCCGTCCATCTGAGGTCAACTCTTCGCATGTACTTTTTTTGGGGGTGTTACATTGGGTGTCATTAGACCCTTTAGTGTTTCCCAGAGTTTTGTCATTACGCAGTCATGATAAAACAATTCTAGGGGTCTAGAAGTCTGAGGGATGTTACATAACGATCTTGATTATGTGTACTTATTATTTAAAGCTTTATACGGTTTAAAACAAGCTCCGCGAGCTTGGTATGATACGCTATCTAACTTTCTTCTTGAGAACAATTTCACAAGAGGAAAAATAGTTAAGACATTATTTCTTAGGGAAGTAAAAAACAAGATTTTACTAGTGCAAATCTATGTCGACGACATTATTTTTGGCTCAACTGATGTCAACCTCTGCAAAAAGTATTCCAAACTTATTCAAGGGAAATTTGAAATGAGCAGTATGGGTGAGCTGAAGTATTTCTTGGGACTTCAGGTGAAACAATCTGAATATGGAATTTTCATCTCTTAGACGAAGTTCACCAAGGAGTTGATTAAGAAATTCGGAATGGAGAATGCAACCTCTATGAGGACTCCAATGGGTTCATCTATGTCTCTGGATAAGGATGAGAAAGGGAAACCTTTCGATGAAACCAAGTACATAAGCATAATTAGATCATTGCTCTATCTTACTGTTGGTAGGCCTGACATAATGTTCTCAACATGTGTATGCGCTAGATATTAAGAGAACTATAAGAAATCTCACTATACCGCTGCAAAGCGAATTTTGAGATATCATAAGGGTACACCAAATCTTGGCTTATGGTACCCAAGAAATAATGATAGAGAACTAATTGGATTTTCATATGCTGACTTTGCAAGTAGCAAAGACAACAGAAAGAGCACTTCCGGGATGTGCCAATTACTTGGAAGACGGCTTATTTCATGGAGCAGCAAGAAGCAGAATTGTGTCACAACTTCTACTACTGAATCAGAGTATATCTCTGCGGGCAGTTATTGTGCACAACTTCTTTGGATCAGGAATCAACTTGAAGATTATAATCTAAAATTCCAAGAAATTCCTATGTTTTACGACTCTTCCAACGCAATAGCTATTGCCAACGATCCAGTCTCCCATAGCCGCACAAAGCACATCGAAATACGCTACCACTTCATCCGGGAACATGTGGAGAATAAGGACACAGCCCTCAGCTATGTCCCGACGGACAAATAGGTGGCAGATATTTTCACGAAGCCGCTAGACGAGGCCAAATTCCCTTTTTTCAAGACAGAACTTGGAATGCTCAACATGGGATCGTAAATTTATCATATCTGAAGTCAAGGAATTAATAGCAGATTATGGATTTCTCGGGAAGTCAAGTGGTTTTCTCGAGAACAAGTTGATTTCTCGAAAAAGACGACTCGATTTCTCGAAAGCAAGATCTCTGGACTTCTCGGAAAACTAACTTTATTTCTCGAGAAAAGTCAAGTGGATTTCACGAGAAAAGACTCTTGAATTTCTCGAAAGGCATCCTCTTTCTCGAGAAATGCCCTAGCTCTAGGATGATTTTCGAAAGAATTTGAACCGCTGTTTCCTGGTTGGATTTTTAATTTCTATTCTTAATTCTCATAATTATATAAATAGAAAAGTCCATAGAAATCCAAAAACCACATTTTCAAACCGACTCTCCCAAGAAAAACCCTTCAATTCTCTGAAGCTTTCTTCCATCTCTCGCACAAAATCCACTGCTTTGTCTCCAGCAAATCCGACATTTTGCACTCTCTGCATTCGATGGCTCCTCCTTTCAAGATTGGTGTGGGAAGCGAACTCATTCGCGCTGGCATAGAGGATGTTTTCGTTGACTTCAAGAACGTTCTGCACCTCCTGGATGTCGACGGCATCACATTTGTCTTGTAACATCCGTGTAAAGTATTGTTACCTTAAGTTGAAGAGTTTTTTCGTCATGCGAAGATCAAACAAGGAGGGAAATTACTGAAAACTACAGTTAGAGGTATGAAACTCAAAATCAATCCATCCTCTATCACAGAGTTTCTGGGATTGCCTTCCATCGATGAAGAAGATTATCAAGAAGCAGATGACTATTCCAGAGCCTACTCCTTTTGTAGTCTTCCAGATTCCGCCACTTCAGTAAAAAGACAGAACTTGACTGATGAAAGTAAACTTCTAGCCAACATTCTCGGCAAGGTTCTTCTGTGTAAAACAAGGTCAATTGGATATATCTCTTTATAGTTCTTTGATATAATAATTGCAGTTGTATGCAGAAAGAAGTTCCAATGGGTATACATGTTGTTTGACAAGATCAAGGAGAGTCTGAAGGCGCCAAATTTTTGTAGAATTATTTCTCTGTGCTTGAATCAAGCTCACTCAGATATCTTTGACATAACAAAGGTGTGGCAATTCACCACCTCAAGAAGGTCTCTATTTTCTCCATCCAGAGATGGGAGATTATAATCCCAAGGACAGTACAAGCTCCTCCATCCCATAGAGTATTCTTTGATAATTAGAGCAGGATCCCATCTCCTCTTCACACTTATACAGCTGGCACATCAAGTGCAGCTATTGAGGTGGAGCCTCCTCCTTTAATTCAAGAAGATGCACATCAGGCAGAAGTTCCAGAAACAGAAGTTCAAACAGATGTTCCTACAACCCAAGTTCATGAGGAAGCTGCTAATGATCATGTGGAAATGGAAAAATAAGGTCAAGCTCAGGTAGATGATGAGAAGAGCACCCTTGTATAGGTAATGGGTCAGGTGTGAGTGTTCACTCCTCCCCTAACCAAGCCACTCTATTAGCTACTTCAGAGGACATAAGTAAGATGATTGAGGAACTCAACTCAGATGATCCTCTATTCATATCTCCTAAAAAGACTGCATATGCTCACTCTTCAAAAACTCCTGAGCAGATTCCTGATGACTCTCAGCCCTAGGTATATATGGAAGGGGATACTGAGATCATCCTATCTGATGTTGAAGAAATAATTCCAGACCCTGTTGAACCTCCTCTAAGGAGCTTAGACTTCTCCCTCCCTACAATTCTTGGTGAGGAAGGGGATGTCTTGCCCTCTTTCGAAAGAAGCAACAGTTCTATTATTATTGAAGAAATTCATGCATGGATTGTTCAACCTCCTCCTCCAATTCCAGTTATTCCTAATGATACCCTACTGTGTAAAATTGAATCAATGATGACACAACAACGAGAGTACTTTGATAAGTCTCTCAAGGAAGTTACTTAAAAAGTCACTGCTCTAGAGAAAGAGATGAGCAGGTTTTGCTGAGATTCAGCATAATACTGATACATTCAAACAAAAGCTCCAAATAGGTGGAAAGGCTCTAGAGCATACCATCACCAGTATTGGTCAAGTCATGGAACAATCAGTCACTCTAGCCAATAATCAGATTCTATTGGAGAAGAAAGCTAAAGAGCACAACTTTAAGATGTGTGAACAAGTTGGCAAGTTCAAAGAAGAGGCTATAAGCACCCTATCTGTAGAAGTCAGAAAGGCGGAGGACAAATTCAAAGAAACTCAATAAAAAGCCTCTACAAACATGAAAAACCTATGGGATGCTCAATTAAAAGAAATGAATGCAGATGTACAGGCACATATTCATGAGGTAGAGCTTCACACTTTTGCTAATGTAGTTTGGATGCACAAACAGATCTTTCCCAACATCTAAGTCGATCCAAATGCAGCTCCACCCCCTCATCTAAACCCAACTGTCCCGCAGCCTACTACTCAGATACCTTCATTCCCAGAACTGAAGATTATGAAGCACCTCCTGCAGAGTATTCCCATGTTTGGACTGAATAAGAGATGCCTCAAAATCCACCTCTAGAAATTCTAGTTCTTAAGAAAAGGAAATATGGTGACGGTGTCTCTGGAAACCGATTTATTCCAAATCCAGAAGCTGAAAGAAGATGAGCACAAGAATTTGCTGAAGTGTGGAGCCCAACCTCCAAGTCACTAATTCTTGAGACTCTAAAACTGGTTGTAGATTTTAATGAAGATAGAAATGATCATTACAGTTCCCAAGAATGGGAGTTATATGTGAAATCTTTGACCAAGAAGAGAATCTATGAAAGAGAATATAACAGAAATAATCCCAAGGCTCCTCCCAAACCTGCTAAGTACTACCCCAAGCCTTACACCTATCAAAAGAGGCAGCAAGAAAAGAAAGAAAGGCCACAACAACATTAATACAAAATGAGTGTTTAGCCATAGGATTGAATGTTCTGGACCTGGATTACTCTATGGAAAATTTCTATATATATATATTTATATGATTTTGAATTTTGCAGATTTTTTATTTCTTAATCATTGTTATCATTACTATGTTTACTAGTTAATTATTTGATTATTTTGATGTAATTCACCTTAGTGTAGACGGTTCTAACTTATACAAATAGGGGGAGATTGTTGGGTATTGTACCCACAATAACCCAGATTTGTGTGAAGTCACCCTTGAACTAAGATGAATTAAGTTTGTATTTTATGTTATTATGTGGTTAAGTGCTTGCAGGTCATAATTGCTAAGTGTAGACCAATGTCAGTTTGCAGTGAGTCACCAAACATAGGACCATAAGATGTAATCCCTCATTGTGTGATCCATATTGTTGACTCTTGTGTAACCTCTCTATTGGCATGCACTTCATTTTCAAGTACTAAGAAAATGGAAGAATTCAAGGGTAGCGGTTTTCAACAAAGAAGAATAGAAAATTCTTCAAAAAAAATTTCTAAGTTCATTTCTCCGAAAATTGAATATGTTTATCTTGAGAAGCCTAAGTCTAGTTCTCAAGAAAGCCTTGATGTTCTCGAGATACTATAAGAATTCTCGTGAAATTGTATGAAAGTTCTCTAAGTCTTTTTCTCGAGAAATGTCGTGAAGATTTTTTGAAAGCCAATTCAGTTCTCGGATAACGCAATGAAGCTCTCGAGAAGTCGAATTTATTTCTCAAGAAGATGAAACTTCTTTCTCGAGAAATCCACTCCTTCTCAAGAAATCATTTCTCAATTTTCAGAAGTTTTGTTAAGTAAATTTCTCGAAAGGCTTGGATGCTCTCTCGAGAAACCTGGCTCCTTCTCTAGAATTCCGCCATGTCTCTTTCTGGTGAAATAAGGTTCTTCTCGAGAAATTGGTATTCCTTCTCACAGAATTTTCATCAAGTTCATTTCTCGAGAAGTCTTCCTCTTCTCGAGAAATGATGTTTCAAGATCTGAAGATTAAAAGAGTGAGACGGGATTTCAAATTTAGATCTAAGTTTAGAAAGTTTAATCCACGTGGATCATCTCTTAATGACGTTTGACCGTTGGGTGATGTCCTATATAATGTCACGTGAAGGATTTCGCCAAACATTAATCTTATCAATACTAATTTTATTCAAAATCAGAATCGCCAAACATTTACAGATCGGGAAAAAGCCGCATGCCGACATCTTTGTTCTTCACGGAAGCTTGTTCCTCGATCCAGTGATTCGAAAGCTGAAGAAAGATTCGACAAGATCCCTGGTTTTTAGATTCTCAATCTCTCATTTGATCGTGTCAGATCCAAGAAATTTCAGATTTTGTTAATGTCAAGAATTATTCCTCAACTTCTTCACCAAGCTTTCAGTTTTTCATGAAGGAAGAAATCTGAAGATTTTAGATCTGAAGTGAAGTTGTTTTTCATTATTATTGTAAAAACTTAGTTCAACTTTTATAGGAGCTTTGTCTCCGAGCTTGTAGGATGATTTATCTTCCGAGTGTAGATCCTGTTTTAGAGGATCAAGTTTGTAGGAGTGTGTTTACTTCGAGTTGTAGGAGCATTGCTCCGAGGTGTAAGATTGTTTAATCCGAGATATAGTGAAGTAGCCAAGTCTAGTCGTGGTGTTAAATTGGTTAGGTGGAGAGTGGACATACCCAAGATTGGGGAACCATTATAATTCCTTGTGTCGTTTGGATTGTGCTTGATCATTCTGTGTTAATCCCTCTAAATTTTTTATTCCTCAAAAGACGCAAATCTCACCTATGCACCCCCCTCTAGGTGATTAAGGTAGACAACTAGATACTTTCACCTCGCCGACCAGATTCGGCAAGCTTTGGAGTTGGTCGAAAGCATGAAATGCTACATGGCTGAGTCTTTGGAAGGGTCAAATACCCAGTTTACTGTTGATAATGGGTTGTTGTGGAAGAACATCCATTTGTACATTCCAACGGTGGGTACAATACAGGAAGAATTGATATGCAAGGCTCATTATACCAAGTATTCGGTTAACCCAGGGAGCATGAAGATGCATCAAGACATGAAAAAGCTATTCTAGTGGCCAGGACTAAAGAAGTACATAGCACTATATATTGCAAAATGTCAGACTTGTGCCTTGTTGAAGGCCGAATGTCAGAAGCCCGGAGGATTCTTGAAGTCTTTTCCCATACCGGAATGGATGTTCGACGATATATCCATGGATTTCGTGCATGGTTTGTCGATATCACAGAAAGGAAATGACGCCATCTGGGTGATCGTTGATCATTTGACTAAAGTGTCTTACTTTATCCCGAATAGGAAGGACGATTTGGTGGAGAAACTTGAAAAATTGTATATGGATAATATTAAAATACTGCACGGTGTGCCCCATAGCATCGTGAGTGACTGAGATGGGTGCTTCACATCTAATGAATGGAGACGGGTACATCAACTGTTGGAGTACCAAACTGAAGCTTAGTACGACCTTTCATCCGCAGAAAGATGAATAGACCGAGAGGGTAAACAGGACGATGGAAGACATGCTTCGTATGTGCGTCCTAGATTTCGGTTAAAAGTGGGAGGATCACTTGTATATGATCGAATTCACTTACAACAACAGTTACCGGGAAAGTATTCAAATGGCGTCCTTCGAGGCCCTTTATGGTAGAAAGTGTCTTACTCCATTATCAAGGTTGGAGACGGGCATGTCAAAGTTATATTAGTGGAAGGAAGTCCAGGATGTGACTTCTATTAATTGAACAATCAGGGAGCGGTTACTAAATGCGCAGGATAGACAGGATAAATATTACAACACCAAGCACAGAAATGTTGAGTTCGCCGTGGGTGATTGGGTTTACCTGAAGATCAAACCGTTCAAGGGCATGTCAAGGATTCGACGACTGAAAAAGCTAAGTTCGAGAAACCTTGGGTCGTTTGAGGTTTTGGAGCACGTTGGTGAAGCCGTCTATCGATTGAAGCTTTTAACAGAACTTAGTGGCCTTCATGACGTATTTCACATATCTATGTTGCGGAAGGCGATGTAAGATCCTACGCAGGTGATTGCGGAGGATCAGGTACTGGTTGATGGTGGGTTAATAATAGAGGTCAAGATCATTTGTATTGAAGACACGGAAGTCAAGCAACTTCGCAATAAGTCTATCAGGATTGTCAAGGTCCGTTAGGAAAACTGTGGCCGAGAGGAGCTGTCATGGGAGCGGGAACAAACCATGAATGCAGAGTTCCCCGAGCTTTTATTTTGAGGTATACTTTCGTTGTATTGATACTCTTTCATTTTCCTGCAATGTGTAATTTTGGGACAAAATTCTTTAAGTGGGGGAGATTTGTAACACCCAAGTGTGTGTAGGCAGGAAAAGGGGGTTTCGTGTGGCGGTAGGCCATTACCGCGCTGCAGTAGCACCATTCATTGAGAGCGCCAAGCAAGGCATGTTGACTCAATGATTTTGTTACCACACGGTGGTTGGATGATGCCCCGTATCATTAGAATCACACTTCGAGAGCATTGAGTGAATCTAGGTGACTCAACGCCTTGTCTACTGTTCGCAGGTATGTTGTTATCGGGCGATGCTAGCCAATTTATTTCTCGAGTTCTCAAGAAGTTATCGACTAGCGGTTATAATACCACAGACGGTAGCTTAGCAATTTATTTGTCGAAGCTCTCGGGTTTCTACCGCGCGACGGTAGTAACTATTGCATGGCGGTAGAAGGATCGGTCGTATCGTAACCGTCCCCAGCTACCGCGAGGCGCTAGTATCCTATCACACGGAGATAGACAAATTATAACGGCGGGGCCACGTGTCAGCCTGTGATTGGAGAGCCTGGGAGGTTGCGGTCGATTCGAGGTGTTGTTTAACGTTACCGCACGGCGGTAGTTAGGTACCTCATGGCAGTAGCTTTGATTATAGTACTGGTTCGGCCGTTTCACTTCATTTTTTCTTTGGAATTGAGAACTTGGACTGATCATTTGGAGGAGGAAGACCAGTGCCAAAGAGGAGATTTTGCCTCCATGTGGGATTCAGAGCTCGGATTTGCAAAGCAAGTATAGATCTATGGTAGCAAAGCTGCAACGGTCGTGTTTAACCGTCTAGAATTTCTCCTATGGAGCCGAAGCAGACTTCTAGGGTAACGATTCTCTTCCTTGGACATGTGAAGTCCTTTTTTCGCATTAGAGGGTAGACACTCCAAGAACACGTATATATGGTTCTCCCGACGGGTAGATCCATGTATCCCCGTTAGTTTTGCATTTAGATCTGGAAGCGAAGTACCCAATAGGCATGTTGTGTGAAGCCCATCCGGACAGGTTGGACTGGATTGGTGATATTTGTATTTTTTGTATGCCGGAGAAGAATCCGTTGTTATCCCGTAGATTTCAGAGTAGCGGGATGTGCAGATGGCTGCGTTGAGAGTACTGTATGTAGACACCAAGAAAACACCCGTTTTAGGATAAAAATAGATAGTCTATCCCCCTACCACGCAGCGATAGCGCTACCGCCGGCGGTAGCTCCTAGTGAGAATTTTGTTGTTTGTTGATGTATGTTTCTTGGAAACTTTGTGGCCATTTGTTGTCTGTCTCTAGGTGAATTGTGAGCTATTTTGTGTGGCATGTCTCTCGAAGACCTGGGGGCTAATTTTGTGGAGTGTGAGCTTAAATTGCTCAGCTTTGGTAGCCATGAGTGGTAGCCTAGGATCCTTACAGAGTTATGGATCATGCAGAAAAGGGAAAGGGGATGCTAACTCGCATTAGGCCTACGAGCTGGATGATTTGAGCACAGGATATAGCTGAAATGTACCCTCCCCTCTGCCGGTCGACTTGGAGTGTTCAATGTGTATAGCACATGACTATTCGTAGCACTAGGGAGTTGTCTCTGGCCTTGGCCCTTGTGAGACTGAAAGACCAAACGTTGTTACCCGTAATAGAGAATAGTGGTGCAACCCTTGTGGTCATGTGCACCGAGAATATGCCCTGGGAGCACGGGGCATTGGGCGCTTGCGCCAACGTCTGTGGCCAATGGTGCTTAAGTTGCACGGTTTGATTGCCAATATATGATTATACTAATGCCTACAGGGAAGCAACACCGCCACCCCGGGTGAGGGTTGGGTCATTATAATTTGGTCAGCTAATGCTGATCATTGCTATTGTTTGCCACAGTGTGGTGGAATGTTTCGTGCAGTTGTAGCAGAGCCAATCAGGATTTAGCGGGATGGAGCCCAGGGTTGCTAAGCTAGCCCATGAATGCCAAAGTAAATTACCTACTTATTTTATTGTTCATGAGTTGTCGGCCTGCGTGCCGATGTATGAAAGACATTTTAATGTTGAGGTGAACAATGTAAGGCCTTAAGGCCAAGACCAATTATGTATTTATTTATTCATTCCAACTTTTATGTTTGTGGACATTCAGTTTGCTGGGTTCATTTTAATCTTTAAAGTTACTTCCGCTAGAATGCACTCTGTGATAGGATGCGCGTGTTTGGGACATGAATTCAATTAGTTACTCCTTTGAATTTCCTTAGTATATGGCGCCAGGCCACGACCGGACCTTCTGTTATATGTTATGTGACAGATGGGGGTATTACAAGATGACAGTGGAGCTCTTATTCCAGTTGAGGCAGCTGGATGATCAACCTCTTCTTCAATAGAAATGAGACAAATGTAGGCCTCTTATTCAACAAAAATGAGGCCAATGCATGCCTCTTCTTCCTCTGATTCTGAAGACTTAATATCAATGTCTAACAAGCAGATCTTCTTTTTGGCCAAGAATCTCTTTTTAGCCTTTCTGTACTTGTAATGCTTCTTGTATTCAGACTTCTTGGGCTCCTTCTTCTTAATTGGATAGTCTGCAATTACATGTACACTCCTATTGCAGCAATAACAAACAACATTAGTCTTAATATGTTTATTCTGCTTAGAGCCATACCTTTCCCCAGAGGGCCGTTTTCTAGACTTCTCCAAGCTGGAGTAAGGATTTATTGAGGTGGAGCTTGAAGAGCCCGTGTTCTTCAATTATCTTCTCCTGCTCAATATTTTCTAGAACTGCTTGGAGAACAAGGTGAGTTCTCCATCTAACAGCACAATGCCTGAGGAGCTAGGATCTGAGCTATCTAACTCTGCAGCTCTCTTTGGTAGAGAAGGAATGTTTTCTCTGCTCCTCCTTGCTGCTTCATCTCTGAAGGCCGCAACCTTCTCTTTGTTGAGATATCTGGCAACATCTTCTTATGTCCTTCTGGAGTTCAGCTGCATTTCATGAGACAGTAGCTTTCCAAACAAATTTTGAGGCAATGTGTTGGCAAAGTTTCAAACCTCTCTAATGGCACAGATCTTGATATCCCATTCCTTGTTTAGGGATCTCAAGAACTTATCATTTAGCTTATAGTTTGTGAATTGTATACTATAGTTGATCAAACTGTTCACTATTATGAAGAACTTTTCATAGCCTTCAGCTATGGAATTTTTCTTGCCTTGCTTGAAGGCCTTGTACTTTTGATTTAGGAGGGATTTCCTATCGTCCCTCACCTCCTCTATCCCTTCCATATATACTATAAGAGAATCTCACATTTCTTTAGCAGTTCTTCAGTGGACCAAGTTCTGGAATTTGGAGTCATCTATGGAAATAACAATAATATTTTGAGCCTTTTTTATCCAGAGTTGCCAAAATGACTTCATCCTTGGTTATCTCAGTATATTTCTTTGGTAATAATATATTGGAATCTATTGCAGAGACCTTCATGGGAATGAAAGGTCCATCTTGAACTATTATGAATATTCTAGGGTCTGAGGCTTCCATGAACACCCTTACCCTTACCAAATCCCAAAGTTCTCTTTCCTACATATAGAATGTTTCATTGAGCTCAAATCCTTATAGTTCTCACCTGAACCTATGGAGATAATCTTTAGCTACTCTTAGAGATTTGTTCAGACTGTTAAGCCATTTTTAAACAACCTCCATCTGATACCACTTGAAAGACTTTATTGAAGAGTATCTACACACATAGAGGGGTGTGAATAGGTTTTAAAGTCTTTTTGAACAACTTTTAACTTTGGTTGAGTTGTGAGTTAGATTATATTGTTAGCTTTCAAGAAACATAACAACAGACAAGAATTTATAGTGGTTTCCATATCTAGGGTACATCTACTTTCTCCCTTCACTTATCTAGCAGTGAGATAGATTCGGTTAACTCCTCCTTTTTCTTGGCTCCTTAAGCTTACACCTCAGATCTCATAGGATTCTATACCTTAGAGTGAAACTCACTCCTACAGCTCATAGTATAACAACTCCTACCTTGGGCTAGACAGCTCTACACCCAGAGATATCAGATCTCCTACCTCAGATCTACACAGAGATCCTACATCAGCCAAGAGCCATACCTCAGATCCTAAATAGGATCTACAACTCAGAGACTCAACTCCTACACTCAGCCTTTATAACTTAGGCATACAACTCAGATCAACAAATGATCTTACAGATTGAGTTAAGGTTTGGTGATGATTGACTCCAGAGAAAAAGTTCTCTGAGTCACCTTTCTGAATTGAGAAATCCCAATAAACTCTTCACAGCAACATGACTTTTAGCTCTTCAGAGTAGTTTGGCTTGTGCTGAGAAGAACTGATGCAGAGCTCTGTATCTTCAAAATTTTAATGTAGTAGTGTTGTAAGCAGTGATCTTTAAGATGAACAACAACTTTTGAATGCTCTGCTTCTTCTCCTCTTACAAAGAAATGTTTTTTATTCTTGTAGTAGCAGAACGAGAAGTTTTCTATTCTTGATCTCTTCAATCAACAAGCTTCTCTCTTTGTTAAAGAAAACTTCTACAAAATCCTAGTGTCATGGATTTCCTAACTTGATGGAGAGTATGACTATCTTGAAAAAAGCTCTTTCTATTTCTTTGTAATAAAAACATTTTTATTTCCCGTCGACCAATGTCTCTATTTTCTATATGGGCCAGCCAAAATGGGAAACTATAAAGTACATTTAGCTTTAATTGTTGTATAGAAGGCATTTGGTGGCATTTCCCATCTAGCGCAGAAGTCCCGTAATAAATAAATTATGGATGACGTCAGCATGATATAGTGCTTGTGGACTTAGCAATTTTCAATCAATCTGTACAGGCGTTGAGTGCAGTTAAGTGACTCAACGCAAAAATACTTGGTAGAAAATTTGCATCCTAAGTCGTTGAGTAAACCTTCATCACTAAACAGATCTTACTTATATAACTTAACTAATGAGGCGTTGAGTGAGCCTTCATCATTCAATGCTTTAAGACTTGGAAGAAATCTTCTGGTTGAAGGCGTTGAGTAGTGCTCCTTTACTCAACGCTTCTTGACTCTGCTAAATTTTTGATGAGACATTGAGTGACCCATCTTCACTCAACGCTTCTGTACTTAGGCAGATTAACTTTTGAGTAGGCATTGAGTGAACTACCTTCACTCAACGCTTCTGGACTTAGCCAGATTTAAGTCCAGCAACACTGAGGCTTTGACTGCTTGAACTTTTATCAATGCTTTTAGACCTCTAGCGATGAGTGAAGTGTATTCACTCAATACTTCTAGACTTATCCTGATTTCTGATTTTCCAGCATCCTGCCTTCAGTCTAACTAATAGTATGACCTTGACAACCAGTCTTATAAATGAACAGTAGATAACCTGCATTTAATGAACATTGAACACATATCAGATACAATCATGTGTATAATATTGACCTATGAGCTTTCTTCAAATCTGGGACATTGTGATCAATGGACCCAACAACATGTGTTATAAAGGCTAAGGTATGCTTGCTTGTGAGCCTAAGGTAGGATACTTGGTGTTGTGTATGACGTAGGACTATGAGCACTCTGAGTTGTAAGAGTGGGAAGAACTCTGAGCTGTAGGATCCTGGGGAGGATTTGATGTGTAAGATCAATTGATTTGAGATTTTGGAGGAGTTGGCTGAATCTCACACGTTACTAGATAGGTGAAGGGGAAAAGTAGATGTACCCTAAATATGGGAACCACTATAAATTTCTTGTGTGTTCTGTGTAATCTTGAAAGCTAACATCAAAACAATAACACAACAAGTATAACTTTAAAAAGGTTCAAAAACTTAAAAGAAACCTATTCACACACCCCCTCCTCTAGTTGTTTAGCAACCCTTAAAAGACTTTCACTACCAAATAATCAAATAATAACCAAAGAGCAACAGTTGTGCCTCAAATTTGGTATAAAGCCACTACATAATACAGATGTACACAGGTACGTTAAAAGAGGGGATTCACCTCATAAACGTTTGCATCAGAGCCCCCACTCTCAACCTTGGGGAGATATCTAATGCCAAGTTTGGTTGTGCAACAACAATGCATCTGCACCAGTATATGGGGATCTTCACCTCATGTATTACAGATATCTCATACAGTTACCTCCAAATATAAACCTACTCCACAATTAAAAAGGACTGTTGTCGTATTCGCTTCAACTATAAGCAATGCCTTAGTACCTAATAAGCCAAAAAATCACACGAATCTTTGCGAATATAAAGCGACAAACGCATATAGAGAGCCCAATGCAATGTCGCGTGCATTGTGCCCCGCATGTATACTGCTCTTATTATGCCTCATGCGCACATTGTGATCACTACACCCATTACGTACACCAACCCTAACATGCAATACCCACCCCCCCCCCCCCCCCCGTATGTATCCCTCCTTGTTCACCTTTCACCTTCTGGGCATTTTACCATGCACGCATGTAACGCCCCTGATTTTTCGATGTTTATTTTAAATTTCTATAGTGACGTAATAATGATGTTAGGGTGTTATGTTGACGCGTAGTAAATGGGCGCAGATGTTGGAGCGTGATTTTTCTCATTGGAAATCCGAGGTTTTGACTCGGTGGATTTTAGTAGGTTGATGTTGCTTGTACCTTTGGGGAATTTTAACCCGAGTTTGGTTTGTCGAATCCCAATTTTGACTTCAACATTGGTTTTGTAGCATTGATATTTATCCTTGGTGTGAATTTTGTGAAATCCGAGGTGATTTATGTTTTCTTATCGTTGGACGTTTACCTAATATTAATAATATTATATTATATATATAAGCTTGTACGTTATAGAGAAACCCTATTCATCGTCTCTCCCAAGCCGTCAGACAGAATCGCGGAAGAAAGAAAATAATGGACATCGCGAAGCCTTCGGCCACCGAATGTAGGAGTTCCGGGGCTAAGAATCATCGTCGGATGGTAGATTCGGAAAGCTCTCACTGAGATCTATGCTTGTGCGGTATGTTTTTCTCATTTTGTGGATTTTTTACGTTACGGTTCTTTTCATTGACTCTTGTTTGTCCCGAAAAGTTTTAGGAATCATTGCCTAGGAGTTCTTGCAGTCGATCAATGTAGTGGAGCGCTCTGAGACCATATTTCAGAAGGTTTGAGGCAAGTGGTTATTCTTCCCCTTGCTAAGTTCCTTGCTTTTATTTCTTTCCTCTTGTTTTTACTACTTAGAAGAAAAGAGTAGCGTGGGGTTCGACTGGGTCGAAGTCCGCCCGATAGTATAGAAGGTTGTCCGTCTCGTATTTGTCGAGTATGGGTGAGTAAGCCTGAGTGAAATTCGCTAAGTATGGGATTTGGACCAAGTAAATTTCATCGAATATCAACGATAGGTCAAGTTAATTTGTCGGATGGATGTGGCATCGAGTTCGTCGAGTGAAATCGGTTGGTATCGAGTGAAGTCTAATTCGTCGAGTATTCTTGATGAATTCGTTGAGTGTGGTCTAGGCATTGAAAGCGTCGAGTGATCTGGTGACTAAGTCTTTTTCGTTGAGTATGATTCGTCGAGTGGTTTTGGCATTGAATCCGTCGAGTATTGGCAGTTTTTGCATCGTGTGAAGTCTAATTCGTCGAGTATTCTCAATGAATGCATCAAGTGTTGTTTAGGCATCGAGAGCGTCGAGTGGTCCAGTAACCAAGTCTTTTTCGTCAAATATCAATAAGTATCAAATTTTACCAAGTTAATTTCGTCGAGTTTAGCCTTGAGGTAAGAGAGATTCGTCGAGTATTATCGACGAATTCCTCGGGTACTTAGAATATTATGCATCGATTCGTCGAGTATCAAAGTAAGGATAAGCCGATTCGTCGAGTATCGCCTGGTTTTGCTTTTATCGCCAAATCAAATTCATCGACTAACCCCTGTATTTGTCGGGTATATTCGACGAATGGTTGTGGACTTAGGATCCTTTCTCGCCGAATGAAGTCAATTCGTCGAGTATTGGCCTTAGGCTGAATTTTCGGGATTTCCCTTCCTCTTTTTCGTTGAGAAATCTTAAGGTTAGGCTTGGGTTTTATTGGTGTTCTGGATGTATGGTGGTGGCTAGGTTGGTAGAGGATAAAGGACCACCATCTTAATGTCGGTTCATGAATCATTATGCATGGTGGTTTGTATTTTTATTAGACTGTTGGGTTGTGTTAGACAATGTGGCCACCACCACAATGCCTTTTTGAGATGTTTGGACTATTGGGTTGTGTTGGACAATGTGACCACCACCACAGTACCTTGTTGAGATGCTTGGGTCTAATAGTTCGTGTTGGACGATGGGGCCACCAACTAAGAGCCATTTTTACTAAGTATTAATGATTCACGTGTTTAGAGCTGTTCAGTCTCTTTCTTCTTATTATATGGACATATGTTATTATGCTTACTCTTGCAGATCTTATTGAAGTCTGGCTTAATTTCGCACTTGCTGTAAATTCTCTTATTACACTATTTGAGAATTCTTTTTGCTTATTATATTATGACTTGTTTGCTACAGTTTGACAGCTTTCCTTGTATTTGGGTTAGTAACCCTTTTGTCTCCTTTTGATTATTTCTTCTATTGATCTTTGATCGCCACTTTCAGATTCTTGCTGAGGTATTTTTCTCTTTTGAATTGCTCAGGCTCGGAGCAGTAGCCATTCGAGCAGATAGAGTTGGTAGTTCCTCCTGTTCTGCAGTTGTTGCAGTGATTCTCTCTTCACTATTGTGAGGTTGGTTTGTTGTTTTATTTCTTTAGTTCAGACATGCATGATTTTTGGTGGGTTCGTGTCAGGTTGTCGATGTCCACCGAAGATTATTGTAGAATGTTGGTTTATTTACTAGCTGTTGTGTTATTTTTTTGAAGGTTTATTGAATTAACTTGCTCTCTGGGAATGATTTATGGTAGGATTGCATGTAGTTATTTTCAATTTATGAAAGTATCAGTATACTTATCGCATACTCATGGTATCATTTTAAATCAAATGACACTATATTTTAATAAATGTAAAAGCTCTTTTCATACTTATATTAAATCTAGAAGTATGCATATAATAATTGAATTAAGTAGAGTATTTTCCGCAGCATATATTTATATTTTATTTCGTGGACTAGTTGATCCACTGAGCCGAGGGATACGGCCGTCAAAACCTAACTAAAAGTATTTGTTCTTCTCGATTAACTTGAAAATTCTTTGAAAAGTGTTACAAGTAGGGTTAACCCCAGAATCCGCAACATGTTCAGCAGGACAGATCCTCCTCTTTCGGCGGACTCGAATTCAGCAATCCGCTCAGGTCGTTAGGACCATGTAGAATCCAAGGCTCCCCAACGGCGGATTTAGTTCCCAGTCCGTCCAGGCCGCCAAACCGGATTTCCAATTGACCTCCTTCAGCGACAGACCCGAGCCTCTAGTCCGCCAAGTCCATCCAGCCTCAGTTGATCAACTTCTAGATCGTCTGCAAGCTCTTTAAGCGGACTCAAGAGTTAGTCCGCACAGGTCGTGGACCTTCAGCTAGGATCGTGCCCTATTGCCAGATTGAAGCTCCAGCTCGCGAGCCCAGTCAGCCCCTCTTGCGCGGACTGCTTGTCTTTTCTTTTTTGATTCCCGTCACTGCTGCCCGGTTCTCCTGTACCCCGGGCAGGCAGTTATTTTAGCACTTCCTATTTGGGCAGGCCCCCAAACCTATAAATAGGGGGAAGCGGTGTACCCAACGCACGCTGACTCGAGCCCAGGAGCCTTTTTGTTAATGGCTGTGGACTCGAATCTCGGGCTTTGCAGTCTCCAGCTTGCTCTCCATTCAGTTTTCTTTCCTCAACTTGTAACCAGTAATTTTTCAATCAAAGGAAAGCCCGTCGCAAGAGAGGCATTCAGGCCACGATGGGCGAAGTCTGTTGTTGTCGTGGCTCACGGCTCTGCTTTCTCTTGTCCTCCAGTATATAACTGCTTGCAGTCTTCTCTTTTCCGTTCCTTTCCCCCGTATTCGATCCATTAACTGGTGGTGTCCGTTTCCGTGCATCAACCGTTAACACGCGATCTTCAGATCTAAGCAGTTTTTCGAAGTCAGCGAACTACCATGTCAAACTGCCAAGCTCGTCGATCAGACCGCTCCAGTTCCTCAGAGGATTCGCTTTGGGATGCGATCTAGCAGTCTCGTTGGAAGGCTGAGCAATCTCATAGAGAGACTGATCACCGTCTAGATGCGATCAGTCAGGCGCTCAGCGTGCTGACTCAGCGGCTTGCTCCTCAGCCTGGAGCAGATCTCGCGGACACTCCAGTCTGCCAGACCCCAGTCCTGTCGAACTCCTCTTCGGCAATCTCTAGTTGTTGAGACTTCTCCTCTAGCTAGCCCTCCAACTCAGACTACAGCTCCTCTGCGGCCCCAGGAAGACCAGTTTGCTTCTTTTATGGATTTCTTCAGAGAGGCAGCAAGGGGCAGTCTAGCCCGCCCGCTTGATTTCGCTGATCGTCAGTCCTCCCAGCCCGCTGACCTTCCTACTCCAGTCCGCCATAACTATATATTCGATGTTGAAGCACCCTCTCCCTTTATGGATAGAATCTGATGGGAGTCATCCCCAAGTTGTTTTAGGGAGCCTCGTCTGCCTCTGTATTCAGGGGAGACTGATCCAGTGGCACATCTACAGGCCTTTCAAGGGGCAGTGACTTTGAGATGCCTCTCAGACGCGATCAAGTGCAAGCTTCTTGTTACTACTCTCGATGTTCAGGCGAGAGATTGGTTCTATGACCTACTGCCAAGTTCAATCTTTTCTTTTGTCGAGTTCCGCAGTGAACTCCTGCTGAGGTTTGCTACCTCTAAGAAGACGAAGGATGGTCCTGCCATGCTTTTCAACATCAAGCAAAGGGATAATAAATCAGCTGCCCGATTTGTTGATCGCTTTCAAAAAGAGATCCAAGGGGTGCAGAACGTGAATCCTGATTACTACAAAGTCACTTTGATCCATGGCCTCCGGGAAGGTCCTCTGAAGTTCAAAGAATTTACCAAAGCACCAGCGACCTACCAAGAGCTTATTGCGCAATCAACCATTTCATCGAAGGCAAGAACGCCAATCCGTCCTATATTTCATTCCTGACAGCTAAGGCTGAAGGAAGGGATGGTTCTAGCTCTTCACCTCATCATCGCTCCGCCATGCCTCCTCGCCCTGATTTCCAGCCTCCTTCTCAGAGGGGCCACCATTTCCGCCATAAGAAACTATTCCTTAGCCATCAACAGTTTCATGATCAGAGACTTCCATTGGCCACCGCTCCCGCTCTGCCAGTTCAAGTCCTGCCAATTCTTCAAGATGCTCTGTCTGCTCCAAGATAGCAAAGCAGTGTCTCCGCGGAGGAGTTTGCATATCTGGGCTTTGATATTGATGAGGTCATGCATATTCTGCAGAGGAAGTCTGATGAGAAGAAACAAGGACCTCCAAGAGAGTGGAAGTCGAGGAACTCGGACCTTTTTTGCGAGTTACACAAGGAGAAGGGGTACTCGACTGAAAATTACAGATCTCTTCATTAGCTGGTTGAGAAACTGATTACCGGAGGAAAAATGAAAGATCTGGGCAAGAAGAATGCTTCTTCAAAGCCATCTATCTCCAAGGGCAAGGAGGTAGCCGTAGCTCACTTGGAGTGCGAGGAGATAAATGACGTTGGCTGTCTGGGCCAATCAACATTAAAAGTGAAAGCTTCGATGCCAATGATGAGGGAGCCTTGAGGCGGCTCTTTTGCATTCAGGGTGGAGCAGGGACTGAGTCTACTCGCAAGTCTTCTATTTCAAGAGTCTCTCGAGTAGAGGTCGCCTCTACCTCTTCTTCTGCTCCGTCAGCGGGAAGTGTCACTTTAGGTCCAGAAGACCTTCCCCCAACTACCAACCTGTTCAACGATGTCATCGTGATACGAGCTGCCATTGGAGATTATACCGTGGATAGAATCCTGATTGACACCGGTAGCTCCGTCAACCTTCTCTTCAAATCAACCTTTGCAGCCCTGTAGACTGGAAAGCCTCTGCTTTCCACCCAAGGGCCACTCTATGGCTTTTCTGGCGAGAGGAAGGAGGTCAAAGGAAGTGTCACGCTCTCTGTGAGGCTTGGAGGGGTGACAAAGCAGATCTAGTTCATAGTAGTTGATGCTCTAAGAAGCTAATATGCTATCTTCGGGAGGCCGCTGCTCAATAAATATCAAGCTATCATCTCAACCTTCCACCTTGCAATCAAGTTCAACCTTTATGGTCATCAATGCAGGATCAGGAGTGATCCAAAGTAGGCTCGGGAGTGCTATTTTAGTACAGTCAACGTGACTAAATCCAATCCTCCTGCTCTTCCAGATGTAGTACCAGAGGCATCTTTCAGTTCAAAGTCAGCGGATGCTAGAGAAGGAGTTCACCTGTAACCTTCCCAGGTGACTCAAGGAGTTCCCATTGCTGAGGGGGAGGAGAGGAAGCTATCCATTAACTCAGAGTTTCCTAGAAGATCAAAAGGCCGAGTTGATCTCTTGCTTGCTAGAGAACCTGGATGCCATTGCTTGGTCAGCAGAGGATATGCCAAGTTTGGTCCAGATGTTGCCTGCCACCATCTCAACATTGATCCAGCCGTCAAGACGGTGCAACAAAAGAAAAGAGATGTGGCGACAAAGCTTTCTGTGCCAATCAGAGAGGAGGTTGCCAAACTCCTCAAGGCGCAATTCATTCGAGAAATTCAATATCCTGCTTGGGTTTCAAATGTTGTAATGGTTAAAAAAACCTAGGGGGAAGTGGAGAATGTGTGTAGACTTCACTCGATTAAATCAAGCGTGTCCAAAAGATTGCTACCCTTTGCTTTGGAAAGATTCATTAGTTGATTCTGCGGTAGGGTATTCTTTTATAAGCTTTTTAGATGCATTCTCTGGCTATCATCAAATTAGAATGCATAAGCCCTATATCCCTCATACATCTTTCATTACCAATGACGGTTGCTGTTGTTATTTAGTAATGCCTTTCGGGCTTACAAACGCTGGTGCAACTTACCTGCGAATGATGGATCACATTTTTAATGATCAAAAAGAAAGAAATATTGAAGTATACGTTGACGATCTCTTAATCAAAAGCAAGACCTTCTCGCTGCACTTGCATGACTTATCAGGGACGTTCGCTACACTACGAAAGTATATGATGAAGCTTAATCCGTTTGAAATGTACCTTTGCAGCGAGTAAGGGGAAATTCCTTGGTCATCTCCTTACTCCGGAAGGGCTTGCCCCCAATCCTGACAATGTCAGAGCCATTCTTGATATGGCACCTCCCAAGTCGCCTAAGGAAGTTAAGTAGTTAGGAGGGAGGTTAGAAGGTCTCGGGAGGTTTATCTCTCGAGTTGGAGATAAGAGTGCATAATTATTTAGAACTCTTCGAGGAGCGTCCAAGTTTGAGTGTACTGAAGAGTGTTCACTGGCCTTTGAGCAGTTGAAAAGGCAATTAACTTCAACCCCTTTGTTGCAGAGCCCCTGATCAGGGGAAATGTTGTTTTTGTATTTAGGAGTTGGCCTGGAAGCGGTCAGCTCAGTTCTTGTTCGTGAGGAGAACAGGAGGCAGTTTCTGATTAACTATGTCAGCCATATTCTCAAGAGCGCATAAACTATATATCCAATTTTGGAGAGGTTGGCTTTGGCGTTAGTAATGTCATCTCGGAGACTTCGTCCATACTTCCAAGCTCATGAAGTTCAAGTAGTGATGGATCAACCGTTGAGTAGCGTACTGGAGAAGCCAGTGCACTCAGGAAGATTGGCTAAAAGGGCAATAGAGTTGAGCGAATTTGAAATTTCTTATGTGCCTAGAACAACAATCAAAGCTCAGGTGTTAGAAAATTTTTTGATTGATACAGCAGAGTCCACCTCTGGTCAAGCAGAAAGATCTCCTTTGACTTGGACCATCTATGTTGATGGGGCCTCAGGCAGATATTCCTCTGGAGTGGGATTGGTTCTTATTAACCCTAATGGCATCAAATTAGAGCAAGCAATAAAGTTTTTCTTCCCAACAACTAATAATTAGGCAGAGTATGAAGCTTTGCTAGACTGCTTGAGGCTTGCAAGAGAACTTGGAATAGATCATGTTCATATCAAAACAAGTTCTCCGGTGATGGCTTCACAAGTGTTAAGCAATTTTGAGCCTATCTTGAAGAAATATCTTGCTCTGGTTAAGATTGAAATTGGCAAGTTCAGAAGTTTTACAATTGAGCATATCATGAGGACCGAAAATGAAGAGGCAGATGTTCTAGCTAAGCATGGCCTTCCTTCAGGAGGAACAACTTCAGAACTCTTCCGCTCGGCTGTGGACGAAGAAGAGATGATGCAGATTGATCAGCATTCCTCCTGGATGGATCCATTTATTCTTTATCTGTCAACAGGCAACATTCATCCTTCAATCAAGGATAAGAAGAAGTTTAGAATAAAAGCAGCACATTAAAACTTGGTATCAGGCATCCTGTATAGAAAGACTTTCATGTCAACTATGGCAAGGTGTGTTTCAGAAGAGGAAGCTCCTGTTGTGCTTCAAGAAATTCATTCTGGTGAGTGTGGAAGTCACTCAGGGGCAAGGACTTTAGAGAGAAGGATCCTCCGACAGGGTTATTTCTGGCCCACTATGAAGAAGGACTCAGAAGCTAATGCAAGAAAATGTGCCGAATGCCAGACGTTCGCTCCGCTGCAGCATCAGTCAGCTCAGTCGCTCATATCAATTGCAACTCCATGGCCCTTCGTAGTTTGGGGAATGGATCTCCTTGGTCCTTTCCCTATGGCGAGTGGACAATGGTGTTTCATCATAGTGATGGTTGACTACTTCAGCAAGTGGATCGATGCCAAAGAACTAGCCAAAATGATAACTAAAGTAGTGAAGAACTTCATTTGGGGAGAGATAGTCTGTCGGCATGGAATTCCTATGGAAATTATCACAAACAACGGGTTACAGTTCAATAATAGTGTGATGGTACATTTTTGCAAGCAGATTGGAACAGAGCTCTGTTTTGCATAAGTCCAACATCCCAGAAGTAATGTCCAGGATGAAGCAGCGCACAAGCAAATTCTAAACTTGCTCTAGAAGAAAGTGCAGAATCTCAAAGGAAGTTGGGCTTATCAGCTTCCATCAATTATCTGGACCTTGAGGACAACGCCTTCATAAGCTGTTGGAGAGACTCCTTTCAAGCTCTCTCATGGTTTAAAGGCCCTCATCTCGGTGGAGTTTGAAGTTCCATCACCAAGAGTTCTGCTTGCTAGGCAAGGCATAGAAGAATGGCTTGAGCTGAATAATGAAGAAATGAAATTCAGTTTAGATCATATCGAAGAGATCAGAGATGAAGTTGTTATCAAACAGGAAGAAGTAAAAAGAAGGATAGCTAGATACTTTGATAAGAATGTAAGGATCAAAAACTTTCGAGTGGGAGACCTTATTCTTAAAAAATTTGATGTTGCTGCAAGGACCGGCTCAGTAGCAAAGCTGAATCCAACTTGGGTTGGTCCATACAATGTTAAAGAAGTATTAAAGAACGGAGCTTATCATTTGCAAACTTACGAAGGAAATGATGTACCACATGCTTGGAGTGGGGATGATCTTAAACGATTCGATTCCTAAACCAACTCCTCTTTACTCTTCCTTTGTAATTTTTTCAAAGATTATCATTAATGAAAAGCCCCTTACTGACATTTTCTTGAGTGTTTTTTTCCTGTTCTATTCAAAGCAAGGATAACTGACTCTAGAAGACATCGCTGTGATCAGCTTGGACCCCCCTTGAATCGTTGTCATTAGCGTAACACCACCAAGACCACATATTACGAGAAATTTCGCACCGTATAGTGGGAGCTTGCAGATTATAGCGCGGTGGGCTACTTAATCTCGGATCCTGGCTGGTATCTAATCTCACCTCTGCATTTTGGATGGATAGGGTGGGTGCTAGCTCTACCTTGCCTTGTTAGGGATATCATTACAGCTTTGATGATCACGCGAGAAAAGCAATGCTATATGCACCTGCCCACGGATCATCCTAGCTTGTGACCCTCGAATACTCTTTGGAACCCTCAAGTAGTGCCTGCAGGAGACCCACAACCACGTTGAACTCAGAGAAAAGCAATGATATATGCACCTGCCCAAAATATCAACCTGGGTTGTACTATAGGCAAAGGAGGCAGTAGACCTTTCTCTTTTTTGTTGAGGATCGAGTGTTCAGCCTTTGTGACCTTGCGAGAAAAGCAATGCTATATGCACCTGCCCGCTTGGCCACCTTGGTTTGCAGCTCATTCTCATCTTACAGGTGAATTTCTGGCAAGGCACAGACTGCATCTTATGAGTCCGCTAAGTCCGTCAGTTGGGTTGATCTTGCAACTCTGACCTTGCGTGAAAAGCAATGTTATATTCACCTGCACACTCGGTTAAGTTGTGAATAAATTCTCTTCATGGACTGTATCTTGGTATCCGCGCAGCCCACCGCTTTCTGCCAGTTGGGTAGATCTTGCAACTGTGACCTTGCGTGGAAAGCAATGCTATATGCACCTTCCCGCTCGGTTAAGTTGTGAATCATTTCTCTTCGCGGACTGTATTTTGGTATCCCCGCAGTCCGCCATTTTCTACGTTGGGTTCTTATAGCTTTTGTGACCCTACGAGGAAATCAATGCTATATATACCTACCCACTTGGTCACATAAGCTGTGGATCATTTCTATTCAGTCGGACTCAATACTCGTATTCGCCGTAGTCTGCAATGCTTTATCTTTCAGACCGACAAGTTATGATTCTCGGTTTCTATAATTCCCTCAGTTCGCAACGACGGTCATTGATCTTTCTTAGCTCAAAAAAATTTATTCAGTTGATGAATTCATGTGCGGTCTTGAATTGGTATCCGTCAGAGTTCGCCGATTATCCTTATCTTTTTTAACGTTATATGAACCTTGCGAGCTGCAAATCAAGTTCCGCGGCCTGGATTATTCTCAACCTTGGATATCTTCAAGCCATACTTATCCTAAGCGTGTGACCTAAAGTCTAAGTGGCGCGGACTGGTTTTCATTAATCTATGACAGCTATTATTTAATCATATGCATGCACATACAACAAGTCTCATCAAAGCATTGAAGAAGCAAGAAATGAATAAAAATAGCGGAATACGCGGACTGAGCAAAATATCCTTTGTATTCAATCATTCAAAAAATTATTTACATCTTTTTCTTCTTTGGCGAACTCTAACTGAGTCCGCCCTTTACAAAAAACAAAATCAAATTACATCTTTTATTCTGTCGATATCCGCAGCTTCTTTTCCACAGGAACATTCGGGCTGGAAGATCCATCAACATCAACTTCAGGAGTGTAACCTCCTGAGTGGTTGTTGCTGCCGTCTGAACTATTGCTATCCGCGGACTCACTCCACGGATTTCCCTCATCTGAACTTGAAGAAGATGCAGACTGCCCAGACTGGCTCCCCTACTGTTGGCTTGAAACAACATCGTCAGGGATTTTGTCTTCAGCTAGCCCCTCATCTACTTCTTTGCCTTCCTCATCAGTAACTGCTTTTCCCTTCGCAACCCGCTCCAGATCAGCAACCTTCTCCTTTAGCTCGGGGAAGAGCTTCAAAAAAGGGACCTCGACCACCCCTTCCTTTGTGAAGTCGTCATCAATAAAGCGCTCGATAGCAACCTCAATGCTCTCCTTCACAAAAGGAAACATAGCATTTTGGAAGCTATGGTTAGTGAAATCATACGCGGTCTGCAAAAATAAAAAATGAGTCAGTCCGTCGCGGATAAGCAACAGATATCGCCGCAAATACCGAGACTTACCGCTTCATTCTCTTTGTGCTGATTAATCCTCTTCCCTAACCTTTTGTTCCTGTCCTTCAGCAATTGATTTTCTCGCAGGAGTTGCTTATTTTCTTTAAGCAAGTCGCGCGTCAGACGACCCATAATATGGCTGGTCACGGCACTGTTTGCGGTAGCTTGAGAAGTGAGCAGGGGGATATCAATAGGCGCCACGCTCTTCAGGTCGCGCAAATTGCACTTTCGTAAAGTGTGGAGATTTCCACATGGGGCATGACGAGAGATTCGCGGACTCTTCTAGGAGGGAAGAGCAGTGGAGAGGTAGACATGCTTGTTCTTTTCGTGCAAGTGGATCATTGGGTTTCCCCTCAGATCCTTTTGGTTCTTTCCGAAGCCTTGCATATCGAAGCTTTCAGAGGAAGAGTAGTCTGCGACGGTAGGATCTCCTTCCTCCTTCCTTCTCCTTGCTAATTCTTTTTTCCTCCCTCCTTGGGTAGGAGTCAGGCCACCCGGAGTCTGGGGTGGATTTGCTGGCACCGACAAGGTCTCTGCAAGAAAAGAAACTAAATCAATACACTATAGGTCACGACGGATACACTCTAGGTCGCGGCAGATACAAAGACAGGTCGCAGGAACTTACTCTCTTGGCGGGCTATGGTGTCCAAGATGGGAAAAGAGTGGGATGTAGTGGTTCATGTCGAGCCTTGCCCCTGCCAAGAATTCAACGATGGCGGTCTCCACCTCATCCAGCTTCACGCTTTTGAAGATGGAGTTCGCGCGTACTTGCGGATAGGTATGAGCGAACCCCAAGTCGCCCTCAAAGATGAGGTACCTCAAAGTCCAGTTATGGATCTTGTTTGGTAAGCCCATAACTTTCATCCCTTGATAGTAGAAGTATATGACACCTTTATACTGGCGGCCTCTGTAAGGAGTTATAGAGCGGAAAGAGAAAATTTTTCTAAATATATTTAAAGAAAAGGCAATCTTTTCAGACCGCAAGTATGACATATAGCTGTAAATCGCAGCTAAAGTGTTTGGCGCGAGCTGCCCTGGCACTATACCATAATGCTCAAAGATTTCAGCAACCTACCACAGCAAGGGGAACTTGAATCCGCAGTCAAAGTGGTCGATAGGCACTGCGATCTGCGTTGCGATAGAGAAATTAATCCTCTCCTATTCTTCGGGCAGGCGAGTAGAACTGGCGAGTCCGCCATATGCTTCTCGACAAAGGCATCCAGGTCGGCCTCTGTCATCTTACATTTCTTGTGGTCGGCGGAATGGAAAGCAATCGCTGCATCAGTGCCTGCGGACACCATTTTCACAGACGGCAAGGACTTCTGCTTTACTCACATTTCCTATATAGAAAGAAGACTAGGGCTCTATTTCTAGAAAAACTAGTCTGACAGCTTTTTCAGCCAGTCTGCAACGATTGATCATTCAGTCCGCGCGGACCAGTCAAGACTACGGACTCAACGGTAGTCCGCTCAGCTCGCTTTATTCAGTGTTCCTGCAATTTCAAAGCAAATTTACAAGTCAAGATTGCGGACTCAACGGCAGTCCGTCCAGCTCGCTTTATTCAGTGTTCCTGCAATTTAAGAGCAAATTTACAAGTCAAATATGCAGACACGAAGTTAGTCCGAATAGCACACATTCAACATCAACCTGCAGAAAGATTTTCATCACGCAGATAGCAGCATTGTTCAAATCTTAGAGCAATATCAAACAGAACGAATAAAGTTCACACCACAGTACAAATAAAGCAAACAAGCAATGTCCCAGAGCAAATCAAATTATACAACATACAAACAAATCAAATCATTTGTTCATTCGTGTGCGGACTCAGCGGCCTCTACGGTCAGATTGAGCAGGTCGCTCCTACCTATCTTTCCCTAGATGGGTCGCCTGTTCGCTTCCTTGTAGTATCTCTTCGTATAACTGTTGTACGAGATGGTGCATAGTGTTGAAAGTACGGTGCATATATGCGGCCTCCTTGTCGACCCGGCAAACTAGAACCACAAGATCGCCTGTCGGCCTTGGCTCCTAATCTGCCGCGGGCTACCCGCTTGCTGTTGGAGCCAGGGCCTCTACAGAAGCAGGGCGATCCGGTAGTCGCGGCCTCGCCGCGGCGACCTCGGCATCTTGCTTTTTCTTCCCTTTCCGCACCAGGGCCAAGTACCTTCCTCTCTATTTGCGGGCATCCTCACATAAATGCCACTTCTCCTTCTTCAATTCCTCTAGCTCCACTGAGATGTTGGCGACCTGATTCTCCAAAGCCCTTTCTCGCTATATCCGCCTCTTTAGTTCTGCTTGAACTTCATTCAACTTTTCTTCATATTTCTTTTCTAACAGTGCCAAGTTGTCAAGGCCGGACTGCTCGCCTTGCGTGGACTCACCAAGAGAGATTATCGCAGTCCACACCGGTGCATTTACTTCGGGAGATGGCACAATCTTGCCAGCCTCAACAGAGCCAGGTGGCGATTTCCATCCTGCAACAAAGGAAACAAAAGTTCGCATTTGTACCAAGGTCGCGGCAGACTCAAAAGGTAAAAAAGTTAATTCACTTTTTGTAATCATTACAGCGATCTGGTGACTATCAAAGATAGGCCGCCTCACGCGCTCCGGATCAAAAGCACCCAGGCGCTGCCTCCATTCTCTATGAACACTTGCTCTTGTCTCGGTCATCGAGCTGCTCGACACGACTATATCATCGGTCTCCGTAATGATCTTGATCGACCGCGATTTCCGTGGAGGGGATTTATAAAGCCACCGACTCTCAAAATGCCTAGGTGCCGGTTGCAGTTTACCTGACCGCATTAGTTCAGCTGCAATCCGCAAATCCTCAGCTCGCTTGTCTGCATCTAGCTTTTCAGAGATCGCCTCAACCTTCGCCTTCATGATGGCGAGCTGCTCCTTCACCGCTTTCTCTCTTACTTCATCCGCAGACACAGAGGGGGAATCCGCAGTTTTTTCTCCCGTTATCTCAACATCAGACTGCAACACCTCAAGAAGAAATTGACTCATATCAGCGAGCTGCTCGTTATCGATAGTGTTGAGTATTTCAGTGGTAGACAAACTGATCGGTGATAGGGAGTCGTTTCCTAGGATCGGGGCATCTTGAGTAACTAAGCCAGCATCTGGAACTTCCTTTTCTTGCGGCATGTATTGCAAGCTCTCCGCCCCAGTCCTGCACAGAGACATTTTTCTCCTTTCGTGCTCGCAACTTCTTCTCCACTCGCTCAGCGACGGTGGACTTGTCCCTTTTCCTCTTCTTCTTCTCAGGAGCTTTTTTCTCCAAGACAGTCGCGACCTGCCGCGAGTCCGGCAGACTCTCGCGGACTGTGTTTGGATCGATGACAACCAGAGCCAAGGAGGACACTAGTTCTTCAACTGGTTCTTCAGCTGGTTCTTCAGTTGGTTCTTCATCTTGTTCTCGGGCATGTTCTTCGGCTTGCACGTCAGCTTGCTCTTCGATTTGCTCATCAGCAGGCCGCTTCTCTAGTTCATCGTTCACCACCGGCTACCGAACTTCTGGTGACGAAACTTATTTGTCCAAGTCTATCCGCAACATATAAGTTCCAGAGGCAGAAGGGTGTATTTCCATACCTGCAGAGTTCACAGGGTTCTGGTCGGAAATCGATGGCGGATTCGACATTCTATACGCGCTTTTTGGTGGCAGATTTTGAGCAACAGTGACATTCGCAGACTTCTCATGTTCAGAATCTTTGGAACTGCGGACTGAGTCAGTCCTCTCCTATCCCTTCGGTGAAATTTCCCCTGTGTGGCGAACAGGCATCCCTCTCTAGTGAACAACCTTCTTGGTCCTTGTGTTCGTCTTAGGTTTCTGTCCTTGAAGCGAGGCTGCCAAAGAATGATCCAAGCCTTGCCATGCTGGACTGAAAAGTGCAGACCGCAAGGGGTGAAAACCGACCCGTGGCGCAGGCAGTTTTGTCAGAATACAGAGTTTCCAGCTGTATTTATAACGCTACCAGTATTTATGAGGGTTGCGGACTCAACGGTTAAGGAAACATTTTCGAAATTTTCTGAAACTGGAAAATTGTGCGGGGATTATGTTAACCTGAGAATCCGCAACATGTTCAGCAGGACAGATCCTCCTCCTCTTTCGGTGGAGTCAGTTTCAGCAGTCCGCTAAGGTCATCAAGACCATGTAGAATCCAAGGCTCCCCAGTGGCGGATTCAGTTCCCAGTCCATCCAGGTCGCCTAGCTGGATTTCTAGTTGACCTCCTTCAGCGGAGGACTCGAGCCTCAAGTCCGCCCAGTCCATCCAGCATTAGTTGATCAGCTTCCAGATCGTCAGCCAGCTCTTCAAGCGGACTCATGAGTCAGTCCGCACAGGTTGCGGACCTTCAGCCAGGATCGGGCCCTGCAGCTAGATGGAAGCTCCATCTCGCGAGCCCAGTCCGTCCCTCTTGTGCGGACTGCTTATCTTTTCTTTTTTGATTCCCTTCACCGCTGCCCGGATCTCCTGTACCCTGGGTAGCCGATTTTTTTAGCACTGCCTGTTTGGGCAGACGCCCAAACCTATAAATAGGGGGAAGCGGTGCACCCAACGCACGCTGACTCGAGCCCAGGAGACTACTTGTAAAAAGCTGTGGACTCGAATCTCGGGGTTTGCGGTCTCCAGCTTGCTCGCCATTCAGTTTTCTTTCATCAACTTGTAACCTGTCGTTTTGAAATCAAAGGAAAGCCCGTCGCAACAGAGGCATTCAGGCTGCGATGCGTGAAGTCTGTTATTGTCGTGGCTCACAGTTCTGCTTTCTCTTGTCCGCCTGTAGATAACTACTTGCAGTCTTCTCTTTTCCCTTCCTTTCCCCCGTGTTCGACCCGTTAACTGGTGGTGTTTCTTTTTGCGCATCAATAAGTAGGTTCTTGCCCGAGTGTCTGTATTTATCCCCTACATGGTGTGGCATAAGGACACGGGTTTTCTCCTACTCTGATATAATGTTTTATGTTGAGAAATACGGGTTGTGACAGTTGGTATCAGTGGTGTAGTTTTAGTGGTCTTATTACATTTCATACACATACCGATATGTCATCAGTACGTCTTGGCTGAAGCATGAACACTACACTCATAAGCATGATAAGAATTAAATGGGTCATATTATGTAGTATGATATGCATAATATGTGTTTGTATATGGATCCTTATAGAAAGCAACATGTGATTGTTATGTAGTTGGGATGCATAACAATCATCGCATGAATGCCCATTAGATTTTTCTTTCATTGCATTTGATATTATGTAGTATGAGATTCATAATATTTCATGCGTATGCCGCTCATAACATGCATTAAGGCCTTTATTATAATGCATAACACAACATGCATGACATAACATAGCATTAGCATGCGTGCTAAGCCAAGATCTACATGATGACATACGTATACACATGGATTTAAACCAAAAAGAATAAGAATTCAGGCATTCATAGTTTATTCACATGAGTCAATAGGATGACGGAATATCATCCTAAGTTTAAGCATAACATCATTTATGAAAATCCCAGAGCTTGTTAGTAGCAAGAGCAAGTATCCATTCTTGTATGTTCTGAACTAAGTTGAGTAGTTCTAGCATTAAGCTAGGTTTTGATTATTTGTTCGTTGTACTATTAGGATGCCACCTAAGCGTTTTGCGATGAGGTCGACCCCCCCTGTCAGAGGGCGAGTCGTCAGGTGCACAAAGTTGGGGTGTGATTGAAGGGCTGCAGTAGAGCAGTGAGGCTCTTTCAAGACAGATGGATGAGATGCAATCGCAAATTTAGACATTATTGACTGTCGTTTTGGGACAGTAGCCTAGAGTGCAAGACCTTGTTGTGGTTCAAGTCATTCCTATTCCTCCTACTCCTTTGGTGCCTCCAGCTTTTCTGCCACTAGATATGAATTTCATTTCACATTTTCAGCGATTAGGACCTCCTACCAATGATGGTAGAGCCGATTTCATGGCATTGGATGACTGGATCATTGTTATCGAGGAGATGTTCTCGTATTCATGAATTTCTACTGACCAAAGAGTGGTGGTTGCCGTTTACCAGCTGAAGGGCTATGCTAAGAGCTAGTGGTTAAGAGAGAAGGAGAACCTTATGGATGGTTGTTTGTGGAAATCATTCAAGAAGTTATTGCTAAGGAAATTTTTGCCATCGGTCGAGCAAGACCGTTTGAAGTACAACTTTCTGCATCTGAAGCAAAGACAACTCTCAGTCATTGAGTACGAGATAGAGTTCAGCAAGTTGAGCAGGTTTGCTCCGAATTTGGAAGCCTCTGAAGACAAACCTTATAAAGCACTTTCTGGTGGTTTTAAGAGCGACATCCAGTAATAGGCTAGTGCGTATGGATCTGAGAATTATGATGAGGCAGTAGAAGCTTTTCTGAAAGTCGAAGCTATCAATAACACAAAGAGTCGAGGTATGCAAATGAGAAAGGATAAGAGAAAGTCTAATGATTGTAAGAACTCTCGGGATTCTGGCCTGCTTCAAAGAAAGGAAGCAAGGAGGCGTGTAGTTTTTGTGGTCGGTCGGGCCATTCCTTCGAAAAGTGTTTCAAGAGGTTGGGAGCTCAGAAGCAGCAACAAGTGCTTGAAATTAAGAGCATTCCCAAAGGAGATTTGGTATGTGCTTTGTATAAGAATAAGGGGCATGATGTTTCCCATTGTTGGAGTAAAGATAAGGTATGCTTCCAGTGTGCACAGAAAGGGCATTTGAAGTCTAGATGCCCGCGGTCTCAGCCCCCACTACAGCCAGTTCCACTTCAAGATTTGTCGTCGCTACAGCTGGATAAATGGAAGGGCAAGCTGAATGTGATGACTTTGGAAGAAGTGTTGACGTCCACCCAAGTGATCTCAGGTTAGATTCTGATCTAGTTCTTAGCTCGTAGCCATAGTTTCGATGTTGTTCGGCTAGTTACATATACAATTTTATAGGGAAGTTTAAGGTAAAGAATCGTTGGGTGTGTGTTCTGTTTGATTCTGGTGCTACCCACTCATTTGTGGCTAGGACTTTCATAGAACTTCATCGTCTGACACTCGATCAGTTTGGCGATTTGTTTCACATTAAGTTTCCCTCGGGTGACTCAGTGGTGTCAGACCAGGGTATCCAGAGTTGTCTTATTCTTTTATGTGATTTCCTAGCTTTTGTTGATCTAAAGGTGTTAGACCTGGAGGACATTGATGTGATCTTGGGAATGGATTGGTTGTCCAGATATGATGCTGCTATCCTGATGCAGGTTCACACGTCGACACCATAAAATCAATGAACTAAACACAATTGCCTCTCTACGATCAAATTCTACACTCGCACAAATTCTCCAATGCGGCGCACACGCTATGCAATTATATCAATTAGATGCTAACTTATAGTTAGACAAACCGATGGAAAAGCCCAAACATTCGGGCAGGCTGGCTAAATGGTCCATCGAGCTGAGCGAGTTTGAGATCTCCTATGTACCCAGAGCAGCCATCAAGACACAGGTGCTGGAAGATTTTCTGATTGATACCGCAAAGTCTTGCTCCGAGAAGGAAGAAAGGTCTCCTCTGGCTTGGACCGTCTACGTTGATGGTACTTCTGGTAAGAACGCCTCCGGGGCAGGGGTGGTCCTAATTAACCCAAATGGCATCAAGCTCGAACAGTCAGTCAAGTTCTATTTTCCAGTGACTAATAACCAGGCAGAGTATGAAGCCCTGCTGGCCATTTTAAGGCTTGCCAGGGAACTCGGAATCGACCATGTTCATGTAAAAACTGACTCCCTGGTAATGGCGTCTCAAGTTTTGGGCAACTTTGAGACTAGGGAGCAGGTGCTGAGGAAGTACCTTACATTTGTGAAAGTTGAGGTCAGCAAGTTCAAAAGCTTCACCATTGAGCACATCCCGAGGATGGAGAACGAGGAAGGAGACGCTCTTGCTAAATACAGACTTCCATCAGGAGGAACGACCTCAGAGCTCTTTCGTCCGGCAATAGAGGAGGGAGAAATAATGCAAATTGATCAACATCCTTCTTGGATAGATCCCTTCGTCCTTTATCTCTCCACTGGGAACTTGCATCAGTCAGTAAGAGATAAGAAGAGATTCAGGTTAAAAGCAGCGCACTACTACTTAATATCTGGCATCCTTTACAGAAAGACCTTCCTATCCACCATGGCAAGATGTGTCCCAGAAAATGAAGTCCCCATTATCCTCCAAGAAATCCACTCTGGTGAATTTGGGAGCCATTCAGAAGTAAGGACCTTGGAAAGAAGGATCCTACGGCAAGGTTACTTCTGGCCGACGATGAAAAAAGATTCCGAAGTTTATGTCAAAAAATGTGTTCAGTGCCAAAGGTTCGCTCCACTGCAGCACCAAGCAGCACAATCTCTCAAGTCAATCGCAACCCCTTGGCCCTTTGCTATCTGGGGGATGGACCTCATTGGTCCTTTCCCCATGGAAAGCGGGCAGCGACGCTTCATCATTGTCATGATTGATTACTTCAGCAAGTGGATTGAGGCTAAGGCACTAGCAAAGACAACAACTTAGGTTGTGAAAAATTTTATTATGGGAGAGATAATTTGCCGACATGGTGTCCCTATGGCAATCATCACCGATAATGGACCACAATTCAACAACGCCGAGATGATAGATTTCTGCAAGCAGGTTGGAGTAGAACTGTGCTTTGCATCAGTCCATCATCCTAGGAGCAATGGTCAGGTGGAAGAAGCCAACAAGCAGATCCTCAATTTGCTCAAGAAAAAAGTGCAGAACGCCAAGGGCAGCTGGGTGGAGAAACTTCCCTCGGTCCTCTGGACCCTGAGAACGACGCCTTCGTCATCAACAAAGGAAACCCCGTTCAAACTTTCTCATGGGTCAGAGGCGCTGATTCCAGTTGAATTTGAAGTCCAGTCACCTAGGGTCCTGCTAGCAAGGCAAGGAGAGGAAGACTGGCTCGAACTGAACAATGAAGAAATGAGGTTTAGTCTGGAGCATATTGAGGAAATTAGGGACAAAGCCGCCATCAGGCAGAAAGAAATCAATAGAAGAATGGCTCGTTACTTTGATAAGAATGTAAGGATCAAACACTTCTAAGTGGGAGATCTAGTCCTTAAAAAGGTAGACGCTGCGGCAAGAGCTGGCTCAGTCGAAGGCTCGATCCCAATTGGGCTGGGCCGTTCATCATCAAGGAGGTCCTTGAAAAGGGAGCCTATCTGCTGCAGACATATGAGGGAGAAAACATATCGCATACATGGAGTGGTGATGACTTGAAGCGGTTTTATTCTTGAACCCCTTGTTTTCTTTCTATCCGTTTCGCAAAGAACTTGTAAATTGTTGGTCGTTAATAAAAAAGCTCTTTGCTAACACTTCTTCAAGTATTCCTATGACAGCTGACATGTTGAGTATGAGAAATTAAAAATATCGCCGTATACCAGGAGAAATCGCCGAGTTCAGCAAAAACCTCCCTTAGAACCGCTGCTATTAGCGTAACACCACCAAGACAACGTATTGCGGGGAGATTTCACACCGTGTAGTGGGAGCTTGCCGGTTCTACTGCGGTAGGATACTGAACCTCGGATCCTGGCTAGTATCTAACCCGACTTCTGTGTTTTGGAGGGACAGAGTGGCGGTCAGCTCTACCATGCCATTCATGGGATATCGCCACAACTTTTATGATCACGCATGGAAAGCAATGCCGCTATGGCCGTACCTGCCAGCAGATCATCTTATTTTGTGACCTTCGAACACTCCTTGGTACCCTCAAGCAGTGCCTATAGGAGACCCGTAGCCTGGTTGATCTTAGGAAAAGCAATGTCGCCCCTGCCGCACCTGACCAAAAGATCAATTTAGGCTGCACTCCAGGCAAGAGGGAAGCATCGTTACCGGCAAGGTGGTATTCGGCGGACACCAATTCTCTATCCGCTCAGTCCATCGAAGGGGTTGACTAGCTCATGACCCGGTATGGAAAGCAATGCCGCATTAGCCGCACCTGCCCACTTGGTCACGAGCGGTCATCTGTTCTTGTGGTTTTCGGAGGACTCAAATTCTCTATCCGCTCAGTCCGCCGAAGGGGTTGACTAGCTCATGACCCGGTGTGGAAAGCAATGCCGCGTTCGCCGCACCTGCTCACTTGGTCACAAGTGGTCATTTATGTTGTTCTTATGGTTTTCGACGAACTCCGATTATCTATCCGTTCAGTTCGCCGAAGGGGTTGACTAGCTCATGGACCGATGTGGAAAGCAATGCCGCATTAGCCGCACCTGCCCACTTGGTCATGAGCTGTCATTTCTATTTCTTATGGTTAACGGTGGACTTTTTGTTTCCTACCCGCTCAAAGGATTTTGTTTTCCTCTGGTTGATAGATTAGATTTCGATTATAAGCAGAGTTCAATTGTTCAAAATTCATAAAAAGGTATTTCGGTGATCTGGTGATATAGAAGACACGTTGATCAGTTATAAGCGGACTAAGATACTATGCGGATAACATATGAGTTCGGACTAGAATACACACAGCAATCGGATACCACAGATAACATATCCTTTTCATTTCATTCAAAAAATATTACAGTATTGGCGGACTCACTTGGAGTCCGCATTCTGTTTACAATAACAAGATAAAAGATAAAAAAATCATTCCTCGGTCTTTTGTTTTTTCTGTGTAGGAACTTTCGGGCTCGATCCATCTACATTGACTGGTGGAGAGTAGTCGCCTGAATCACTACTGCTACTGCCGCTGGAACGAGAGCTAGTCAAGCTTCGTCCGCTGGCCGTCGTAGGTTCTGTTCGCTCACTATCGCCTTCCGATTGAATCGACAGGCTTGCTTGTCCACTTGACATGGCCTTGGAAATCTCTCCGACGGAAGGCTTCCCCTCTTCATCGGCAACCACTTTTCCTTTTGTAGCCCGCTCGAATTCAGCGACCTGATCTTCGAGTTCGGGAAACAATTGCAGGAAGGGGACGGAGTCCACGCCTTCTTGGGCGAGCCCGACATTAATGAAGCGTTCGATAGCTACCTCCACGCTTTCTTTCACGTAAGGAAACATGGCGGTTTGGAAGCCAGGGTTGGTGATATCGTGTGCGGTCTGCATAAGGTAGCATAGTTAGCCCGATGCGGACAAAGCAAAGGTCAATGCGAATTACAAATTCTTACCGCTTCAGTTTCTTTGAGCTTGTTTACTTTAGTCCCCAGCCGTATGTTCCTATCCGCCAAAGACTTATTTTCTCGCAACAGGCGCTCATTTTCCTTGAGCAGCTCACGCGTCATCCGACCCAGGAAGTGATTTATGCGACGACACTATTGGCGCTAGCCTGGGCTGCGACCAGGGGAAGGTCGGCAGGAGGGATATCCCGGAGTTCATGGAGGTTTTTCTTCCCGGATAGTGCGGAAAGCACCACATAGGCATGGCGGGAAGTACGCGGGTTTTTCCAGGAGGGAAGAGCTGTGGAAAGGCGGACAAATTTCTTCTTTTCATGCCAGTGGATCAGCGGATTGCCCCTCAGATCCCTCTGGTTTTTTCCGAAGCCCATGTCAAAACTACCGGACGAAGAGTAGTCAGCCACTAGATTTCCCTCTTCTCGCCTCTTCCTTGCGATTTCATTTTTCCTTTCTCCTTGTGTAGGAGTTTCGCCAGCTGTAGTCAAGGGCAGATTGGCTGGTACCAACAACGTCGCTGCAAAGAAGAGAAAATAAAGTAACTAAACGATTGGCGGATAAAGAAAAGGATCGCGGTACTGCCTTTCTTGTCGGCTAATGGTATCCAGGCTGGGTAGCAGCGGAATGTAATAGTCGACATCAAGCCTTGCCCCGATAAGAAACTCGACAATGGCGGACTCCTCTGTGTTTAGCGACACGCTCTTGAAGTCAGTATCCGCGCGCTCCTGCGGATAAGTATGGAGGAATCCCAAGTCGCCCTCGAAGATAAGGTACCTCGAGGTCCAGTTGTGGATCTTGTTTTGAAGACCCGCAACTTTCATCCCCCGGCAATAAAAGTAGATCACGCCCTTGAATTGTTGATCCTTTGACGGCGTAATTGCGCGGACAGAGAATATCTTCCTGAAGATTTTCAGGGAGAACTGGAGCTTCTCAGAACGCATGTAGGCGAGATAAGCGTAAATTGCCGCTACGGTATTCGGCGCGAGTTGGCCCGGAACCACCCCATAATGCTCAAAGATCTCGGCGACCTCCAAAAGCAAGGGGAACTTGAATCCGCATTAAAAGTGATCGACAGGCACTGCGATCTGGGAAGCGGTGGAAAAATTCAATCACTCGTCATCCTCCGGAAGTCGCGCAAGGATGGGCAAGCCCGCCATATGCCTTTCCCTAAAGACCTCTAGATCCGCTATAGTCAGCCTACTCCTCTTATGGTCGGCGGAATGAAACGCGGCTGCGGCATTTGCACGGGCGGACACAATTTTTCCAGGCCGCAGGGTTTTCGATCTAGCTGCTTCCGATAGAAATGAAACGAGAACGTATATATATAGCAAAAACTCGACAAGACAGGTAACATGACTTCCCGCGGATTGAACCGTAATCCGCGCAGTTTGATCCATCCTGCAAAATTTAGTGCGGGTTGAACCCTCATCCGCAGCATAAGGAAAAAAAGGCATTCCAGCACATGGGAAAAGTTCATACGCATCAAATTCGCATAAAACAATCATCCAGCAAAAAAGCACACACAGCATGACATAACAATAGCTAACAACATACAGTGTTCCGTATTATACAGAAATTATCGATGTCCGCATCATTAAGGAATAATAATAATAATAATTTATCAGTGTTTAGCGGCGAGGGGTCCGATCCTTTCCATCTCCACGGTGAGCAGGCTGCTCTTCGTCCTCTACGCCAAAGTATGCGGCCTGGTCGCTACCTCGAAGAATCTCCCTATACATTTGTTGGACTAGATGGTGCATTTGTTGAACGTCCGGTGCAGGCGTGCGGAGTCCTTCGCAACTCAGCTAAACAGGATCATGTGTTCGCCCGCCGGCCTCTGGTTCGTATCCGCCGCAGGTTGCCCGCTCACGGCTAGGGTCGATCCTACGCCCGGAGCGGGCTGAGTCTGCTGCGGACGGGTGTCGACGACCTCGGCAGCTTGCTTCTTTCCTTCTCGCACCAGGGCCAGATACCTATTCCTGTAGTGTTGCGCATCCTCGCTTAGATCTTGCTTCTCTCTCTTAACCCCCTCCACCGCGGCCGAGATGCTAGCGACCTGGATCTCCAGCACTTTCTCTCTTTCTTTTCCCCGGGTGTAGGCTCTATAGGAGCATCTGCTGATACGGATACAGGAGCATCCGCGGGTAACGGTGCGATCTCGCCCACTTCAACGGAATCCGGCGGTGAGTTTCGAACTACAACACAAGAAGCAAAGTTCAGTTGTCTCCAAGGCGCGATAAACTCAGAAAAAAGATGGAAGAAAATTCACTTTTCATAATCATTGCGGCGATCTGGCGACCATCTACTACAGGCCGTCGTACTCGCTCGGGATCAAAAGTGACCAAGTGTTGTTTCCATCTTTAGTGAACCATCGCTTTCTTTTCCGCCATGGATCTATTGGAAGACACTATGTCTTCAGTCTCGGTGATAATTTTTACCTTCTTCGACTTTCGCACCAGAGACTTATACAACCATCTCTTCTGGAAACGCAGAGGTGGCGGTGACGACTTACCTGTCCGTACCCCCTCGGCTGCCATCCGTAGATCCTCATCCCGCCTGTCCGCCTCCAGCCGTTCAGAAACCGCCTCAACCTTCGCTTGCATGATGGCAAGCTGCTCCTTCGCCTTCTCCCTCTTATTATCCGCAGTAGAAGGGGCGGGTTCGGCAACCTTCTCGCCTATTATCGCCACGTCAGACTGCAATACTTCAAGTAGAGACTGATTAATATCAGCAAGCCGCTCATTGTCGATAGAGTCAAGTATTTCTGTGGTAGATTGACTGACCGCAGACAGGGAATCACCGACCGGGATGGAAACATCCGGTGTGACTAAGCTTATGTCTGGGACCTCGTTTTCCCACGGTCGGTATTGCAAGCTCTCCGCGCCTAATCGTACGGAGACATTCTTTTCTTTCTGAGTTCGCAGTCGCTTTTCAACTCGTTCAGAAACAGAGGATTTGTCCCTCTTCCTCTTCTTTTTCTCGGGATTCTTCTCCAAGGCCGGCATGTTGATTAGTGCCGACTGCATTCAAGGAGGTCGCCGGAGTTGCGGCTTGATTCCCGGCCAGCTCCTCTATCCGTTCTTCTACTGCGCCTGTTCGTTTCTCGGTATCCGGATTTACGGTCCGTACCTCCTCAGAATCCAGCTGACAGATCTCCGGCGAAGAAACCTCCTTTCCGCCGTTTAGTTGCAGCATGAAGGTTCCAAATGCGGAGGCGACTATCGCTATTCCGCCAGATCCCGCGGGGGCCTGGTCTGAATGTTGCGGCTGAGAAGTCGTGGCCGCGCCCTGAGAAGATGCCTTTAAGGGATCGGTTTCCTTGCTCTTTGCGGACGTTCCATACTTCTGCGAACTCTCCTCGATATCATGAACATTCTTTTCCCCTCGTTGAACCACCTTCTTCACCCGCATCGCGGGCCCCTTGGATTTGTCGGCTTTAGGGAGATTGCCAAAAAAAGATCCCAACCTCGACATTCCGGATTCGAGGATGCAGACCGCAAGTGGTGAGTAGCGTCCCGTCGCACAGATAATTTTGACAGAATGACATGCTCTTGGCCATATTTATAGCCCAAGCAGTGGTAGCATTGGTTATGGACTCGGCGGTTAAAGAAACATTTCCGAAATTTCTCGAAATTTGAAAATGTGCGGGGATTTTGTTAACCCCAGAATCCCCAACACGGTCGATGTATTCTACATTGGGCATCTCAAGCCGCGGACTCTGATTCTCAGTCTGCTCAGGTCGCCCAGATACCCCAAATGCGGACTCCAATCCACAGTCCGCCCAGACCGCTCCACAAAGAATTCAAGATCGCTCATTCTCCAGCTCACAAGCCCAGTCTTCCTAGGTCGCGTCACTCCTGGGAGATGGCGCTCCGGATGGCCAAGAATTGCTCCGGCTCGCAGGCCCAGTCCGCCTATCTCGCGCAGACTTCTTGTTCTTTTCTTTTTGATTCCCGTCACCGCTGCCCGGTTCTCTTGTACCCCGGGCAGCCGGTTATCTTAGCCCTGCCCGTTTCGGCATGCCCCCAAGCCTATAAATAGGGGGAAGTGGTGCACCCGAGGCATGCTGACTCGAATCCAAGAGCCTACTTGTTAAAGGCTACAGTCTCGGATCTCGAGCTTTGCGGACTCCGGCTTGCTTCTCGCACAATTTCCTTTCCACCTTTTGTAACCCACCATTTGTAATCAAAATCAAGCCCGTCGCAAGAGTGGCATTCAGGCCGCGACGGGCAAAGTCTGGTGTCGCCGTAGCTCACGGCTTCTCTGCTCTTTTCTCTTACCCGCTTAGTAGACTACTGTTTGCAGTTTGCTTTTTCTTCTTTCCCCAGTGCTCGAACGGTTAGCTGGTGGTGCCTGAGTCCGTCGCATTTCGAGCATCAACAATGCCTATTTATAGGCTCGGGGACCTGCTCAAATGGGCAGGGCTAAAAATACCGGCTGCCCGGGGTACAGGAGAAGCGGGCAGCGGTTACAAGATCCAGGAAGAAAAATAAAAAAAGGACCTCCTAGTCACACGGCAAGGCGGTCAGAACTTCTGCTGATCGGCTCTCCCTGGGTGGCTGCTACATTGGGGAGGACCTGCGAGAAGGCGGGCAGACGGCATGAACAGGCCTTTCCGCTAGGAGGCGGATAGCCGGCTAGAAAAAGGCATGCCGCCAGGTCTTCAGGAAAACTGTGGTAGCGGTCAAAAGGGTGTTAACATAATTCCCGCACATTTTTAAATTCTGAAGAATTTCGAAAATGTGTTAACCGCTTGACCGCGAACGTAGTAAATTCTCTGGAGGCTATAAGCATAGCTGAAGAAGAAGCTGTTTTCACCAAACTGCCTCGAGACGGGTCACTTTTCCCCTCTAGCGGTTAGAATTCTGCTTTTCGAGATGCCCGAGCGGAAAAGCATTCTGGTTAGGGTCAATAGAAAAAATCTTGCCGCAACCAAGCCTTCGCGAGAAGGAACATCTAGCCGCGAAGCCGGCGAGGAATCACCGAAGAAGACATCCACCGCGGTTTCGCTTAAACCGCGACAGTCAAGAGAAGGGCAACCAACGAATACCAAAGTCGGTGAAGTAATCGCGCGGACCCCTGATAGGTCGACTGATAAGAATGTTGAGAGAAACAAAGAACTGCCTGCCGAGAAGATTACTGAGAAGCTGGCCGAGGAGGCAGCGGAGAATGTTGCCGGAAAGAATGCTGAGCTACCCGCCCGAGATGTCGGGGAGAAAATAGTCGGAGAGACAATCGCGACTTCACCTGATGTTGATATTACCTCCACACCGCCTAACGAGACTGGGGGTAAGACGGATTCGGCCCGCACACCCGCACGTGAAGCTGGTGAACTTGCTGACGTCGTCAGCAGGTCTAAGACTGCGGCCAAGACCTCTGCCGATAAACTGAAGCAGAAACTGGACATCGTTTTGGCCATTCTGACGAAGAAAAGGAAACACAGGTCCACCCTTTCCGCTGAGGAGAGGATAGAGGAAACAATCCGGCAATTGAAGCGAGAAAATAAGAAGCCCTTGACGGTCATGGTAGCGACTAACCGAGCCGAGGTAACCGAGCAGACCGATGAGTTAACCACGCTTAAAAAGCTTGAATGCTTCCTTGAAGCTGAGGATGGCTCCGCGGTTAACTCTACTTTTCCCGCTAACTGCGGTTTCTTGTAGGAGATGGAGGATATTGTTAACCAACATTCCGGTGGCAACTCCGACTTGGTCATCTTATTGGAAATTCCCTGAACAGGAAATCTGAACCCATCTGAGGGGGAGGAGAAGAGGAAGCTGCGGGAACAGATCCTTACCGAGCAGAAGCTACTAGCCTCCGGAGAAGAGCCCAGTGATCTTCCGATTCTCTCCATCGAAGATCAGGCTGAAGTTGACCGCCGAACAGCAGCAGGGCTTCTGCAGATAGGTATGGTAAAACCTGCCCCAAAAGTGATTAAAATTCCACCACCTTACCAGGAACCATTGCCGGTTAAAAGATCTATCTGCATAATAACCGAAACCGACGACATTCTCTTATCGTGCGAGGAGCTCGAGAAGAACAGGCAGATCGAGCGACTTCTGAGGGACCAATACCTGAAGAAGGTTGACCCCGAGAGGTTAAAAAGACCTATCTTAACTGGCCGCCTAGTCGCTGCAGCGCCTAGAGAAGGTTGCCGCTCGGTTGCCGATTCTCACTGTATTACCGCTTGTCGATCTTACCACCGGGGTGGAGCTTATCTTTTCACTTGTTCGCTTATGCTGCAGATGCTGGAGGGTTGAACGCTCTTGCTGTCCTGGATGAGGCTGGGCAGCGACCTCAGGAAGATGAAGGACAGCGCGCCTTTGCCGCACTATCCGCAAATTTTGAACAGCTAAGGGCGGTGTTAAAGGTAGAAGAAAATGCCCGGAAGGCCTTGGAAGAACGAGTAGAGTCGCTGTCCGCAGATCTAGTGGCTAGCCATTGCAGAGAGCACGTTCTATCTGCCACTGTGGAGGCTTGCCGTGACGGGGAGAAGGCTGCCCGGGATAAAGTTGCGGCTCAAGCAATGCAGCTTCAACAGGCTGAAGAAGATATTGCCTCCTACATGAAGAGATGCGACGAGATGGTTGAAAGGGAACAAAGCCGCCGACCAACCGAGCTGGCCGATGTATCTGTGCGGTCTGTCGAACAGATGGCTCCTAACGAGCCTACTGTCCCGATTAGTCGCCTAGCGACAGAGACCGCGCGAATACATCGGTCTCAAAGCGTTCTAACCCACCACCTGGTTGTCGCGCTGTCAGCAGTGCTGCAATTCAGCGACCAGGTGGCTCACCTTGGTAGGGGAACGGGTGACCGCGGAGATGAGAGGCGAGAAGAGAGAGATCGCCGCCTATAATAATAAATTAGTTGGAACAGACTGACCTTGTATCCGGCTAGAAACTAGCTGTATTTTTTAATTTAATTGGCATGAGGTTTGATTTGTGATGTTCGCGCGATCTGTGATGTTTTATCTTGCTTGCAAAGATGTATTGCTGCTGCGACTATGTCAGTTATATAATTTTGTTCGCAGGATTCTTGTATGTGAGATTGCTCCACGAAACTGTTCTGTAGGTGAAGTGACAGTTGCGACTTGCGTGACTAACCGCACGACTAGGTGCTTATCGCTGGTTCTATAAATGCAAGCAGGGTCCGTATTTTACGGAAGATCACCAAGACATTAGTTTCTGCGGTAAGAAAAGATAGCACCTGTGCGATCTTCCGCTGCGACTGCTTTCTTGGAGGCCGACAACAAACGTTCTGAAATCACCCAGGCAGAGCTTGACCGGTTTGTCACGTCGCATCCACTTGGTCCTGAGGTAATCGCGCGATTACCAAGGGAGGACGAGCGGTTAAACACATCTAGCCATAACTTAGTGGCCATCCCAATTGACCACTTCGACTCCGGTTTTTCCTTGCCGCCGCTGATAGAGTTCACAGAAGTACTGGACTTCTTCGGCATCATCCCCGGCCAGCTGTCGCCGAACACCGTGGCGTTGATAATGAGCTTTATTATCTACCTGCGGACAGAGCGGGTAAGGTTCTCAATGGACCTTTTCCGCCACTACTTTGTGATCCGCTCGACCACATCCGGGAAGAAGGACAACCGGATCTTCAAGGGCGTCATCTACTTCGGCTGCACTGGGATGAAGGCGGTTAATTTGATGAATAAATTTCAGAACTGGTCGACCAGATTCCTCATGTTTGAGGGGAATCTGGGTCTTCTACCGGTCCGCCCGCATGCCCGGGCGGTAACTATATTCGAGCGGCTAGAAGCCAAAGGCATCGAGAAGGATATTGCCGCCTTCCTATCCGGATCGCGACTGGACGTCCGCCACTACCTCCCCCTGCTCCCTGTGGTAGCAGACTTGCCTGCAGAGGAGGGTAAGCTTAAAACTAGTTAGACATATTCTATTTGTCTTACCGAGTGACTAACAGCCGTTTTCTTCGCAGCTAGCTTGACTGTCCCGGCAAACAGGCCGGAAACTCTTGACGGGCCGATCCTTACGTAGAGCTAAGCCTGGAAGAAAAGGGAGGACAATCGCCGCGAGAATAATGATGTCGTCGCGGGGTATGACTCCACTGAGTCCTTCACCCCCCCGCAGAGCTGGTGAGAAACTCAAAGACCGCCGCGGCAAGGCGGTAATGAAATGGCACTGTCGCGACAAGCATGTACAGGTCTCCACCGCCCTTGCTTCATGGAGGAGCGAGAAGATCGGCAAGCATGCCCGAGAGGTCAGCTGGTCAATGTATGGCAAGCAAAACCTTGCCGAGTTGCGAGCAATCCCAACGGAGAAGCTTCCTCAGCTCGCCCCTCAGGTTCGCGCGAGAAGCTTCGTCACGGATCACTTCGTGAATGAGGCTCTTGCCGAGGTGCTCGGCTTAACCGAGCGGTTAGAAGAGGAGATCAAGCAGCTCAAGGCAGAGAATAAAAAATTGAAGGAGACTAACGCGGTAAGCACTTACCTCGCGGTTTTCCGGGTAGTTTAATGTTAGTCGTAAACTAATCTTTTTTTGTCTGCAGAAAGCATATGATCCGGAGAACCCGGCCTTCGTGAATGAAATCGTTGGCCACCTGCGGGAAAGCGGGGAGGACATGCTCGACATCCTGCAGGAGCGGAAATCCTTCACGACGGAACATGAAAATATCTCTTTTGACGACCTCTTTCCCGGGTTCCAGAAGGCTGAAGCCGCGCGGGATGCAGCGGTCAGAGAAGTTCACGAAATTCTTGAAGAGGATGAGGCGGCTGGCAACCAACTCGGTCTTTTCGATGAGTCCAGTGCGGACAGAAGTTTTGGCCGAACCGATAGCTCGAGTGAAGACGGATCCTCAGGTTCAAATTCTACTGAAGCGGGTGATTCTTCTAGCTCCTCCGGTTCGAGCGATTTTGAGCCGGCCAAGAAGAAGAAGAAAAAGGCAGCAGTATAGTTCCTCTTTTTTTTTGTATCCCGCGGTGAAATTCTTGTAAACGGCGCGGATAGACTTATGTAATATTTTGTTATTATGAATGAAGTAGATTTGGTTGCACTCTTTTGATCGCTGATATTTACTTACCTGTCCGTGCGACAATCCTGTTAACAGAACATAAGATGTAAGCGAATAAAAACTTTAACCAATCTACCCGCTTGCAATTGCAAATAGGCAGAAGTATTGAAGTTCGAAAATTCTTCAATGTAATGTTGGTCATGTTGCCCGGAAAGATGATAAGTAATTATTAGCTCGGTTACGTGCCCGTTTGGTTGCAATGGTACTGTCCGAAGTAAATTTAATCTAAGCAGTCACGATTGTCTGTTCGCGCGACTAGATCATACTTTTCATATCGATTTTATAATTTAGTGCGAGTAAGGACATTTAGCTGATCCGTCTGTTCCGATAAGACTAATGCGAATAATTGGTAATGCTTGTCGGGCGGTTAAGTGCATTTCCAGATCCAACCAAGAAAACCAAGTTAACCGAAAACAACCGGGCGGTAAGAAGAATATCCGCAACTTCGAATATAAGACCAACTTAAGAAAACCAGTTGGTCGAAACGATAACCGAGCGGTAAGAAGAATATCCGCAACTTCGAATATATAAGACCAACTTTAGAAAACCAGTTAGTCGAAATGATAACCGGGCGGTAAGAAGAATATCAAAAGCTAACCGCTGGTCGGATAGGTTCATTCAGCCTTGTAATATCGGATAACCCGATCGGATATTTTATCTTCAGCCAGGATATGTTAATTGCACGGTCTGATCTCTGACTGTCGGCTATCATTTATATGCAATGTGAGGTCGCACGACTAATATAGTTGATTGCTGATAGGCCATAGTTTAATTGGAGATCAAAAAGGTATATAGCGATCAATAAGCCGCTCGGCTAAGTAAATAGACTGATAAGAAACTTTAATAATCAAGCTGATGGTGGCGGCCTGTCCGAACATTAATGTAGACCACGCTTCCAATATGAAACATCTGACAGAATCAAGTCGGCCAAATTCCTGAGTTTATTAGTAATAAACCGGCAGAGATTCGATTAGTCGAATAAAACAAACCGGAATATGTAACCGCGCGGTCTGCGTACTGTGTAATGTAAATTGATTAGACTGTAAGACAGTGAGACGGTGGATAAGCTGGAACGAATAATTGCGAGGTCTATGAACTGATCAGCATAACAATAATAATATATGAAAACCATAATTTATCTACCACCATAATTTGCAGGTTGTAAGGATAACAAATATTTTGCCTGCACTGTCTTACAACATAGACCAAGAGTCACAACTCTCCTAAAGAAGATCTCATTTCAGCTCATCTGCGAATGATTCGAGCGGGGTTTATATCGGCGACTGATGTCGTGAGGGATTTATATCGACGACTGATGTCGTGCGGGATTTATATCTGCGACTGATGTCGTGCGGGATTGCCACTACACATCTGCGACTGATGTCGTGCGAGTTGTGGAGGGCCAAAAAAGTAATATTATTTTTGTTATAAGTAAATGCCTACATACGTATGTCAATGTTAAATTTAAAGATAAGAAGTAGAATTCAGAGGGCATATGAATGCTTATTTCTAGTGGAAAGCTTAGTAAAAGGATATGGGCTTGAAGCCTGATTGAACCCAATTGTCGACGATTGTTGAGAGATATTTGTGAAGCTTGATGCTGGTGAGGACTGATTTGCTGCTATATCTATTACAACTGTCATTATCAAAAGAAAAGAAACAAATACAAGAAACTCCGAACACATGGGAGATACACGAAATATATTAACGAAAGACAAACAAGATACTATCGCTTCAAACACTTCCACTATCTAACAACAGAATCTTCATTTGCAACATCGGCTTTATCAGTGGAAAATGTGCCGAAGGATCATAGGACAACATAGTCTTGTAATTTCTCTACCTTTGCGAATTGATCTGCTAGTTTCCGGAGAGCCCGACAATCTTCTTTGTTGTGACCAATATCGTTATGATATTTACAAAAAAGTTCTTCATGTCGATGTTCAATCATTGATTTCATATGTCGAGGCTTTTTAAATTCTTTCATACTAGCAAGAACCGGCAGAAGATCTTCCATAGAAATTTTGAACTTGACATACCTGTCTGAGTACCTTTCATACTTGAGTGTTTTAGGATCAAAAGACATGATAGGGCAAGCTTCCACAAACTCTGATGATTTATCCTATTGTGGAAGTTCTTAAGCGTTTTGGGAAGAACCGGGTTGATGACAAGAATTTTTCATATGTTCCCTAGCCATCTGATTCAAGAAAGATATATAGTTGGCGTTTGCTGCTTCACCCATTATGAACCGATTAGCTATTTTAATAAGATATCCATAAGTCTTTGGCTCCTTTTTGCTAACTTTAAATTTGAGAGGACCTTCTCGAAGTCCACTTATCAAGGCATATTTGTAAAAGTCTGGATGAACGTTAACGATATCGAGCATTTCCTTTTGAAACCGATCAACGAAAAGAGCAATAGGCTCATCAACTTCCTGCTTGATTTGGAAAAGAGCTACTGGGTTTCTCTTCCGCTTGTTGAAGGTATCAAATCTCAAAAGAAACTATTTTTGAAAATCCCCAAAGCAAGTGATAGACCGAGAAGGTAAAACATGAAACCATTCCTGAGCAAGACCGTCGAAGGTCATTAGAAAAGCTTACACTTGATTCCATCCGACATGGCTTTTAAAGAAATAGCCGTTTCAAATGCTTGTTGATGTGAAACTGGATCACTAATCCCAGAATAGCGTGACAAGCGAGGCTCTCTGAAATCATCAGCAACGGTATCCCATCGAATTCGATCAATGAACAGAAAAGAAACTTCCTCTTCCCTCTCTAAGAGATCCCGAGTAGATGATAAGAAATTACTGTCATTCCTCGGGAGATTCATTGCAAATAATAGATGAAAACCAACACGTTTTTAGAGACCGCCGAACGGCTATAGTTTGACTGAGCAGATAGAATGGCAAGCGGTTACTGAACAGGTTAACCGCCCTTGCCGCTGCTTGCTCGACTAGCCGATAAGCTCTAGCGGTCGAGCGGTCTGACAATATCTAGCCGCGAATTTTTACTGGCCAACCGAGATCTGAAGGTCGCGTGTTAACTATTGATGCACGAAATGCGAAAGGGAAACGGGCACCACCAGCTAACCGTTCGAACACTGGGGAAAGGGGAGGAGAAAACTGTCGGCCAGTCGGTTACTAGCGACTAGGAATGGCGGAGAAGACCGAATAGAGAAAAGAGAGAAAGGACCGCTACCAGCGGCAACACCAGAGTTTGCCCGCCGAGGCTAAAATGCCTCTCCTGCGGCGGACTTTCCTTTTAGCTATGAAAAATCGGTTACAACGGTTAGAAAAGAAGAGCCCGAGCGAACAGGTATCCGCTAAAGGAGAAATTTGAATCCGCTGCCACAAGCCGCAAGATTGGGGATCCGAATCCGTCCCCCAGGAGTTACTGTTCACGCCTATTTATAGGCTCGGGGACCTGCCCAAACGGGCAGGGCAAAAAATACCGGCTGCCCGAGGTACAGGAGAAGCGGTCAGCGGTTACCAGATGCAGGAAGAAAAATAAAAAGAGGACCTCCTAGTCGCACGACAAGGCGGTCAGAACTTCTGCTTATCGGCTCTCCCTGGGTGGCAGCTACGTTGGGGAGGACCTGCGAGAAGGTGGGAAGACGACATGAACAGGCCTTTCCCTAGGAGGCGGATAGCCGGCTAGAAAAAGGCTTGCCTCCAGGTCTTCAGGAAAACTGTGGGAGCGGTCAAAAGGGTGTTAACAATGTGAACTTGTATTATTTATGATTAAGTTTCTTTAGTTGCGCCTTTATTTCCATCCGCCATCCATCCATTCTTGCCATTCTAGCAATTGCTAGAAGCATGCGGAGCGAACAGGTGTTTGCGACCATCATTTTACTGTTTTATTGCTTCTTACGCTTGCCTACTTGTCCATCCGCCAAGCGATTCGGTGCATAGCGGCCCGTGTAGTCTTCTATCCCGCCTGGCTAAGCATTGCATAGCGGCATTGCATAAGAGTAGTTGTTAGCGTTTTCTTTTATTTTTCCGCAAATATCAAAACCCACTAAGTTAACTCCGACCTAAGGACTTCAATCTCAAGTCCTCCTCGAAATTAACTCCACCTTATTATGTTCCTTGAGAGATCGATACTTGGGGAAATTCACTCATTTTATATTACTTGTGTGATCGGTACACTTGCTGTCACATTCGCATCAAGTTTTTCGCTTCGTTGCTGGGGAAACATAGTCGTGTGAGTTTCTAGAGATGGAGATATGAGATTGCTTTCCTTTTCCTTTGTATATCGCTTTTGTTTTGTTCTATTTCTGTTTAGCCTGCCTTTTTCTTGTTTGTTTAGACAACTGTAGTAATATATTGTTGGATTTAGTAATTTGCATATTTTATTTGAATCTACTATTTTGACACTATGTGGGGATATTCGTATGCCCAATGTCATTGGTGTGGAAAGTCCTCCCAGGCTAGTCATGAATGCCCTACGAGAGATATTGAGCATAAGCCTCAGCGCACAATGCATGAGATGCTGTTTTCATACAACCCTTCAAACACTGTGCCCCGAGAATATGGTCATTCATCCTCGCCGCATACACCGTTCTCTTATGCTTCTCCGGTATCACAAGGTTCGCAGAGTACTGGGAGAAAGGGTTTGTATTGTAATAGAACAGATCATGTCCTAAAGGATTGTGCCGAGTACCTCTGTGTTATTGAAGAGGATTATGAGACGGAATCATCCCGACTCCAACACTCGGTGGGACACCTTCATCGTCTGGTTATGTGACCCTTTCACCTTCGTTTTTTGAAGGGAATGATCCAGACACAACCACCAGATGTGTGGTTGATCTAAGCTTGGACGTGGTTGAGCCCGTCTTTCATGTACATACATCTCAAAGCGTGGAGCCGATTCTTTTTGAGGAACCTGTGCTTGAGATTTTGTAACGCCCCAAAACTCAAAAGAGGACAGGTGGCATTTTGACCCAAATCTAGGATTTGGTAGAGGTGACACGGCCTGGAACACGAGTGTGTCCCAGGGCGTGTCGTGATCGGGTTCGGTGATGGTCGCGTGGTTGACGAAATTGAAGTTAACGGTCGTCGAGTGTGAACACGGCCTGGGACACGGGCGTGTTAGTCACTCTCCTTTCACTCAACAATCGTTGAGTGAGGATGCACAGCCTGAGCCCAGGCGTGTTCCGGTCTGACACGGGCGTGTGAAATTCGATACGGGTGTGTCAAATACCCGTGTCCGACTTGGGTCATTTGACGAGTTGTGCTAAGGCAGCTAGCTACATGGCTTGGGACACAAGCGTGCCCCAGGGCATGTCTAGCACACGACATATGACACGGGCATGTCACATGGCCGTGTTGTGCTCTGGACGTTTTGGACCTGTGTCGTTGGAGTAACATGCTAAGCTACATGGGCGTGTACTATATGATACGGGTGTGTACTGTATGACACGGGCGTTTTAAGCCTGACACAGGCGTGTCGAGTGCCCGTGTTCTTTTTGGGACACGACGGTTTCGACGGTGAATGAGTGACACGGCCTTGGACATGGGGGTGTCGTAAGCCTTGTTCGGCCTAGGAAGTTTAATTTCGGGTTGAATCGCAGCCATTCGTTTCCTTATTTTGGGATCTAACGGCCCAGAGCTCTCCATTCTTGGGTTAAGGCCGGGATTGGGGGTTTAAACCTTCACTTTCACTTATCCATTCTCTTCCTAAATCCTAGAGAGAAGGGAGAGCAAGGAGTTTGGGGGAAGTAGAAGATCCGCCCGCAGGAGGAGATTCGGAGCGCAAAATCGCAAACAAAGCCAAGATCTGCGGAGGCAAGATCATCGTGGTGCTTTTCATCTGCATAGTTTTCCCATGCGCCGAGGAAAAATGCAAGGGTAACGATTCTCATCTTGAGCATGTGAAGCTCTTCTTCCTCTGTATGGGAAAACCCTCTCCCGCGAGTATGCGGCGAGTTTGCGGTGTTCCTTGGGGTAGATATGTAAAGTCCCCCTTGTTTAGAGTCCGGAATCGAAGTACGGGCATAGGCATGGTGCTTGAAGCCTACCCGGACAAGTTGGTTTTGATCGGTGATGTTGCATTGCATAAGTAGCCGGAGAAGACTCCGTGCCATTGATTGTTTTCAGGTTTCTAAGGGGTAGATTGCAGCAGGTATCCTTGGGGATTAACCCCAAGGCGTAGCAGGAAAACTGTCCGGAAACGCATTTCTGCCATCTTGGTGGCCTGGAATCCAACCTTGAACATAACTGGGTTATGTGCTTGTGTGATCGAATTTGGGATTCGGGAGAAGCTTGTCCCGCATGTACGTCTTAAAGTGACTAGGCGGTGTGAGCAATGGGCAAGTGGAAATGGACTCGGCTATGTGGTTTTGTGTCAGATACCTGAAAAAGGGACTGTCCATTGGCATAGTCATGCGAGTATTAGGCTTAGACCGGAAAGACTAAAAATGCTCATGAGATTTTCCGTCCAAGGGATGGTGGTGAGACCACGGTTATGACCAGGTTAACCGAGTTAGTGCCCTGAGGTCAAGGGGTGTGTGGCCGTGTGAGCCTGCACCTGTGATGATGTGCTTGTTCACTTTATTACTTGCTATGCTAACAAGTGCAGGGAAGAAGCTTTGTCGCCCCGAGTTTTGGGGCGGAATCATTATAATTTGGTCAGCTTTACCTGACAATTATTCTTCTTTGCCACCGTTGCGGTGATTTGTGCTTGCAGGTGCTGCGGAGCCGAGCGGCAAATAGCGGGCCAAAGCCCAAGTTGCTGAGCCGGCCCTTGAAGGCCTTATTTGTTTGCTTACTTTAAATCATGTGTGGCCGGCCTGCGAGCCGAAGTTTGTAAAAACTATTTATTTAAGTGAACTGTTGTAAGGCCATAAGGCCAGCACTCATTGGTACTTTGTATTTCATTCCTGTTTGATTTGCTAGTGGACATTCATGCTTGTTGGCTGGGTTCTTATTATTGCAACTTAACAAAATGCTTCTGTTAGATGCTCTGTGTAGGATGTGTGTATTGGTTGAATGGTTTCATTGAGTAACCCACCGATCTTTCCATAGTATATGGCGTCGGGCCCCGACTGGACCTACTGTTATATGATATGTGACGGATAAGGGTGTTACAATTTGGTATCAGACTACCGGTTTCGGTAAGGCTTAAATGAATTCGTGGACGAATTCACTTTAAGCGGTGGTGAGCACATGTGTGTGCGTCATCGTTATCACATGAAAATAACCCTTGAATGTCCACTTAAGAATGAAAATACACATGTTTGAGGAACCTGTGTGTTCCTATAATTGCGTTTTGCAATGTTGTTTGGTCGCTTATCGAGGTTTTGTACGATTATAGGTGACCAGGAGTGGTTCTGGGCCGTCAGAACGTCTAGTTTCTGAGGAAAGGAGCACACCAAATGATGCGCCGGCAACACCTCCTTCGGCTGAGACCATTCGATTGGAAGCGGAGGCAGTGTTTGCGATGATTAACGCGCAGCCTGCTGATGAGTCCCTATTTTATACCTTATTTTGGACTCATCTAAGCCTTTTTCCACAGCTTTGCACTATCTTTGAGCGCCATTAGTACTCCTTTTGGTTAGCTACGGCATTCCACGCCCTTTGCACCTTTTTAGCCCATTTCTGTGCTTGTGTGCATTTATATTCTTGCTATGATTATTATTGTTTGCTGTGGCTGCCACGATCGATGTCCCGTGCAGTTTTCCTGCAGGTTTGGGGATCGTGAGGGCATTCGGGATAGGCGTTTCACTATTTTTGGCAAAGGAGTCAGTGGTCGTGCGTTTTTACCCACGCACGACCATCGACCTCCTGGCGCACGATCACTGATCGTGCGCAGCCCGGACTCATTTGTGAAATCTCTATCTTGAACCTTCCGCACGATCACTTGCCATACCGCGCACGACCACTGTTCGTGCGCCGCCGATCGTGCGCAGTCATACCCATTTTATAAAGTTCTTTCTGGCAATTTCCGCACGATCATCAGCATTGCCTCGCACGATCACTGATCGTGCGCTGCTGATCGTGCGCGACCATTGATTTTCTGATGCAAGTCTACTGGTTGCTCGCGCACGGGCACTGACCTTGGTCGCGCACGACCACTGGTCGTACGCCAGTGGTCGTGCGCCCTATTTATTCTGCAAGCTATAAAAAGCCCTGTTTCGCGAATTAGGGTACGAACGTTGTTACGAAACCTCCGCCAGTCCGCCGTTTCGCCCTCCAACAGTTCCATTCGCCTCCACCTTCATCCCTACCATCGGGAGGACCTTCTCCGGCGATTCCAAAGCATTCCGCATCCTCCGGTGATCCTCCCGGCCATTGAAGCATTCTTCTCCGAGCTTTCCACCAAGGAAGAAGACGAAGCATACCTAGAGAACGGAATTACAGGCCCTCAAGGTGATAGCTCGGTGGTACCGGAAGCCCTCCTCGGACTGCGCTTGGAAGCGGATTGACAACTCGCACCTCCGGCCAACCACCGCGGTGGATCTTCAATCTCGTGGTTTTGCATTTTCTATCTTTTCTTGTTGCATGGAATGTTTATGCATGTAATGAACATCAATTTCTAGTGTTAATTTGATCGTTTGTGTTTCATCTTGCTTATGAGAATTATTCTTTGATGCGCCTCGCTCCATCTTGCTCCACTCCACATGTTCGTTTCACTCATTTTCACTCCGCACTAATCACCTCACTCGCTAGACTTCCGTCCACTCACCAATCGAAGTACGGCATCGCGGCCGCTATATCCATCTCATCTTGAGAAGCGGTGATTGCGACCCGCATAGTTTATGTTAGTGTAATCGGTCGTAAGACCACCAACCAAAGCCCCTTCTTTTTCTGTTTATTTCAATTAACTCTCATAACAATTGTTTTAGAGTCTAAATCGTTCGACGCTAATTGCATTCCTCAAGAGACCGACATCCGGGGATTCATTCCCAACTTTATTACTTGTGCGACCGGTACGCTTGCTGTATTTTACACGCATCAAGTTTTTGGCGCCGTTGTCGGGGAATGCAACTGTTGAACGATTATGATTTTTGGAAGTATTGGTATAAGAGTTAGTGCTTTTTGATTTTTGTTTCTTTGTTTTGTTGCTTCAGAGGATGCAGGGACGTGCTGCAAGAGATCTCGTTACTTACGATCCTGAGATCGAGCGAACTCTTCGTGCGCAAAGGCGTGCCGCTGCTATCAATCCACTCACAATGGGAGATCAGTTGAACAATGACAACGGAGTTCGTGTTGGAGGGAACCTCCATGATAACCGGAACGGGTATGAGAATGAGGTGAATCTGCCGCATGTCTGAACCATGAGAGACTACACCACTCCCACTGTAGGGAGCATTTACCCTAGGTTCGGACCGGCGATCGCAAACCAGCAGTTCCAGATCAAACCAGCAATTCTTAACATCATCCGGAACAACGCACAGTTCTCCGGAATGGCCACGGAGGATGCCCATCTTCACTTGGCAGACTTTTCAGAAATCTGCGCTACTTTCCGCTATGCTGGGATTCCTGATGATACGGTCAAGCTCCGTCTCTTCCCCTTCTCTCTACGTGACAAAGCCAAGTCATGGCTTCATGCCCTTCCTCCTGGAACTGCCACAACCTGGGAGTCTCTTACCACAAAGTTTCTAGCCAAATTCCATCCGGTCGACCTATCGTGAGCTTGAGACGTGCCATCATTAATTTCAGGCAAAACGACCAGGAGAGCTTAGCGAAAGTTTGGGAGCGCTTCAATGAGTTGCTGCGGAAGTGCCCCAACCACGGATTCCAAACGTGGAATCTCGTGGAAAGCTTCTACTTCTCCATCGAACCTCAACACCGCGCCATGATTGATGCCGCCTCTGGTGGAACAATTATGAACCTTGCTCCTGAGGATTCTTTGAGAGTTTTGCAGGACACCGCCACGCACAGCGCCTTTTGGACCGCAGGAAGGAATACCCCCTATGGGACAAGTGCAGTCTTTGCTGTGGAAGCATCAAGGCCCGCTGTTGCTGCTCCGGTGTTCGCCATTTTGTGTCAAGGATGCGGAGGAACCGATCATCATAGCTTTGAGTGCCCTGGAGCAGAGGTTACGTATGACCCCGCCTTTTCCAATGAAACTGTTAATTTTATCGCGAATCAAAACAGGGGCGCGCCTTATGGAAATGCGTATAATCCGGGTGCGAGAAATCACCCGAACTTCTCGTGGAATCAAAACGCACCGGGCCAACGATGGCAACCGGGGCAGCATCAAAATGATGCCTCCGCCTCCGGAAGCCAACCGCGGCCGCCTCACCCGAATTACCCCCAAGGGCCCCCCGCCGTAAAAACCAATTCATTGGCTGAAATGTTTGAAAAATTTGTTGAAGTTTCCCAGACGAACATGACAAACCAAGCCGCTTCAATGCGTAAGCTTGAGGCACAGTTGGGCCAATTGGCACAAATGGTCTCCGAGCGCACTCATGGTACTCTCCCAAGCAACACCAAAAAAAATCCCCACGAACAAGGGAAAAGCCTTGGGGAGGAAAGGCTGGGGAATAACAACGAGCTCGTGATTAGCTGTATGATCAACAATGTTGAAACCACTGCTTTATGTGATTCCGGAGCATCTAGCAACATCCTCACTCTGGAGGATGTCGCGAAGATGCAATTGCAAATAAACACCGAAGACCGGAAATCACTTATTTTAGCTAATGGAAATGTGGTTGATACTGAAGGTGGTGTGAGGGAAGTTGAGATCGAGGTTAACGGCAAACATTTTACCACTGATTTTCAGGTCATGGGACCAAAAGAAAATGACTCCATTCCGATACTTGGTGTCCCATTCCTGACGGCCAGTGGCGCATCCCTGGATTTTTCCAAAGGACGCGTCACCTGGCCGGCCGATGATTTCGCCCTCGATGATACTTCCGTACACCCCTCTCTTGTTCAAAACGACGTTTTTCTGAGTAGTGCAGATTTCAAGGAAGATTCTGGAATCCAAGCTTTGAAGGCAACCCTTACGGATGAGAAAACAAAGGGAGGATTGACCGAGACGACTGATGAGAAGAATGACTTATTGACCACGAAGATGTTCGAGTGTACCAAAGACACGGCGACCGTGCCATTTCCCACCGATGCTGTTGTTGAGCATGACATTCCTAGTTCCATGGGGGAGAAATCCCCAGACATTTATTCTTGTAATAATATTCATGACTGTGCTAAGCGTTCTGTCGCTTGGGCTGATCCGATCGCCGTCGTGGTGCCGGAAATGACGCCACCGATCATAAAATCTGGGAAAACTATGGAATCCACTCCTTGGAAGTCTCCATCGGTTGAGAAGCTGAAGGAGGCCAAGCGCTTGCGCGATAAGCGTTATTCTTCCTTCCGACGCGAAGACACGCACCATCTGAGCAAGGGGAAATCCCCTTCTCAAGATGCTATGAAAAATTCTGCTTCTCCTTCGCTCTCCACCGGAAAGACTTACCACAAATCGGCATATAGCTGATTGCTTCTTTGCCGCTCTGCCTCGCTTTTCCTGCTTATTTTCCTAGTTGCTTTGGGACCTTATTTTGCTCTCTATTTCGTAGCTTTTATTTTGCTGCAAAAACATTATATACAACTACTAATACAGGTATTTGGTCCACCTTAAGGACCGTAAACAAAAGGGCTATTCGGGAGACAACCCAAGCTTGGACCTTTTGGTCCCCTCATTTATGCTTTTTATTTTATGTTTTCTATTTTTTTGTATTTTCTGTTGTTCGGCCTAATTCGCAGGTTCAGCTTATCTTTTGTGCGAAGCAGCAACTCACGCGAATCATCACGCAATCTTCTGCCATGCTCCCCTCTTTGGAGCATAGGTACTCTCTCTCGCTTCAGATTTCATTCCTTGGTTGAATGTCTATTTTACTTGCTTGTGTTTTCATTCAAGTCTGGGGGGAAGAGCCGCTTGTGCACTCCACGAGCACATTTAATTTTGCATGCCAGTGTTTTCCTTTTTGCTTCATTGTTTTTGACTCCTGCTGCACACACTTTGGCACCCACATGAGCGCGCACTTGACCACGCGTGCGGCTCGAGTTGATGTATTATTTTGTGTAAACTTTAAGATGGTGGTGCTGACGTAGGATTTTGATTTAGAGTAGTTCGAAACTCGTGCAGTGCTCCTAATCGAGTGCTCACGTTGTGTAGAAATTGTATAGATTTAGTTTTTCTTTATGCTTGCAATTTATATTTTTTCTGCACTCGTAAATACTGTCTGTCCTACTCAAATCTATGAATCCGGAGTAATCACTCGGTAGTGTAGGAATGTGTGTAGGCGTCGCTAGCTTTGTATTGCTCGTGTCGGGAGGACGGATCACTTTTCTCGGTGACTAAGAACTTGCCCCAAGCTACTTTCGAAGCATTGGTGCACGGTTAGTCGAGCGTAAGCGTGTCGTAGGCCATCACTTTGGCCCGGTTGAGCCTTGCACCCGTCCTAACATAGCCCTCGCTAGCCCCGTTGAGCCTACCTTCCTTTTGTTTCAGCTCCACACTCAATTCACCAATGCCTCAAGCCAATCCTAGTCGCACACCCGCGTCGAGCTCTAGTTCCAAGCTTTTTCTCGTTGGGTTGTTGATGTGGGAAGTGGTTTTGTGAAAAATGTGGATTTTCCATCTTGTTATATTTGCTGAAATTCAAGAATTTGAAAAAGAAAAATTTATAAAAGCAAAAAAATGTGAAAAAGAAACGAGAAAGAGAAAATAAAAAGTATAAATGAAAATCTGTTATTGAGAAATCTGTTTTGGGGTAGGCGGTGCACACACCCATGTTGTAAAAACCAAGTCTGGGGGTGTGGTGCACTCATATTCATTTTGCTAGTGGGAAATCTGTAATTGTGCGAGCTCCGTTGGGTTGTGCGTAGCCTTCATTTTCATCTTTTTTATCCATACCTACGTCTACACCCAAGCCCCAACTCTTCACCTAAAGTCCTACGGATTTATGCTCGAGTCGAACTAGCATCGTGGAGAAAGTGTGAACGGGCAAGCATATGGTCCCCGACATGGGTGGATTCCTTTGGAGGTGATCACGAGCCCCGCTCTTTGGCAATGCTCCACCATCCGACTTGCTTATTTTCTTTCTACACATGACCGCATGATTCTCCGGAAATTCAATCTTTGAGTAGTGACAGTATTTATTTTCGTTTATCGAAAATTATAAATTGCATAGCATGATTAAAAACTCCTTTTATTATATTTTCTATGCACTTGTGTTTCTCGATTTCTCGTCCTACTGTATTTTGAAATTACTACGTCAGCTAGCCATTTTTGAGTCCACAAGGTGATTATTTGCCCGGGACGTGCAAATGGTTAAGTCTGGGGGTGTGATGAGTCCCTATTTTATACCTTATTTTGGACTCATCTAGGCCTTTTTCCACAGCTTTGCACTGTCTTTGAGCACCATTAGTACTCCTTTTGGTTAGCTACGGCATTCCACGCCCTGTGCACCTTTTTAGCCCATTTCTGTGCTTGTGTGCATTTACATTCTTGCTATGATTATTATTGTTTGCTGTGGCTGCCACGATCGATGTCCCGTGCAGTTTTCCTGCAGGTTTGGGGATCGTGAGGGCATTCGGGATAGGCGTTTCACTATTTTTGGCAAAGGAGTCAGTGGTCATGCGTTTTTACCCACGCACGACCATCGACCTCCTGGCGCACAATCACTGATCGTGCGCAGCCCGAACTCATTTGTGAAATCTCTGTCTTGAACCTTCCGCACGATCACTTGCCATACCGCGCACGACCACTGCTCGTGCGCCGCCGATCGTGCGCAGTCATACCCATTTTACAAAGTTCTTTCTGGCTATTTCCGCACGATCATCAGCATTGCCTCGCACGATCACTGATCGTGCGCTGCTGATCATGCGCTACCATTGATTTTCTGATGCAGGTCTACTGGTTGCTCGCGCACAAGCGCTAACCTTGGTCGTGCACGACCACTGGTCGTGCGCCAGTGGTCGTGCGCCCTATTTATTCTGCAAGCTATAAAAAGCCCAGTTCTGCGAATTAGGGTACGAACGTTGTTACGAAACCTCTGCTAGTCCGCCGTTTCGCCCTCCAGCAGTTCCATTCGCCTCCACCTTCATCCCTACCATCGGGAGGACCTTCTCCGGCGATTCCAAAGCATTCTGCATCCTCCGGTGATCCTCCCGGCCATTGAAGCATTCTTCTCCGAGCTTTCCACCAAGGAAGAAGACGAAGCATACCTAGAGAACGAAATTACAGGCCCTCGAGGTGATAGCTCGGTGGTACCGGAAGCCCTCCTCGGACTGCGCTTGGAAGCGGATTGACAACCCGCACCTCTGGCCAACAACCGCGGTGGATCTTCAATCTCGTGGTTTTGCATTTTCTATCTTTTCTTGTTGCATGGAATGTTTATGCATGTAATGAACATCAATTTCTAGTGTTAATTTGATCGTTTGTGTTTCATCTTGCTTATGAGAATTATTCTTTGATGCGCCTCGCTCCATCTCGCTCCACTCCACATGTTCGTTTCACTCATTTTCACTCCGCACTAATCACCTCACTCGCTAGACTTCCGTCCACTCACCAATCGAAGTACGGCATCGCGGCCGCTACATCCATCTCGTCTTGAGAAGCGGTGATTGCGACCCGCATAGTTTACGTTAGTGTAATCGGTCGTAAGACCACCAACCAAAGCCCCTTCTTTTTCTGTTTATTTCAATTAACTCTCATAACAATAGTTTTAGAGTCTAAATCGTTCGACGCTAATTGCATTCCTCAAGAGACCGACATCCGGGGATTCATTCCCAACTTTATTACTCTTGCGACCGGTACGCTTGCCGTATTTTACGCGCATCACCTGCGAGATAGGTGCAGCAGCCTGCCCCTACTGTGGAGCAAGTACATCTCCAAGCTGCGGAGCCAAGGAGAGTTGAGCAGGTGGTAGTGGAGCCAGTGTTGCCTAGGAGAGCAACGGAGAAGAAGCTTAAGCACATGATGGGCTTCAATCCTCTAGTATTCTTGGGGACGGGAACCCCAACTCAAGACGAAGATTAGCTCTCCAGTATTAAGAGAGTGTTGATAGCTACTGAGACTGAAGAGTGGCAGAAGACCACAATTGCTAAGTTCTTCCTAGATGGTGACGCAAGACTATGGTGGGATGGCTTGGAGCTACACCATCTAAGGGGTAGGTAGTTGACTGATGTCTCGATGGAGTAGTTTTCGAGATTGTTCTTGGCTCGATACCTCCCCTCAGCTCAGAGGATAGTAATGGAAAATGAGTTCTAGAAAGTAGTGCAAGGTGAGAGCAGCGTGGATGACTATCTCCACGCGTTTACTCGATTAGGTCAGTATGCAAGCGCTACCTTCGCTGATGAGGAGCGCAAGACAAGCCGATTCTATGAAGTTCTAAGGGATGACTTGAGGCTGCTAATATCGGGGCTGATGACGTAGGGTTTCTTACCTTGGTCAACACGGCCCGGTCTTTAAAGAAAGACATGAAGAATGTTCAAGCAAAGAAGGACTCCAGTGGTAGAAAGTCAGAGTTCAAGGTGCCAACTTCAAAGTCTGGTTTTCAAAGGTGGAATAAGAAGGCTAGGACGTCAGGTCCAGCCCCTTCTTCGGGTGCCTCGGGGGCAACTACCAACCGAACCCCGAGCGCTTGTTTTACTTGTGGGAAGACAGGACACTTCGCCCGTGACTGTTGCAGCGGACGTCCAAAGTTTGAGAGGAAGCAGGGAGAAACCTATGAAGAAAAGGGAAAGGCGGTTGTCACAACCCGCATTTTCTCAACAATTAAATAATATCAGAGTAAGAGAAAATACGCGCCGTGATGCCACGTCGTGCAGGGGATAACTGCACATGCTCAGGCAAAACTCCAGCCTGGACCCTGCCGAAAAACATGCCGTCGGCTAACGTAGTCCTACCTAGAAACAGCAGTTTGCCTACTTTGGTGAAAACGAGTAACAGAGGTTCGAGTCAAAGCTTTTGGGAAAGATAGGTGGAGCTGGAAGATCAGTTAACCCACTAGGGTCGGGATAAAGCCCATTCAGTTTAATATGAAAGAAAACCAGTTATATCTTAATGGCCGTATCCCTCAGCACAATGGATCTGCTAGTCCAAAATATATATTTATATGCAGCGGAAAATACTTTGGTTAAGTTGCTTAGTCACCCTTAATGAGCATAAGTGTTCCTGAGGGACGTCTCATGGTATGCATGACTCTAGAGATTAGTACTGTATATATAAAAAAATACAGTCTTTACGTTATTAGGAAAAATAGTCTCTGAGTTTTAGAAACATGACGTGCATGAGATATATAGTAATGCTTTAGGGTTTTAAAATACCTAACATGCAACCTAGCATAAATGCTTCCCAGAAAACCAGTGAACAACCTCAAATAGGCAAAAGTAGAAGTTTTAGTTCATACCCAGCATCATAAGTAAGCCACAAGTGGTCGTCAACAACCTAACATGAACCCACTGGTGAGTATGCATATCTATACAGAAAGGATGATAACTACCTCACATGGATGAAGAACAACAACCTCAGCTACCTAGGAGGCCACAAGCAAGCTCCACAAGAGTACTAGCCGTCTAACTGGCTGCAACCTGAACCTGAGGCATTCAAAGAAAGAACACCTCAGCAAGTAAAAAAATAAACAAAGGAAGTGGAGCATTAGGTTCATAAGAAATAAAAGAAGGGGGTTGACCAACCCTGCAACAAAAAGCTAGCAGTGGAAGAAAAGGCATGACAGTAAGAAGAAACACTGTCCAAAGAGCAGTAAAAGTACACCAAGTGTGAACATAAATAGCAACAAGCTCTGTTAAATACCCGCAGCAGCACCAAGGCAAACATATGCCAAAAGAAATAGCCATGAGAAAGGAAAGGGACTAACAGTCCTAATCTTTGTGAATTATTGGCCGTGGTGAAAACCTTAGGTAAGAGTGGGCGGCACAGCCATCACCAACAACCAGAGCCAAAAACACTCTAGGGTGAAAACAACCGGTGGCAGCTACAGGGCCCACACACCCAACCATACCAGCCCAACATGGCCTAGGTGGTGGTGTCCACAACTCAGCACACACCACTCACCCCTTACAGAGTTCACAAAACCACACCACCTTCCATAATCCACGAGTCGGCATTCAAATAATAGCCGAACACAAAACACCCCCCCCCCTTCTAAGGGAAAAAGCCATACTAACAATCCTAAGGAAACACACCAAACCCAAGACAAAAGCGTCGAGTCTACTCGACGCGGCGTTGAGTGAACTCCACTCACTCAATTCCAAACCTAACACGGCGTTGAGTGAGCTTCACTCACTCAGCGTCGAATGCTAGCTAGGGATGACATCGAGTCCACTCGACGTGGCATTGAGTGAGCTCCACTCACTCAACGCCAAAAGACTTAGCCGCAAAAAACCTCTGCTGGTTTAAGGCGTTGAGTGAGCTCAACTCACTCAATGCTGTCAACGTTTTCCTACTTAGCCGCAGAAACTAGCCTCGACATTGTGTGAGTTCACCACACTAGATGCCAAACCTAACAGCCAAGGCATTGAGTGAGGTCCACTCACTCAACGTTTTTGACTTAGAGCAAAAACAGGCTTTGGAGTTGAGTGAGTCCACCACACTCAATGCAAAAACAGCCACGGCATTGAGTGAGGTCGACTCACTCAACTCCAAATGACTTAACCGCAAAAACAGGCTTTGGCGTTGATTGACTCAACCACACTCTATGCCAAAATAGCCACGGCATTGAGTGAGGTTGACTCACTCAACGCCAGATGACTTAGCCGCTGGGAAATGCTATGGCATTGATTGAGTCCACAACACTCAAAGCCAAACAGCCACGACATTGAGTGAGGTTGACTCACTTAACGTCAAAACACTTAGCCATAAAAATGACCATGGCGTTGAGTGAGGACACCACACTCAATGCCAGAAGCCTAACAGTCTAGGCATTGAGTGAGGTACACTCACTCAACGCTTTTGACTTAGCCTAATAATCAGAAACCCTGGAGCTAACCCAACCCATCCCACTCAATGCCAACTAACCAGAGAGCTCTTCTTGGCCTAAAAAAAGAAATTCCTCCTAACCTTGATACCTGTATAGCAGCTATTTTACTTAAACTACAAACCCGACCTCCAGCTACTGACCTGGATAACCAATAACAACAAGTAGATAAGAACTTAACTATGGACAAGTTTTAAAAAAAAAATCAAAGCCTGAAGCAGTCCTGGCTCTAGGAGAAGAAGAGCTAAGTTATAACTATACCCAGGGAAAAATAAAACAACACACAAGAAAAAGGAACAAGCTTGGCAAGGGTAAAGGGTTCCACTTGCCTCTACCTCCAGGAAAACCACAGAAAACTTCAAAGCTTGGCACCAGCGGCAAGATCAGCCACCTAAGAGAAAATTTTGAAGCTTTAGGGAAGAAGGAGAAGAGAAATCGAACATCCTAGCTCTCTAACGACAGCTCTAGAACCAGAACAACTTACCTAGGAAGGAATTTCGGGACGGAAGCAATCCGAATCTGCTCTTTCCTGAGAGAAAACTTCTCTCAGCTTCTAGCAACCGCCGGCCGGAGCTCCAGTGCCTCCGCCTCCCAATTCCTTTCGCTGGAAGCTAAGCTCTAGCTTGGGAAATGGGCACAAGAAATGAAACCAGCTATTATTTTATAATATCTCAAGCCACTAAGAAATAGAATTTTATATACTATCCCTGATTGGTCGGCCACTAAACAGCTGCTGTAATATCTTATCTTATAATAGCATAACCAGCCAAGTCTACTCACATAAATAAATATAAACTTATATACTTATATAATATATAAACTTATATTAAATAATTAGCTAAGCAACTTAGTCAAAAAATAGGGCACCAACCCTACCAAGCTCAGCCACTTAAGGCCATGCACAACAAAAGCAACTACTACTAGCTAACAAGCAAACGTCGAAACGACGCGAAAACAAAAGATCTCGGACTTCGATGAAACTCGCACCGTAGCTAAACCCCCATGCTACGGAAACAACGGCGAAGTCGAAAACCACATCCAACGATCAAAACTCGGGCTAACACCTCCCAAAGCCAAAGCACAAGCATTCCTTGAGAGGCTCAGCCGAGTCACCAAAATAGACTCCGGCTTGCTAGAGCATCTTGCAAACAGGCTACAAATAGGCCACTCAAGGAACCTAAAGAGCTAAGACCACACTCTAACAATGTCAAAGGCCGACAATGCGTCATCGTAATGCCAACAAACGATCAAACAAAACACAGAAAAATTGTGGGCATTACAGTCACTCCCCCTAAAAGAAAGTTTCGTTACGAAACTTTACACACTACCCTTCTAGAGAAAGGGAAAAGAGAAAGCTAACAAAAAACCATAAAAGAAAGAGTGCAAACATGCCAGGCACAAGTAAGGGAAACAGATGAGGGTAAGCCTTCCTCATCGCCGACTCTAGCTCCCAGGTCGCGCTTTCCACACCCTGATTTATCTACAAAATCTTAACCATAGGAATTATTTTCCTCCGCAACACGAGATCCTAAGCCTCCAGAATGTAGACAGGCATCTCCACGTAAGAAAGATTCGGCTCCAACTGAGGCACAGAATCCAAAACCTGCCTGCCACTCTGCACATATTTCCCCAGCTGACTGACGTGAAAAACATCGTGTATGCCAGGAAAACTCACGTGCAAATCCATCCTATAAGCTGCCACACCGATCCGCTCAACAATCTTAAATGGCCTCACATACCTCGGGTCCAACTTTCAGTGATTTCCAAACCTCGTGACTCCAATCATCAGGGAAACCTTTAAGAACACCAAGTGCCCCACAGCAAATTCCAAGCTAGATCTATGTCGGTTGGCATTCTTCTCGTACCTCTCCTGGGTTATCTGAAGCTTCTCCCGAATAAGCTTCACAGCAATTTACATCTCTTCGAGCGCCTCTGGACGCAACAGCGGTCCCTCGCCAACCTCAGCCCAAAACAAGGGAGTCCTGCAGCGCCTCCCATACAATGCTTCAAAAGGAGCCATTTGCAAGCTTTCCTGATAACTGTTGTTATACGCAAACTCCATAAGATGCAAACGCTCATCCCATGCTCCTCCGTGGTCTAGAATATAACATCAGATCATGTCCTCCACTATGTGATTGACTCGATCTGTCTGGCCATTAGTCTGCGAGTGGTAAGCAGTAGATTATCTATAATCCGTACCCAAACCCTCTTGCAGGCTCTTCCAGAAGCGAGATGTTAACCGGGAGTCTCGGTCTGAAATAATGCTGACTGGCACACCGTGCAATCGGATGACCTCATTCAAATATAGCTCAGCTATCTTCCTCATCGGATAGTCGATCTTAAACGGTACGAAGTGAGCACACTTCGTCAATTTGTCCATTATCACCCAACTGAATAATGCCCCCTAGGAGATCTTGGTAAGCCTGTAATGAAATCCATCGAGATGATTTCCCACTTCCAAGTCGGAATCTCCAAGGGAGTCAGCTTATCACAAGGCCTTCCATGATCGGCTTTCACACGGTTGCATGTGTGGCACTCAGAAACAAATCTGGCTATGTCTCCCTTCAACCCATACAACCAGGCAACTTGCTTTAAATCACGATACATCTTAGTAGATCCTGGATGGTAGGCAACACTAGATCCATGGGCTTCCCTGCACACCATCACCCAGATATCTCCAACGGCGGGGATGAAAAACCTGCCGCGGTACCGCAAGGTACCCGCATCATCAATAGAAAAATCTGGCAATTCACCTTTCTGAGCTCGAAGATACAAATGTAGAAGATCAGGATCGTCCTTCTGATGTTGTCTCGTAAGAGTAATCAATGAAGGTTCTGCCACTACCAAACTACTCTGCAAATTACCGCTTCCCACAGAAATGCCCATCAAAAGAAACTCCTCTACTAAAAGCTCGGCAGAGAGACCAAAAATCTTCCCTGACATCCGACTCAGGGCGTCGGCCACCACATTGGCCTTGCCCGGATGATACTGGATCTCAACGTCGTAGTCGGCCACATACTCCAACCATCTCCACTGGCGCAGATTCAATTCCTTCTGGGTGAAGATGTACTTCAAGCTCTTGTGATCAATAAAAATCTTACACTGCGCGCCATAAAGCAGATGTCTCCACAATTTCAGTGCATAGATCACGGCTGCAAACTCCAGGTCATGCGTAGGGTAGTTCCTCTCATGTGTCTTCAGCTGTCTCGACCCATACGCAATCACTTTCCTGACTTGCATCAACACTCAACCAAGACCAACATGCGATGCGTCCACATAAACATCATAATCCACGCCTTTTGTGGGCAGGGTCAAAATAGGGGCACTGCACAATATGTACTTGAGCTCTAGGAAGGCTTCCTCGCACTTCTCGCTCCAGACAAACGTTGCGTTCTTTTTGGTCAATCTAGTCAAAGGTGCAGCCAGGGTGGAAAAACCCTCCAAGAATCTCCTGTAATAGCCGTCTAATCCTAGAAAGCTCCTAATCTCCTTGGGTGTGCTCGGCCTACTCCACTCCATCAAAACAGCTATCTTTTCTGGGTAAGCTGAAATCCCACTCTTATTTACCACATGGCCCAGAAATGCAACTTGAGGCAACCAAAACTCGCACTTGCTCAGCTTGGCGAATAGCTTGTGGTCCCTCAAGGCAGATAAAACCAAACGCAGATGCTGGTCGTGCTCCTCATCATTGCGGGAATAAATCAGGACGTAATCGATAAACACGACCACAAACATATCCAGGAAATCCTCGAATACTCGGTTCATCCAATCCATAAAAGCTGAGGGCGCATTTGTCAAACTAAATGACATCACCAAAAACTCAAAATGCCCATGCCTTGATCGAAAAGCAGTCTGCAGAATGTCAGACTCACAGATCCTGAGCTGATGGTAGCCAGATCGAAGATCAATCTTGGAGAATACTTAGCTACCGTGCAACTTGTAACGACCCCATCCGTTACATGACGTATCGTAGAAGGTCCGGCCGGGGCCCCACACGATATGCCACAAACAGACGGTGAGGTCACAGAATAATACCAAACCATACACGTATCCTAACTCAGAGCATGCTAGCGGAAGCTTTAAGTTGTAAATTGAGCTCTAACCAGGAATGTCCAATATATAAACCACAGTTATATATACAGCCACGGAATGTACAACAAAGGTGAAGGGTTGGCCTTAAGGCCTTACAGTCCCTCTTTCCACACATCATGGATTACAAACATCAGCGCGCAGGCCGGCCATACATGAGTAAAAGTAAAACAAACAAAGCCATTCGCATAGCCTTCAAGGGCTAGCCGCAGCCGCAGCAGCAACAGTAGTAGGGGCTTCAGCCCTTCATTTACCACTTGGCTCTCCAGCACCTGCATAGGGACAATCCACCCAAACGGTGGCAAACACGGCAACGGTCAGCATTCAACTAACCCAATTATAACAATCCTACCCCTTTCTCGGGGCAGTAGCATTCCTTCCCTGCACAGCTTGGAATCAACTATACCAACTATGTGCTCGCAGGCACATTCAAGCCATCACAACCGTCGGCCACATGGCCCGACAGTCCGTGCACTCAGGGCACATTCTTGGTGCACCGGAAAACCAGGGTCAACACCACCGTTTACACGATATTGAGCATTCTAGTCTTTTTGGCGCACGGGCCTAAGACTCTCATTATGCTCTCCAACGAAACCTATAACCAGGCTTACCAGTCGGACGGACATAACGCAGGTACGAATCAGCCACCCCCCGTTGCTCAAGTCGCCGTGCCACCTCGAATACGGAAGTATCCATGGCAATTTATAGGCGCGGGTCGGTTTCACCTTTCCTGTTCGGCAATCTGCCTTTTCATCGAGTTGCAGCCCAACGGCTCAACCCCACATAAAGTGGCAACGCACGGCCACAAGAGTTGCATCCAACCCTCTTCATTTCATGGACTTCATCCAGTACTTCCTGCTGCACCAAGCAACAGGTAGGCACAAGGCAAACAAGCCATAATCACGGAATCTTCTCCGATATGCAAACAAGCATCACCAATCCAGACCAACATATCCAGATGGGCTTCACACAGTATGCCTAGATCCGTACTCCAATTCCGGACTCTAACAAGGGGGACTTCACATATCTACCCCAAGGGATGCCACAACCCACCGCACACTCGCGGGGAAGGGTTTTCCCTATGCAATGCAGAAAAGAAGGACTTCACATGTCCAAGAAGGGAGATCGTTACCCTTGACGATCTCTTGGGAGCCATCGAAATCTAGCCGGTGAGAAAGCACCGCAGCAGCTTTGCCTTCACAGCGCTGGCCTCGGATCTCGAATCGGAACACGGGAGCTCCGCCGGTGGCTTGATCTCCTCCTCCTTCTTCTTCCTCCTCTCTCTTTCTCTCTTCACTTAGCCAAATGAAGAATGTTCTCTTCATCTAGCCTCTGGTGTTTTAATCCAGCAAGGAATCACCTGAGCCTTTGGATCCAAATAGAGAAAAGGAACGACTATGATTTTCCCAAAATTCCATTTTTTGCTGACACGGCCTGTGACACGCCCGTGTCACAGGCCGTGTACCCTTAAGCGGCACACACGGCACTCAGACCGACTGAAATCTACCAGAACACGGGCATCGACACGCCCGTGTCGAACCTGACACGCCCGTGTCAGTCATGTGACACGCCCGTGTCACCCCTGCCTCAACGAGCTCCAAAACCAACAGAGCAGTACACGGGTAGGCACACGCCCTCGGACACGCCCGTGTCAAATCTGACACGGCCGTGTTCAAGGCTTGGTTCCGGGCCGTGTACGTCTCTGAATCAGTCCGCCCATTTCTTGAGTGACACGCCCTAGGACACGCCCGTGTCCCAGGCCGTGTACCCCCGACACGCCCTGGGACACGCCCGTGTCCCATGCCGTGTCAAACAGCCTGCACCTCAAATACAGTTTTGAGATTTTTGGGGTGTTACAATCCTCCCCTCCTTAATAAAATTTCGTCCAGAAATTTGAAGACAGTAGGGAGAAAATAACAAAACATTTATATGTTTCTATTACAAATACAACGAGCGAACAAGTTACGAAAATAACTCGGGAAACTCGGCTCGCATAGTCTGCTCGCGCTCCCATGTTAGCTCTTCTCGGCCACAATTGTCCCATCGGACTATGACCATCCCGATCACTTTGTTCCGCAACTGTTTCTCGGCTCGATCCTCGATCCGAATGGGTCGAACCCTCGTCGTTAGCCCATACTCGACCGGTACCCGATCATTCTCCACTACTTGAGCTAGATCTTTGACAGCCTTACGAAGTACTGAGATGTGAAATACATCATGTAATCCACCCAAGTCTGCTGAAAGTGCTAGTCGATAAGCAGCTTCCCCAACTCGCTCCACCACCTCAAATGGACCAAGATACCTCGGACTTATCTTTTTCAAACGCCGAATCCTGTACACGCCTTTGAAGGGTTTGATCTTCAAATATACCCAATCACCCACCGCAAACTCCACGTTCTGGTGTCTGGCATTTTAGTACTTTGCTTGACGATCTTGGGCTATCAATAGCCTCGCCCGAATAGAGCGTATAAGCGAGGTAGCTTCTTCGACTTCTTTTTTCCCACTCAGCTTAGATTCGCCTGCTTCTGCCCAAGCTAACGGTGTACGACATTTACGACCATACAAAGCCTCAAATGGTGTCATACCGATGCTAGCTTGGTAGCTATTATTATAGGCAAATTCTACAAGAAAAATATAATCTTCCCATCTCTTACCAAAGTCTAGGGCGCACATGCGGAGCATGTCCTCCATCGTCCTGTTGGTTCGTTCAGTCTGGCCATCCGTTTGGGTATGAAAGGCCGTACTAAACGCTAATTTTGTTCCCAACATTTGATGAACTAGCCGCCAATCATTCGATGTGAATCGCCCATCACGGTCACTGACGATGCTCCGGGGAACACCGTGCAGTCGAACAATCTGCTCCACATAAAGCTTGGCCAAGGTTTCCACTGAATCGTCTCTTTTGTTTGGAAGGAAGTGCGCCACTTTTGTCAACCGGTCCACAATCACCCAGATTGAATCATGACCGCGTTGAGATCTCCGCAACCCGTGCAGGAAATCCATCGAAATGTCATTGAACTTCCACTCCGGAATGGGTAACGACTTCAGGAAACCGCCAGGCTTCTGGCATTCTGCTTTCACCAATGCACAAGTATGGCATTCCGCCACATAACGTGCTACATCTTTCTTTAGTCCGGGCCACCAGAATAGCTTTTTCAGATCTCTGTACATCTTTGTGCTTCCTGGGTGAACTGAGTACTTTGCAAAGTGAGCTTCGTACATCAACTCTTCCCTCAATTTACCCACACTCGGGACGCACACTCGACCATTTCTTCGTAACAAACCGTTATCCCAAGAGAATTGGTCATCCGGCCCATCTTTAGCATAGCGCTGGAGACTTTCATCAAGCTCCGTTGCTCGCCGAACTCTGTCCGTAAGGTCATATTGAACCTCCGTCCAGTTCAAGCATGCATCGGTCGAAGAACCCTTGTCAACACACGATATCTCCAATGCTTCCAATTCCTGGATCAAACGCTGATCATGCCTCTGCAACCAGCTTGCCCGTACCGGAGTCCGACTCAAAGAATCAGCGACCACATTTCCCTTCCCGGGAGTATAGTGAATCTCGAAGGTGTAGTCCCCAAGGAACTCCATCCATCTTCGTTGTCGCATATTCAGATCCTTGTGATCCAACAAGTACTTTAGGCTTTTGTGATCTGTATAGATGTCCACTTTAACGCCATAAAGATAGTGCTGCCACAACTTAAGCGCAAAGATTACCGCCGCCAACTCCAAATCATGGACGGGGTAATTCCGCTCATGCACTTTCAACTGGCGCGAGCCATGAGCAATCACTTTACCAAACTGCAAAAGAATGCAGCCTAAGCCGCTCCCGGAAGCATCGCTATAGATCTCATAACCATCTGTACCACATGGCGATGTTAACACAGGCGCCGTGGTCAAACGACTCTTCAGGTCTTCAAAAGCTCGCGCGCACTCCGGCGTCCAAATGAACCTTTGATCTTTTCTCGTCAGCGTGGTCAGAGGTAAAGCAATCCGTGAGAAGTTTTCCACAAACCGTCTATAGTAGCCCGCAAGCCCAAGGAAGCTCCTGACCTCGGCCACTGAAGACATCACTGGCCAATCTCGAATGGCACTTATCTTCAATGGATCCACCGCGATACCTTATCCACTTACCACATGGCCTAAAAAGGCTACTGAAGAGAGCCAGAACTCACACTTTGAGAACTTGGCATAAAGCTTATTCCTCCGCAGGGTATGCAAGACCAACCGCAAATGGTTTGCATGATCCTCTTCCGACTGAGAGTATACTAAGATGTCATCGATAAACACAATCACGAACAAATCCAAGTACTCTCGGAACGTTCGATGCATTAGATCCATAAATACCGAAGGCGCATTACATTAGCCAAACGACATTACCGTGAACTCATAATGACCGTAGCGTGTTCCAAACGCCGTCTTGGGAATGTCACCTTCCCGAATCCTCAACTGATAATATCCCGATTTCAAATCAAACTTGGAATAGACCGTTGATCCTGCCAGCTGATCAAATAGGTCATCAATCCGTGGGATCGGATATTTGTTTTTCTCCGTCAGCTTATTTAATTCACGGTAGTCTATACATAACCGCAAACTACCGTCTTTCTTTTTCACAAAGAGAACAGGCGCGCTCCAAGGTGACAAACTTGGGCGTATGTATCCCTGCTCCAACAACTCTTGCAATTGGACTTTCAATTCAGCCATCTCTTTTGGCGCGACGCGATATGGTGAGCGGGCCACAGGTTTAGCACCTGACACCAACTCAATAGAGAAGTCAATCTCCCGCTGGTGTGGTAACCCAGGAAGATCTTTAGGAAACACATCGGCAAACTCTGACACAACCAGAACTTCACCGATACTGGCCTTTGGCTCAACAGCCTGAATTAGCGTGAAGAATAACTCCGCACCCTTCCGAACAGCATTGACGACTTGGAGCGCAGACAATAAAGTCCCGCCAAATCCTCGCATACTAGCGAACTTCGTCACAAGTCCGGTATTCTGGCCCAGTGTGATCTCCTTGGAGTTGCAATCAATAAAGGCACGCTGCTCTGAGAGCCAGTCCATGCCAAAGATCACATCAAACTCCGATAACGGTAGCACAGCTGCACTCAAACCAAAATCCTGACTTTCTATTTGAACATCCACATCGCAAGCCCTAACCGCAAGCATCACACAGCCATTCGGCAATAGCACCCTTGTACTATCAACCATCACATGACTCGGCACCCTAATTCGAGATACGAAGTCCTCAGATAGAAAAGAATGCGAAGCACCCGTATCAAACAGGGCTCTCGCCGGACGATTCCGAATCAGGACAAAGCCTGCAGCACACACATCATGCACAAGCTATATATAACAAAAGGCAATAGCACGTAAACAAGTAAGCTATATTAACTCGTACCTGTGACGACGTCACTTAGCTTAATCGCCTCCTGCTGACCAAGGTAATAAACTCGGGGCTGTGCCTGGGACACAGAGGAATCAACCACCGCTTTGCCCTTCTCAGCATAAGACGCACCCATCTTCTTTTCCCCTTTGGGCTGAACAACCCGACAATCACGGGCTATATGCCCCACCCGGCCACAAGTAAAGCATGTACGAGACTCCGGCCTTGACGTCGCCCCCGACACAACGGTCGTAGACACTTGTCCAGAAGGCTTGGACGTCTTGCCCCCTTTCTTCTGGTAGAACGATTTGCTAGGGCGAGGTGCTTGAACCTCTGGCTTCGACATAACCAAGCCCTTGTTCCCTTGCACCCGTCTCATGTCCTTCTCCAACGCACATGCAGTATCAACCAACGCCTGAAACCCTTGGTTCACTGAACTCGAAAGCAGGAACCTCAACTCATCCCGCAATCCTTCATAGAACCTATTCGTTTTCCTTTGGCCATCCGCGAAGATTGTTCCCGCATACCGTCCCAACCCTGTAAACTCATGCAGGTAGGTATCCACGCTATCTTCTCCTTGCTTTAACCGTTGGAACTCATTTTCCATGGCAATGCGTTGCGCCGCTGGGACATGTTTCGCCAGAAATATTCGAGAGAACTCCTCAATCGATACTTGCGTTAATTGCCTGCCCGCCAAATGGTGTACCTCAACCTCGTCCCACCATAACCGCGCCTCTCCTTCGAGCATGAAGGTGGCCAAGGTGACCTTTAAAGTTTCCTCCGCCCTGATCGCTGTCATTATCCGCTTGACATGCGATAACGAATCCTCTGCCTGCGTTGGGGATCCCAGTCCCGTAAATGTAGGCGGACTGAAGCTCATGAATTGCTTCAACTGTCGGTCAGCTGCTCGTGGATCGACAGCCTCAACCAGCTCGGGTCTTACATCAACACGAACTGGCACTACTACCGGCTGCGCTTGCCCGGTCGGCTGAATCATGGAAAATAGAGCCTCAGCAACTAAGCGAACAGTTTCCGCAGATGGAGGAGGTGTTGGTACCTCAGCTGGTGCCGCACTCTCATTAGAGCACTGGGGCTCAGACTGCCCAGCACCACTACGCGTCACCTATAGGTGGACAAGACACACATTAGCGATCGTATGCAAGCAAAACAACAGAAAAGGAACGCGCAGATTCCTCAAACAAGATTATGTGCATTCCTTAGTGGACATTCCTGAGTTCATTAGCGTTACAGCAGGGCGCACAAACACGCGCTCGCCACCCCACAAAAGAATTCGACCACGAATTCGAAAGAGGAAGACCGAACGAAGCTGATACCAAAATGTAACGACCCCATCTGTTACATGACGTATCGTAGAAGGTCCGGCCGGGGCCCCACACGATATGCCACAAACAGACGGTGAGGTCACAGAATAATACCAAACCATATACGTATCCTAACTCAGAGCATGCTAGCGGAAGCTTTAAGTTGTAAATTGAGCTCTAACTAGGAATGTCCAATATATAAACCACAGTTATATATACAGCCACGGAATGTACAACAAAGGTGAAGGGTTGGCCTTAAGGCCTTACAGTTCCTCTTTCCACACATCATGGATTACAAACATCGGCGCGCAGGCCGGTCATACATGAGTAAAAGTAAAACAAACAAAGCCATTCACGTAGCCTTCAAGGGCTAGCCGCAGCAGCAGCAGCAACAGCAGTAGGGGCTTCAGCCCTTAATTTACCACTTGGCTCTCCAGCACCTGCATAGGGAAAATCCACCCAAACGGTGGCAAACACGGCAACGGTCAGCATTCAGCTGACCCAATTATAACAATCCTACCCCTTTCTCGGGGAAGTAGCATTCCTTCCCTGCACAGCATGGTATCAACTATAGCAACTATGTGCTCGCAGGCACATTCAAGCCATCACAACCGTCGGCCACACGGCCCGACAGTCCGTGCACTCAGGGCACATTCTTGGTGCACCGGAAAACTAGGGTCAACACCACCGTTTACACGGTATTGAGCATTCTAGTCTTTTTGGCGCGCGGGCCTAAAACTCTCATTATGCGCTCCAACGAAACCTATAACCAGGCTTACCAGTCGGACGGAAATAACGTAGGTACGGATCAGCCACCCCCCGTTGCTCAAGTCGCTGTGCCACCTCGAATACGGAAGTATCCATGGCAATTTATAGGCGCGGGTCGATTTCACCTTTCCTGTTCGGCAATCTGCCTTTTCATCGAGTTGCAGCCCAACGGCTCAACCGCACACAAAGTGGCAACGCACGGCCACAAGAGTTGCATCCAACCCTCTTCATTTCCTGGACTTCATCCAGTACTTCCTGCTGTACCAAGCAACAGGTAGGCACAAGGCAAACAAGCCATAATCACGGAGTCTTCTCCGATATGCAAACAAACATCACCAATCCAGACCAACATGTCCAGATGGGCTTCACACAGCATGCCTAGATCCGTACTCCAATTCCGGACTCTAACAAGGGGGACTTCACATATCTACCCCAAGGGATGCCACAACCCACAGCACACTCGCGGGGAAGGGTTTTCCCTATGCAATGCAGAAAAGAAGGACTTCACATGTCCAAGAAGGGAGATCGTTACCCTTGACGATCTCTTGGGAGCCATCAAAATCTAGCCAGTGAGAAAGCACCGCAACAGCTTTGCCTTTACAGCGCTGGCCTCGGATCTCGAATCGGAACACGGGAGCTCCGCCGGTGGCTTGATCTCCTCCTCCTTCTTCTTCCTCCTCTCTCTTTCTCTTTTCACTTAGCCAAATGAAGAATGATGTCTTCATCTAGCCTCTGGTGTTTTAATCCAGCAAGGAATCACCTGATCCTTTGGATACAAATAGAGAAAAGGAACGGCCACGATTTTGCCAAAATTCCATTTTTTTGGCTGACACGGCCTGTGACACGCCCGTGTCAAAGACCGTGTACCCTTAAGCGGCACACGCGACACTCAGGCCGACTGAAATTTACCAGAACACAGGCATCGACACGCCCGTGTCGAACCTGACACGCCCGTGTCAGTCATGTGACACGCCCGTGTCACCCCTGCCTCAACGAGCTCCAAAACCATCAGAGCAGCACACGGGTAGGCACACGCCCTCGGACACGTCCGTGTCAAATTTGACACGGCCGTGTTCAAGGCTTGGTTCCGGGCCGTGTACGTCTCTGACTCAGTCCGCCCATTTCTTGAGTGACACGCCCTGGGACACGCCCGTGTCCCAGGTCGTGTACCCCCGACACGCCCTGGGACACGCCCGTGTCCCAGGCCGTGTCAAACAGCCTGCACCTCAAATCCAGTTTTGAGATTTTTGGGTGTTACACAACTGATCAAAAAAAGCGTCAATCCGAGGCAGAGGGTACCTGTTCTTGATAGTAACCTTATTCCGCTCTCTATAGTCGATGCACAGCCTCATCGACCCATCTTTCTTCTTTACAAACAAAACAGGCGCACCCTAGGGTGACAAACTCGGCCTAATAAAACCCTTTTCCAACAGCTCATCCAGCTGGATACGCAACTCCTCCATCTCTCACGGTGCCATCTGGTACGGTGCCTTCGAAATAGGACGCGTACCTGGCTCCAAATCTATAACAAATTCGACATCTCGATCAGGTGGAAGACCAGGAAGATAATCGGGGAATACATCCGAAAACTGCACACCACAGGAATCTCCTCCAAATATGGTATACTAACAACAGTCCCCACTACTAAGACAAAACATGCAAAGCAATCAGAATCAAGCAGCTTTTGAACACATACCGCAGAAATGACTAGAGAATCCTGGCGCGGATCAGCATAAACACTCCCAGGCTGACTGTTGTCCTTAACGAAGTCCAAGTGCTTACCCTTGCACTGGATAACTGCATCATAACTGGACAACCAGTCCATGCCTAAGATAACATCGAAGTCTTCCAGGTCAATCACCTTCAAATCTGCCTTCGCTAGAATATTCCCAAACAAAATCGGACAATCCTAAATGCCCTGATCCGAAACCACAGAATCACCGGAAGGAAACTTGACACAAAAGGCATCACTAACTTATTCTAGACCCAAACGATAGCGCTCCACAAAGGCTCTAGCCACAAAGGAGTGGGTAGCGCCAGAGTCAAAGAGAACACGCGCCCAACGGTTCCTCACCTTAAATCTTCATGAAATGACCTGAGTCAAAGTCTGCGCTTCCTCTGAAGAAATTACATTCAGCTTCCCCTTGCCTTTATCCACATGCAGAGGTGGTGGCAATACCTGGAGTGGCACTTGCTTGAAAAATGGTTGTAGTTGTGGGCACTGAGCCTTGATGTGCCCTTCTTGATCACAAAGAAAATAACTTCTCGGCTTACACTTATCCTTGCCCCATCAATGGGCAACATCATGCCCTGGTCGCTTACATGCAGAATAGAATAAATCTTTCCTGAGAGAACCTTGAATCGCATGCACCTGCTCCTTCTTCTGAGCTGCCAACCTCTTGAAACATTTGTCCACAGGATGGCCCGGCCGGCCACAGAAGCTACAACCCTCCTTGCTCTTCTTTATTGAAGACGCACCGGGTACCTGGGGGCTCTTTCCTTCAACCGCTTTCCTTTTATCTTTTCTCACCTGCTATCCTCTTTGCTTAGCATTATCAATTGCCTCCACCTTCAAAGCAGCTTCTACCGCACCAACATAACTCACTGCTCTATGAGCAACGGCTAACTGCTGAACATCACTTCTCAGGCCGCCAAGAAATCGCTTAACTCTATCTGCTTTGGAACTCACCAAACTGGGAGAAAACCGGCTCAGTTTGCTGAATTCTATTTCGTACTCCGCAACCGTAAGATTCCTCTGCTTCAAATGTAGGAAATCATTCATCAGGTGGTCACGCTCGACCGAAGGCAGAAACTTCCTTAGCAATAGTTCCTTGAAGGTCTCCCAAGAGCATCCCTCTTTCAAGCTCTCCTTCTCTCTCAGCCACCAACTCTTCGCCAATCCCTTAAGCTGATAGGCGGCGATCATCACCCTCTGATCGGGGGTAACTCCAGAGTAGGAGAACATCTCCTCGATGGCTATAATCCAATCATCCAAAACCATGAAGTCTGCTTTCCCATCATAAGTAGGTGGTCCAAGTCGCTGGAAGTGTGATATGAATGTCATCTCCGGGGGCAGCACAACAGGAGGTACCAGGGGAGCAGGAGGAATAGGAACAACTACTCTTATAGCAGGGTTCGGCACTCTCGGAGGTTGTCCCGCCACAATTGCTATTAGAGACTGGATCTGAGTCTGTATATCAACCATTTGCCTAGATAAAGCTTCATTACTCTACCGCAGACTTTCAATCAATGCCTTGCTTTCGCTCCGGAAGACTCACCCTCAAATTGGGGAGTCGATCTCGTCAAAGGACGCCTCGCCATACAATAATATCATCAGCATGACTAAGAACCTAGCCCAACTGCTAGAACGAAACTACCCGGTACAAACAAACATAGTTTAATATGAACTTCAACTGCTAAACTTGCTCTGGGATTTGTTTTTACAATGATGATGTTATGCTTAACCTAAGATGGTTCACCACCATCATACTAAATCATGTGCCTAGACCATGAATGCATGCATTTGTATTCTTTTTTTTGACTCAAAACCATGTGTGTACATATCTCATCATGCAAATCTTTATCTTGGCACGTTGTGCTGATGATATGTTATGTTATGCATGCTGTGCTATGCATTCTAAAAAAAGGGTCTTAATGCATGTCATGGGCGGCGTATATATGAAAATGTTATGCATCCCATACTACATAACATTTCCATGCAACGAAAAAAAAAGAAAACGTGCTAGCCGCATTCATGTGGTGAGGTTATGCATCCCATACTACATAACTCTCACATGTTGGCTCCTATTGTGGATCCATATGCAAACACATATTATGCATCCCATACTACATAATATGCCCCGTATACTTCTTCATGCTTATGAGTGTAGTGTTCGTGCTTTAGCCAAGACTTGCTGATGATATATCGGTGTGTGTATGATATGATGCTAAACCACTAATATTAACAGGGAAAGGTTGCCGACCAATTTTCAAGCAACCTCCCTCTGATACCAACTATCACAACCCGCATTTTCTCAACGATTAAATCGTATTAGAGTAAGAGAAAATACGCGTCGTGATGCCACGTCGTGCAGGGGATAACTGCACACGCACAGGCAAAACTCCAGACTTTAGTTTTAAGGAAAAATTTATAGTTTAATATGAAAGAAAACCAGTTATATCTTAATGGTTGTATCCCTCAGCACAATGGATCTGCTAGTCCAAAATATATATTTATATGGAGCGGAAAATACTTTAGTTAAGTTGCTTAGTCACCCTGAATGAGCATAAGTGTCCCCGAGGGATGACTCATAGTATGCACGACTCTAGAGGTTAGTACGGTATATATATAAAAATACAGTCTTTACGCTATTTGGAAAAATAATGTCTGAGCTTTAGAAACATGACGTGCATGAGATACATATAGTAATGCTTTAGGATTTTAAAATACCTAACATGCAACTTAGCATAAATCCTTCCCAGAAAACAAGTGAACAACCTCAAATAGGCAAAAGTAGCAGTTTTAGTTCATACACAACATCATAAGTAAGCCACCAGTTGGCGCCAACAACCTTACACGGACCCACTGGTGAGTATGCATGTTTATACAGAAAGGAAGATAACTACCTCACAAGGATTAAGAACAACAACCTCAGCTACCTAGGAGGCCACAAGCAAACTCCACAAAAGTACCAGCCGTCTAACTGGCTACAACCTGAACCTAAGACATTTAAAGAAAGAACACCTCAGCAAGTAAAAAAAGAAACAAAGGAAGTGGTGCGTTAGGTTTATAAGAAATAAAAGAAGGGGGTTTACCAACCCTGTAACAAAAAGCTATCAGTGGAAGAAAAGGCATGACAGTAAGAAGAAGGACTGTCTAAAGAGCAGTAAAGTACACCAAGTGTGAACAGAAATAGTAACAAGCTCTGCTAAATACCCGCAACAGTACCAAGACAAACATATGCCAAACGAAATAGCCATGAGAAAGGAAAGGGACAAACATTCCTAATCTTTGTGAATTATTGGCCGTGGTGAAAACCTTGGGTCGGAGTCGGCGGCACAGCCCTCAACAACCAGACCCAAAAATACTCCAGGGTGAAAACAACCGGTGGCAGCTACAGGGTCCACACACCCAACCATACCAGCCCAACATGGCCTAGGTGGTGGTCGCCACAGCTCAGCACACACCACTCACCCCTTACAGAGTCCACAAAACCACACAACCTGCCATAATCCATGAGTCGGCCTTCAAAAACTAGCCGAACACAAAACACCCCCCCCCCTCCCAAGGGAAAAAGCCATACTAATAATCCTAAGGAAACACACCAAACCCAAGACAAAAGCGTCGAGTATACTCGACGCGGCATTGAGTGAACTCCACTTACTCAACGCCAAACCTGACACGGCGTTGAGTGAGCTTCACTCACTCAGTGCCAAATGCTAGCCAGGGATGGCGTCGAGTCCACTCGGCACGGCGTTGAGTGAGCTCCACTCACTCAATGCCAAAAGACTTAGCCGCAAAAAACCTCCGCTGGTTGACGGCGTTGAGTGAGCTCAACTCACTCAACACTGTCAATGCTTTCCTACTTAGCTGCAGAAACTAGCCTCGACCTTGAGTGAGTTCACCACACTAAATGCCAAACCAAACAGCCAAGGCATTGAGTGAGGTCCACTCACTCAATGTTTTTGACTTAGAGCAAAAACAGGCTTTGGTGTTGAGTGAGTCCACCACACTCAACGCAAAAATAGCCACGACATTGAGTGAGGTCGACTCACTTAATGCCAAAGGACTTAATCGCAAAAACAGGCTTTGGCGTTGAGTGAGTCCACCACACTCAATGCCAAAATAGCCACGGCATTGCGTGCGGTTGACTCACTCAACGCCAGATAACTTAGCCACTGGGAAAAGCTGCGGCTTTGAGTGAGTCCACCACACTCATTGTCAAACAGCCACGACGTTGAGTGAGGTCGACTCACTCAACGCCAAAACACTTAGCTGTAAAAACGACCATGGCGTTGAGTGAGGGAACCACACACAATGCTAGAAGCCTAACAGTCTAAGCATTGAGTGAGGTACACTCACTCAATGCTTTTGACTTAACCTAATGATCAGAAACCCTAGAGCTAACCCGACCCTTGCCCCCTCAACACCTACTAACCACAGAGCTCTATTTGGCCTAAAAAAAGAAATACCTCCAAACCCTGATACCTGTATTGAAGCTATTTTACTTAAACTACAAACCCGACCTCCAGCTACTAACTTGGATAACCAACAACAACAAGTAGATAAGAACTTAACTATGGACAAGTTTTAAAAAAATATCAATGCCTGAAGCAGTCCTGGCTCTAGGAGAAGAAGAGCTAAGTTACAGCTATACCCAGGGAAAAATAAAACAACACATCAGAAAAAGTAACAAGCTTGGCAAGGGCAAAGGGCTCCACTTGCCTCTACCTCCAGGAAAACCGTAGAAAAATTTAAAGCTTGGCACCAGCGGCAAGATCGGCCACCTAAGAGTAAATTATGAAGCTTTGGGGAAGAAGGAGATGAGAACCCGAACATCCTAGCTCTGCAACGACAGCTCTATAACTAGAACAACTTACCTAGGAAGGAAGTTCGGGACGGAAGCAAGCCGAATCTGCACTTTCCCGAGAGAAAACTGCTCTCAGCTTCTAGCAGCAGCCGACCAGAGCTCCAGCGCCTCTGCCTCCCAATTCCTTCTGCTGGAAGCTAAGCTCTGGCTCGGGAAATTTGGAAAAGAAATGAAACCAACTAAGCTATTTTATAATATCTCAAGCCACTAAGCTAATAGAATAGAATATATACTACCCCTGATTGGTCGACCACTAAGCAGCTGCTGTAATATCTTATCTTATAATAGCATAACCATCCAAGTCTACTCACATAAATAAATATAAACATATATACTTATATAATACTTAAACTTATATTAAATAATTAGCTAAGCAACTTAGTGTAAAAATAGGGCACTAGCCCTACCAAGCTCGGCCACTTAAGGCCATGCACAATAAAAGCAACTACTACTAGCTAACATGCAAACGTCAAAACGACGCGAAAACAAAAGATCTCGGACTTCGACGAAACTCGCACCGTAGCTAAACACCCATTCTACGAAAGCAACGACGAAGTCGAAAGCAACATCCATCGATCAAACCTCGGGCTAACACCTCCCGAAGCCAAAGCACAGCATTCCCTGAGAGGATCAGCCGAGTTACCAAAACAGACTCCGGCTAGCTGGAGAATCTTGCAAACAGGCTACAAATAGGCCACTCAAGGAACCTAAAGAGCTAAGACCATGCTCTAACAATAGCAAAGGCTGACAATGCGTCATCGTAACGCCATCCAACAATCAAACAAAACACAGAAAAGCCGGGGGCGTTATAGCGGTAGAGTCAACCGCATCCCATTATGCTCCGACTCAACCAAGAGTTTACAATCTGGGCCAGTAGGAGGCCATCAAGCAAGCGGATGTGGAGACAGGTACGGTTTAATTTATAGCAAGTTAGCTTTAAATACTGTTTCCTAGTGCTTGTTATCTTATTACTGTTTGTATAGGCTTTGTTTTGATTTGCGATAGTCCGGCAAGGGCACTATTCGATATGGGAGCTTCGCACTCCTTTTTGTCCGATGGTTTCACATCGCGCATCAGAGTCCCTTCATCGATGGCGAAGGACAAATTGGACGTGTTGCTACTGAATTGGTGTTCTATGCGTACAGACAGAGTTTGCGCCACAAGGGTTCATATTGGAAGTCAAGAGTTCGACTTACTAGCGTCGTTGCTGCCGCTAGTAGAGTTCGACGTCATCTTCGGTATGGAATGGCTTTCGGAGCAGAAGGCTTTTATTAATTGCAACCGTAAAGAGGTCAAGCTGGATGCTTGGCGGGAGACAACGTTTTCGGGATTAAAGGGGTCGATCAAGACATTGATGTCTGCTCTTCATGTGGTGAAGGCGGTTTGTGCTGGAGCAGAGCTGTTCTTCACGTTAATGGAGGGTGTAAAGACTAAGTCGACTTTGGATGGTATCCCAGTGGTATGCGAGTACCCCGATGTGTTCCCAGACTATGTTCCCGGAGCCCCACCGCAGCGAGAGATCGATTTCACCATCGAGCTAGTGCCAGGTTCCAAACCTGTGTCACGCTCTCCTTATTGGTTTGAACCTTAGGAGATGGCGGAGCTAAAGGTTCAACTGGAGGAGTTGATGGAGCAAGGTTATGTGCATCCAAGTTTTTCACCTTGGAACGCACCAGTCCTCTTTATTAAGAAGAAGGATGGAAGTTTGCGACTGTGTATCGACTACAGAGAACTGAACAAGTTAACGGAAAAGAACAAATACCCGATCCCATGGATTGATGATCTTTTCGACCAGTTAGTCAGGTCGTCGGTATATTCAAAATTGGATCTGAAGTCTGGTTACTATCAGATGAGGATAAGGGAGAGTGATATCCCAAAGATAGCGTTCAGCACAAGGTATGGGCATTTCGAGTTTACGGTCATGCTGTTCGGGCTGACTAATTCGCCATACGTATTCATTGATCAGATGAACAGAACGTTCATGGACTACCTAGAAAATTTTGTGATTCTCTTTATTGTCAACATATTGGTGTTCTCGCAGTACGAAGAAGATTACTTGAGCATCTGCATCTGGTTTTGGAGACGCTGAGGAGGAACGAACTATAAGCAAAGTACTCTACGTGTGAGTTTTGGTTATCCTCAGTTGCGTTCCTTGGTCACATAGTCAGTGGAGAAGGGATTGCGGTAGATCCGGCGAAGATTGTTGCGATACGAGAGTGTCCTGTGTTGTCTTCGGCAGAGGAAGTCCGGAGTTTTCTGGGGCTTCCGGCTATTACAGGCATTTCGTGGAGAACTTCTCACAGATAGCGTTACCTATCACAACGTTGAAAAGGAAAGATCAGAAGTTTGTATAGTCCAAGAAGTGCGCGCAAGCGTTCGATGAGCTGAAGAGTCGGTCGACCCGGCGCCAGTGCTAAGTTTGCCGAGTGGGACCGAAGGTTTCGAGATATACAGCAATGCCTCAGGAAGTGGTTTGGGTTGCGTACTACTGCAGCATGGTAGTGTTATTGTGTATGGCTCGCGTCAGCTGAAAGTGCTCGGAAGGACTTATCCAGTCCACGACATGGATTTAGCGACCATGAATTTTGCGCTAAAGCTGTGGATGCACTATTTGTATGGCATAAAGGTTTGAACATGAGGCAGCGGAGATGGATGGAGTTCCTGGGGGACTACACATTCAAAATTCATTATGTTCCCGGGAAAGGAAATGCAGTTGCGGATGCGTTGAGTCGCAGGGCTCCCGCCCAAGCCAACTTGTTGTCGGTTCATGATGAGAGGTTAATTCAGGAGTTGGAGGTATTAGAGATCTGTTGTGTGGACTAGCAGACTAGCGCCAAAGCGTTATTGAACTGGACGAAAGTTCAGTATGACCTGGCTGATCGTATTCGATAGGCTATGGAATTGGATAGCAGCATAAAGGAGCTCATGAATGCAGCATTGGATGGGTCAAATTACCAGTTTTTAGTTGAAGATGGGCTACTATGGAAGGACAATCGTTTGTGCGTCCCAAACGTGGGAAATATACAGGAGAAGTTGATGTACGAGGCTCATCATTACAAGTACTCAATCCACCCAGGGAGCACGAAGATGTACTGGGATTTAAAGAAGTTATTCTTGTGGCCAGTGCTCAAGAAGGATGTGGCACTGTTTGTGACTAAATGTCAGACTTGCGCCTTAGTAAAGGCAGAGTGACAAAAGCCAGGGGGTTTCTCTAAATCCTTGCCTATTCTGGAGTGGAAGTTCGACGACATTTAGATGGACTTTATGCATGGCTTGCCAAGGTCGCAGAAGGGAAACGACGCCATCTGGGTTATCGTAGATCGGTTAATAAAAGTGTCGCACTTCATTCCACATAGGAAGGATGATTCTGTGGAGACATTGGCAAAGTTATATGTGGATAATATTGTGCGGCTTCACGGTGTGCCCCTAAGCATCGTGAGTGACCGCGATGGGCAGTTCACGTCCAATGATTGGAGGTTTGTGCAACTGATGCTCAGAACTAAGTTGAAGTTCAGCACAGCCTTCCATCCACAGACGGATGGGCAAACCGAGAGGGTCAACAGGATGATGGAAGACATTCTTCGCATGTTCGTTCTAGACTTCAAAAATCATTGGGAAGACCACATATATCTGGTGGAATTTGTGTACAACAATAGCTATCAGACGAGTATACAAATGACGCCCTTCTAGGACCTATATGATAGGAAGTGTCACACGCCATTGTCGTGGCTAGAAACGGGTGAGGCAAGGTTGTACAAAAAGCAAGAGGTGGAAAGCGCAACTTCATTAATGTGAACCATTTGGGAGCGTTTGCTGATCGCTCAGGATAGACAAGCTAAATACTACAATGCCAAGCATTGGAATGTGGAGTTTGTGGTTAGCGATTGGGTGTATTTGAAGATAAAGCCGTTCAAGGGTGTGTCACGGGTACGACGCTTGAAGAAGCTGATCCCGAGATACCTTGGACAATTTGAGGTCCTGGAGCGGATCAGTGAAGTGGCTTACCGTCTGAAGCTATCGGTGGAGTTGAGTGGTCTACATGACGTATTCCACATATCAGTGTTGCGGAAGGCGGTGCAAGAGCCTTTACAGGTGATCGCAGTTGATCAAGTACTGGTGGTCGAAGGGTTGACAACTAGGGTCAAGCTTGTTTGTATTGAGGACTCTGAAGTCAAGCGACTTCGTAACAAGGTGATCAGAATTATCAAGGCCCGTTGGGACAATTGTGGTCATGAGGAGCTCTCTTTGGAATGGGAGAAGACCATGCTTGAGGAGTACCCAGAGTTATTTCACTCAGGTACCGCTTTTGGTTTTCTATTTTCTTTTCCTTTGGTAATTTCGTAGACGAAATTCTTTTAAGAGGGAGAGAGTTGTAACGCCCCGAAATTTAAAAGAGTGACGAGTGGCGTTTTGAGCCAAATCTGGGATTTGGTAGAGGTGACACGGCCTGGGACACGGGCTTGTTCCAGGGCGTGTCATACTCGGGTTCGGCGATGGTCGCGTGGTCGATGAAATTGCAGTCAACGGTCGTCGCGGTGTGAACACGACCTAGGACACGGGCGTGTCCTAGGGCGTGTCAGTCACTCAAAGCCTTTCACTCAATGATCGTTGAGTGAGAACGCATGGCCTAATCCCAGGCGTGTTCCGGTCTGACACGGGCGTGTGAAATTCGACACGGGCGTGTCAAATACCCGTGTCCTGCTCGGGTCATTTGACGAGTTGTGCTAAGGAAGCTACACAGCCTGGGACACGGGCGTCTCGCAAGGCGTGTATATCACACGGAATGTGACACGGGCGTGTCACATGGCCATGTGGTGCTCTGGACATTTTGGACCTGTATCATTGGAGGAACACGCCCATCTACATGGGAATGTACTGTATGACACGGGCGTGTCAAGCCTAACACGGGCGTGTCGAGTGCCCGTGTTCTTTTTGGGAGGCGACGGTTTCGACGGCGAATGAGTGACACGGCCTTGGACACAGGCGTGTTGCAAGCCGTGTTCTGCCTAGGAAGTTTAATTTCGGGTTAAATCGCAGCCGTTCATTTTCTTATTTTGGGATCTAACGGCCTAGGGCTCTCCATGCGAGGGTTAAGGCTGGGATTGGGGGTTTAAACCTTCACTTTCACTTAGCCAGTCTCTTTCTAAAACCTAGAGAGAAGGGAGAGCAAGGATTTTGGGTGAAGTGGAATATCCGCCCGCCGGAGGAGATTCGAAGCGCCAAATAGCAAACCAAGCACAGATCTGTGGAGGCAAGATCATCGCGGTGCTTTTCATCTGCATAGTTTTCCATGGCGCCGAGGAAAAACACTAGGGTAACAATTCTCATCTTGAGCATCTGAAGCTCTTCTTCCTCTGTATGGGAAACCCTCTCCCGCAAGTATGAGGCGAGTTTGCAGTGTTCCTTGGGGTAGATATGTAAAGTCCCCCTTGTTTAGAGTCCGGAATCGAAGTACGAGCATAGGCATGGTGTGTGAAGCCTACCCAGACAATTTAGTCTGGATCGGTGATATTGCATTACATAAGTAGCTGGAGTAGACTTCGTGCCATTGATTGTTTTCGGGTTTCTGATGAGTCCTCTTTATATACCTATTTTCGGACTCATCTAGGCTTATTTTCTTGTCTTTGCACACCGTTTAGCGTCATTTGCACTCCTTTTGGTTCGCTACGGTTATTCCACATCTTGTGCACTTTATTAGCCTATTTCTGTGCGTGTGTGTATTTCCCTTTTTGCTTTGCTTAATATTTATGTCTGTGACTGCCATGTCGACATCCCATCCAGTTTTCCTGCAGGTTCTGGGATCGTGTGGGCGTCCGGGATAGGACATTCACCATTTTTGGCAAAGGAGTCAATGGTCGTGCGTTTTTACCCACGCACGATCATCGACCTCTTTGGCGCACGATCACTGGTCGTGCGCAGTCTTGACCTCTTCTGTGAAAGTTCTGTCCCGGCATATCGCACGATCATCAGCCATACCGCGCACGATCACTGCTCGTGCGCTGCCGGTCGTGCGCAGTCATTATATCTTTTTCCACTTTTCTGCCTCCATATCGCACGATCACTGACTATATCGCGCACGACCACTGGTCGTGCGCCAGTGATCGTGCGCGCTGTTTAAATCTGTTTTCTATAAATAGCGCAGGTCCGCCCTAATTTTGAGATCGATCAGATCACGCGATTTTTCCGCCGTTTCTCGTCCCGAACGAGGGTTTCCGCCGTCTTCCTCCATCTCCCACCTTAGGGAGGGTCTCCGGGCAAGCTTACAACGCCAAATCAACGCCGGAGCATCCTCTCGGCCTCCTCCTTCATCCTCAAGCTTCAAGCGGAGTTTTGACCGAGCTTTCTCCATCAAGCAAGGAAGGGCCGGAGCCGCAATCTACGGATCATTTCAACGAAGAAGACGGGTCCATTGGGAGTGAGTGACAGCCTCCTCTACCCCGGACGCAGTTGAGGACCGAGCTTGGACTCGGATTGACAACCCGGGATTCCAACCGTGAACCCTCAACAAGGCTTCGGATTCGGTCGATTCGCACACCTCTTTCTCTTGTATTTGATAGCTTAGTTTAGCTCTATGTATTGATGAAGTATTTTTATTGATTAGCATTTTCACTTATTCATGTCTATGTGAGTTATTGTGATTTTGTTATTATTGCTTGAGGTGCGCCTTGTTATTCCGCCATCCATCCACCCTTGCCGCACTAGCAATTGCTAGTGGCGTGCGTTGCGAAGAGGTGCCCACGACCCTCATTCCGCCATTCTCACCACCTCATCCGCTAGCCTACTCTTCCATCCGCCAAGCGATTCGGTGCATAGCGGCCCGTGTAGTTTCCATCCCGCCTGGCGAAGCAGTGCATAGCAGCCTGCATAGTAGGATTTCCGCCGTTCTCTCCACCTCATCCGCTAGCCTACTCGTCCATCCGCCTAGCGATTCGGTGCATAGCGGCCCGACTAGCCTTCCATCCCGCCTGGCGAAGCATCGCATAGCGGCGTTGCATAGGAGTAGTTGATAGATTTTTTACTTTCTGTTTCCGCAACCATCCAAACCCCATCGTTACCTTCGCCCCGAGGACTTCAATCTCAAGTCCTCCTCGACATTAACTCATCCCTTACTGTGTTCCTCAAGAGACCGACACTCGGGGATTTATTCCCAAACTTTATTACTTATGCGACCGGTGCGCTTGCCGTAATCCACGCATCAAGTTTTGGCGCCGTTGCCGGGGAACACAGTCGTTTGAGTTTTTGAAGAGGTAGATTTGAGATAGAAGCCCTTTTCCATCTGTTCATTCCATGTTTTATTTTTCTTTACTTTAGTTTTTATAATTTGTTGCTTATTTTTCTTTATTCCTCTTCTAATTTTTTATATTCCAGTAGCAGGTATTCCTTTTTATTTATCTGCTTGTGTGTAGTTAATTTTTGCTTAGAAAATTCTCGTGGTGAATTATTTCTTGCTGCACCATGTATTCTTATGCAAATATCCATTGCCGTTGGTGCGGGGATTATAGGCATAACAGTGATGAGTGCCCCACTGAAGAATGGGAGCATAATTCTCGTGGTTCAGTGTATGGAGCACCGTTGTATTATGGTACTTCATACACCGCACCCCAGTCTTATGGTCACTACTCTTCTCCGCCTACATCTTTTTCATATTCCTCTCCGGTCCCACCTGGACCGAGGAGTAATGGAAAACGGTGTTTGTGTTGTCAGAGCACCGACCATGTGTTGAAAGATTGTGCAGAATTTCAGCGCCAGTTGGAGGCGGATGATGAACCGGATATCCGGATTGTCTCATCCACCTCTCAAATGGCCGCTCCTTCTGATTCTGATGATGCATCCGCAGTACCACCTTGTCTATGGGGGACTGCTGTGGATACACCCATCAGACTTTCTACTGGCCAGTGCGACGACATTGCGGCGCCTTCTCTCCTTGTGCCTTCTTCCCCTATTTTTGATTCACCCCCGGAGGAACCTGCGCATATTATCTCTGATGATGTTGCTCCTCCGCTTTCTTTGCATGAATTACCTACTCCCCTTTCTAGTGAGTTGGTTGATGATGTTGTGCCCTTTGGGAATTGGGAATATGAGGATGCGCCGTGGTGTGACGAGGACATTATTCTCATCAATGGTGAGTACTATGTCTTGGAACACCGTGACGTACCGAGGTGTGATGAGGAAATCCTTGCTGGCGAGGAGGTTTCTACTTCCTTGTTGGTTGAGGAGGTCCGAATCACCACCGAGGACCTCATGGTCTCAGCTTCCCCTCGCCATGACTCACATGACACCGACGATGATCATTGTTTGGAGCCTGCTGGGAGTGAGACCGGACCACTCCCCCGATTAGTTCCTTATGTTCTTCGTCTCCTTTATTCCTTGACCCCCCTTCTCCTTCTGCGCCTGTGCGGGTTGATTCCCTGCAGGTGAGTTGGGTTGACTTTGAGCCTTGCGCTCAGGTTGTCGGCGAGTGCCTCAGCTTGCATGAGGAATTTCCTACTCCTTTTGCAGTTGAAGCCTCTGCCTTCACCTTCGCCCCCAACGAGCCTGTGGTGGACGATACCTTGCTAGGCAAGGATTTGTTTTGTGGTGAGATGAGTGAGGACCAGGCCTCCTCATCTTACTTCCTATTTCCTCTACCTGTGCGTCACAGGTATTATTATCTAGGTAGAGGGTAACTGTGCTATCACCGTATCGGTACCCGTTACCGACACGGATATTAGGACAGTTGCCTGTGCACTTTTCTTTTCATAGGCCCATTAGCTAGAATTTTTCTTTTGCTGAATAAGTCGTGCTGGGATGACAATAACCCCAGTGCTTATCTTTCATTTTCTGCATTTTTCTTTTTTTTATGTCTAGCTTAGTTTAGTATTTCTTTTTTGTATATTTTTCTTTTGTTTTTGCGGAGCTCACCCCTGCAGGTATTCATGGATACTACGCATTGGCGGGGTTGTGATTCTTCGTATGGCGGGCCTGCTTCTAGTTTTCACGCGTCTTCTGGTATGCTCACTAGCTGAGCATTGGGTAACCTCTTCCCTTAGCTCTTTTTGATTTAAATTTCTCTATCATTTGATGTGTTGTTTAGTTTAAGTCTGGGGGAGAGTCAGTTTACCTTTTGCACGTGCACATTTCTTTTGCATACTAGAAGCTTTTACATTATTATTTTGTTTTAGTTCATTTCTTGCACACCACTACACCCACTTGAGCGCGAGCTTAGCTGTTAGCGTGCCACGAGTTAAACTTGTATCTTTGTTAGATTTGGAAAATTTCTGTGCTAGTTTAGGATTGTGCGACGGAGTAAAATGTTGGCCTTGCTGTGTTTCTAGTCAACTGCTCTCGTTTTGTATAGAAATTTGAGTAGATTTAATTTTTCTGTATGCTTATAGCTTTATATTTTTCTATCTGCGTAAATATTTCTTATTCTACTCAAAAGTTGGTGAATCCGGTGTGAATCAAACGGTAGCGTAGGAATGTGTGTAGCCGCCACTAGACTCGTATTGCTTGAGTCGGGAGGAAGGATTATCTTTCTCGGTTGCTAAGAACTTGCCCCAAGCTATTCTTGAAGCATTGGTACTCGGTTAGTCTAGCGTGAGAGTGATGTAGGCCACCTTTTGGCCCGGTTGAGCTTTGTACCCATTCCTAACATCGCCCTTGCTAGCCCTTTGTGCCTACCCTTCCTTTTGATTCAGCTCCACTATATTCGCCAAAGCCTCATAGCCGATCCTAGTCGCACACCCAAGTCGAGCTTAGTGTTTTATATTTTCATGTTGGGTTGTGATGTGGTGTTATTATTTGTGAAAATGTGGAAGTGCTTCCAAGTTATATCTGCTGAAATTGTGAAAATAAAAAGATGAAAAAGAAAAGAAAATGATTTAAAAAAAAAAAAAAAAAAGAGAAAAAGAAAAGTGAAAAGTAAAAGTTGAATTGAAAATCTTTATTTGAGATGATTTGGATTTGGAGTAGGCGGTGCACACACCCATTTAGTAAAAGTTAAGTCTGGGGGTGTGGTGCACCCGTGTTTATTTTGTGGGCAGCGGGTACTAGTTTTGTACATTCGCTCATTTGGGTTAGGTGCATACCCTTCATGTTTACCCTTGTTTTCCTCACCGTCACCCAAGCCCCATTTTTACCCGAAGTCCTACGGACTTGCGCTTGAGTTGACTAGTGCCGTGGAGAGAGTGCGATCGGGCAAGCTTATGGTTTCCGACATTGGTGGATTCCTTTGGGGGTAATCTTGAGCCCCGGTCTTCGGCAATGCTCACCTTAGTGGCTTGTCTACTTTCTTCCTGCGTAGGACCGGATGATTCACCGTGATTCTACTTTTGAGTAATAATAAATTTTTAATACGCATTGTGAAAAATATAAAATATTTTGTATACTTAAAAATTTCCTTTACTTTATTTTTATGCACGCGAGCATGCGACTTCGCATGGTACTCCGTTTTGCAATTTCTTTGTTAGCTAGTTCATTTTCCCCGTCTGCTTAGGTTTTGTTTGCTCGGGACGCGCAAATGGTTAAGTCTGGGGGTGTGATGAGTCCTCTTTATATACCTATTTTCGGACTCATCTAGGCTTATTTTCTTGTCTTTGCACACCGTTTAGCGTCATTTGCACTCCTTTTGGTTCGCTACGGTTATTCCACGTCTTGTGCACTTTATTAGCCTATTTCTGTGCGTGTGTGTATTTCCCTTTTTGCTTTGCTTAATATTTATGTCTGTGACTGCCATGTCGACATCCCATCCAGTTTTCCTGCAGGTTCTGGGATCGTGTGGGCGTCCGGGATAGGACATTCACCATTTTTTGGCAAAGGAGTCAATGGTCGTGCGTTTTTACCCACGCACGATCATCGACCTCTTTGGCGCACGATCACTGGTCGTGCGCAGTCTTGACCTCTTCTGTGAAAGTTCTGTCCCGGCATATCGCACGATCATCAGCCATACCGCGCACGATCACTGCTCGTGCGCTGCCGGTCGTGCGCAGTCATTATATCTTTTTCCACTTTTCTGCCTCCATATCGCACGATCACTGACTATATCGCGCACGACCACTGGTCGTGCGCCAGTGATCGTGCGCGCTGTTTAAATCTGTTTTCTATAAATAGCGCAGGTCCGCCCTAATTTTGAGATCGATCAGATCACGCGATTTTTCCGCCGTTTCTCGTCCCGAACGAGGGTTTCCGCCGTCTTCCTCCATCTCCCACCTTAGGGAGGGTCTCCCGGCAAGCTTACAACGCCAAATCAACGCCGGAGCATCCTCTCGGCCTCCTCCTTCATCCTCAAGCTTCAAGCGGAGTTTTGACCGAGCTTTCTCCATCAAGCAAGGAAGGGCCGGAGCCGCAATCTACGGATCATTTCAACGAAGAAGACGGGTCCATTGGGAGTGAGTGACAGCCTCCTCTACCCCGGACGCAGTTGAGGACCGAGCTTGGACTCGGATTGACAACCCGGGATTCCAACCGTGAACCCTCAACAAGGCTTCGGATTCGGTCGATTCGCACACCTCTTTCTCTTGTATTTGATAGCTTAGTTTAGCTCTATGTATTGATGAAGTATTTTTATTGATTAGCATTTTCACTTATTCATGTCTATGTGAGTTATTGTGATTTTGTTATTATTGCTTGAGGTGCGCCTTGTTATTCCGCCATCCATCCACCCTTGCCGCACTAGCAATTGCTAGTGGCGTGCGTTGCGAAGAGGTGCCCACGACCCTCATTCCGCCATTCTCACCACCTCATCCGCTAGCCTACTCTTCCATCCGCCAAGCGATTCGGTGCATAGCGGCCCGTGTAGTTTCCATCCCGCCTGGCGAAGCAGTGCATAGCGGCCTGCATAGTAGGATTTCCGCCGTTCTCTCCACCTCATCCGCTAGCCTACTCGTCCATCCGCCTAGCGATTCGGTGCATAGCGGCCCGACTAGCCTTCCATCCCGCCTGGCGAAGCATCGCATAGCGGCGTTGCATAGGAGTAGTTGATATATTTTTTACTTTCTGTTTCCGCAACCATCCAAACCCCATCGTTACCTTCGCCCCGAGGACTTCAATCTCAAGTCCTCCTCGACATTAACTCATCCCTTACTGTGTTCCTCAAGAGACCGACACTCGGGGATTTATTCCCAAACTTTATTACTTATGCGACCGGTGCGCTTGCCGTAATCCACGCATCAGTTTCTATGTGGTAGATTGCAGTAGGGATCCTTGGGGATTATCCCCAAGGCGCACCCGAAAAACTGGGCGGAAACGCATTTTTGCCATCTTGGTGGCCTAGGAGCCAACCTTGAACATAACTGGGTTATGTGCTTGTGTGATCGAATTTGGGATCCGGGAGAAGCTTGGCCCGCACATACGTCTTAAAGTGACTAGGTGGTGTGAGCAACGGGCAAGTGGAAACGGACCCGGGCTATGTGGTTTGGTGTCAGATACCTAAAAAAGGGACTGGCCATTGGCATAGTCGTGCGAGTCTTAGGCATAGACCAGAAAGACTAAAAATGCTCACGAGATTTCCCATCCTAGGGATGGTGGTGAGACCATGGTTATGACCGAGTTCACCGAGTTAGTGCCCTGGGAGCACGGGGTTTGTGGCTGTGTGAGCCTACACCTGTGATGATGTGCTTGTTCACTTTATTACTTGCTATGCTAACAAGTGTAGGGAAGAAGCTTTGCCGCCTCGAGTTTAGGGGGAGAATCGTTATAATTTGGTCAGCTTTAGCTGACCGTTATTCTTGTTTGCCATCGTTACGGTGATTTGTGCATGTAGGTGCTGCGGAGACGAGCGGCAAATAGCGGGCCAAAGCCCAAGTTGCTAAGCCGACCCTCAAAGGCCTTGTTTGTTTGCTTACTTTAAATCATGTGTGGCCGGCATGCGAGCCGAAGTTTGTCAAACACTATTTATTTAAGTGAACTGTTGTAAGGCCATAAGGCCAGCACTCTTTGGAACTTTGTATTTCATTCCTGTTTGGTTTGCTAGTGGACATTCATGCTTGTTTGGTGGGTTCTTATTGTTGCAACTTAACAAATTGCTTCCGCTAGATGCTCTGTGTAGGACGTGTGTATTAGTTGAATGGCTTCATTGATTAACCCATTGGTCTGTCCATGGTATATGGCGTCAAGCCCCGGTAGGACCTACTGCTATATGCTATGTGACGGATAGGGGTTTTACACTTTTATCCAAGCAATGTTCTTCCTCCTTTTGTGCATTCTACTACAGTAGTTTCTTACGATATTTTCGACGATGCATCGCAAGTTGAGGCTTCTGATACATGGATTGTTTCCACAACTATGGAGGAGGAAAAACTTCCTTGTGTCAAGGATTCTCCCTCAACACCAGTGGAGGAAGTCTAAGTCTTTGTGGAGGCCTCTATGGATCCTACAGAGCCTTGTTGCATTGTCGACAATGCCGACGATATTTTTCTACCTCAGCCTTCGGGGAGTGATATCGGGATCACTCCCCCGATTAGTTCCTTTTGTTCTTTGTCTCTTTTATTTCTTGATCCCCCTTCTCTATCTGAGCCTCTGCAGGTTGAGTCTCTACAGGTACTTCAGGAGGACTTGAGAACTCTGCTCAAGTCAATGATCACGACATCCTTATGTGTGAGGAGGTTGATCCCTCCTCCATTGAGGAAGCCTTAGTCGTTGTCTTCTCCTCCTGCAGACCTATTATGGATGATACCTTGCAGGGCAAGGTTTTTTATGTGAGATGAGTGAGGACCAGGCCTCCTCCTCATCTTACATTCTGTTTCCTCTACTTGCAGTTTGCAGGTATTATTATTCATGTAGAGGGGTTACTGTTCTATCACCGTATCGGTACCCATTACCGACACAGATATTAGGACAGTTGCCTGTTCATTTTTGATTTCATAGGCCCATTAGCTAGAACTGTATGTTAGTCGAATAAGTCGTGCTGGGATGAAAGTAACCCCTGTAGTTATCTTACTTCTATTGCATTTTCATTTTCGTAGTTAGAGTAGATAGTTACTTTTTATTCAGTTTTAGTATATATATTTTCTTTTGTTTTTGCAGAGCTCACCCCTGCAGGTATTATTGACAACTTCATGTTGGTGGGGTTGTGATTCTTCGTATGGCGGGCATGTTTTAGGCTTTCACGCGTCTTCTGGTATGCTCACTGGCTGAGCATTGGGTAACCTCTTCCCTTACCTCTATTTGATTTAAATTTCAATATCTTATGATGTGTTGTTTAGTTTAAGTTTCGGGGAGAGCCAGTTTTGTTACATTTTGCACGCGCACATTTCATGTGCATTTTAGAAGCTTTTATTATTTTTATTTTGATTAGTTCATTGCATTGCACACCACTGCACCCACATGAGCCCGTGCTTAGCTTTTTGCGTGCTGCGAGTTAAACTCATTTCTTTGTTATATTCAGGAAAATTATGGTGCTGGCTTAGGATTATGGGACGGAGTAAAATGTTGACCTTGCTGTACTTCTAGTCGACTGCTCTAGTCTCGTTTAGAAATTCGAGTTGATTTAATTTTTCTGTATGCTTATAGTTTTATATTTTTCTATGTGTGTAAAATAATTTTTATTCTACTCAAAAGTTGGTGAATCTGGTGTGAATCGAACGGTAGTGTAGGGATGTGTGTAGCCGTCACTAGACTCATATTGCTCGAGTTTGGAGGAAGGATCGTCTTTCTCGGTGGCTAAGAACTTGCCCCAAGCTACTCTCGAAGCATTGGTGCATTGTTAGTCTAGTGTGAGCGTGATGTAGGCCATCATTTTGGCCCGGTTTAGCTTTGTACCGTTCCTAACATCCTATCCTTGCTAGCCTAGTTGTGCCTACCCTTCTTTTGATTCAGTTGCACCTTCATTCACCCATGCCTCATAGCCGATCCTAGTCGCACACCCAAGTTGAGCTTTAGTGTTTTACATTTTCATGTTAGGGTGTGATGTGGTGATATTCTTTGTTAATATGTGGATGTGCTCCAAAGCTTCCAATTGCTGATATTGTTGAAATAAAATGATGATATTGTTAAAAGAAAAGAAAATGATTTAAAAAACAATGTGAAATTGAAAAGTGAAAAGAAAAAGTTTGATTGAAAATATTTTTGGAGATGTGATTGTATTTGGAGTAGGCAGTGCACACACCCATATGTTAAAAGTTAAGTCTGTGGGTGTGGTGTACCCGTATGTATTGTGGTTAGCGTTGGATTCCTTTTATGATATCTCATTTGGGTTAGGTGCATAGCCTTCCTGTTTATCTTTGTTTACCTCACCGTAACCCAAGCCCCACGATTATCCTAAAGTCATGTGGATTCACGCTTAAGTCAAACTAGTGTCGTGGATGTTGATGCACGAAAAACGACAGGGAAGACGAGCACCACCAGCTAACCGTTCGAGCACTGGGGAAGGAAATGGGGAAAAGACTGTCGGCTAGTCGGTTACTGGCGGCTAGGAATGGCGGATAAAACCGGGCAGAGAAAGGAGAGAAAGGGCCGCTACCAACGGCAACACCAGAGTTCGCCCGCCGCGGCCTGAATGCCTCTCCTGCGGCGGGCTTTCCTTTTATAAGAAAATAAGCGGTTACACTTAGCGAAGAAGAAAGAAAGGAGGAAGCCGGCCGGACAATAGACCGCAAAGGACTAGAATCGAGGCCGCAGCTCCTAACAAGCGAGCTCTTGGACTCGAGTCCGCGTGCTTTGGGTGTACTCCCGCCCCCTATTTATAGGCTTGGGGGCCTGCCCAAACGGGCAGGGCTAAAATTACCAGCTGCCCGGGGTACAAGAGAATCGGGCAGCGGTGATGGGAATCGAGAGGAAGAAGAAAAACCAAGAGACAGGCCGCGCGGACTGGCGATCTTCTTCTGCCGAGCTGCAGGACTCGGCCACTGGGCGGGCTGATCTGGACCTCTTCTGACGAGGACCTGGGACATAGGTCGCGCCCCTTGGGATAGGATAGGCCGACCGGCTTGTCTGACGATAAGCCGGCTAGCTGATAACGGCGGCTAGAATGAACAAGCCGCCCGGACTTGAAAACCTGGAGAACTAGTCGCGGATTCCGGTTTAACATAATCCCCGCACATTTTTAAGTTTTATAAAAAACTTCGAAAATGTAGAACTAAGCCGGAGACCGCGACTGCCATTAATGCTTCTGCGTCTATAAAATGCCGAGGGCCCTGCCATTTCTTCAAGATTTCTGCCAAGCCACGGGTCACTACTCGCCACTTGCGGTCAGAATCCTCCAAGCCGACAGAGACTTCTACAAGATGGACGTCATGTCCTCGATGCTAGATCGCGAAAAGAAGTCGTCTGGATCGAAAAAGAGGAGCAGAAAAGCGGACCGTTCCGACCAACCGCCTGAGAAGAAAACCGAGAAGCCGATCGCACCGGCGGCTTCTGATTCTGGAAAGAAACCGATGGAAGTCGTTGCAGAATCCTCGCAGGCCGCGACAAAAGTTGAAGCGGTTTCCAAATCTGCTCTTCCGGAAGCTGGTGCCACCAAATCCTTCGACATTACCTACTCGCCATCGGGTGAACCTCTTTTGAAGATCGCCGGTACGGAGGAGAAGAGTGTCGACTCTTCCAAGCCGCGCGAGTTGCCCACATCTGCTGACTTGATCATTATTGAAGAGGACGAGTCGAAGAAGCCACTGGAAGCCGAGCGGTCTCTGACTGAGAAGAGGAAACGGACAGAGACAATAGTCGGCCACTTGAAGCGACGTAAGAAAAAGGCCGAGACCCTTGAGGAAAGGATGGAGAAGAAGGCGAGGAAGATGCGGGTTGATAACCGCAATGTTTCTGTGAAGACCGGAGCGGCTAGCCTCCAGCATAAGCCGCGGGAGAAAGAAGCGCCTGAAAGTCCATTGACTCCATCTTCTAAGCCGGACGAAACGGACAGCTCGCCGGTGGCCAGCGAATCCTTGAGCGACATCCTGAAAGGCATGGAGACCTTCCAGCAGCAGGACAAGCTGTTGTCAACCCTGCCGGCTTCTGAGGAGACCGCCGACATCGATGTCGAAGTTACCGGAGAGAAGCTCGGCGAACCGACTCCTGCGGTTTCAGAAGGAGCTGAAAAATTAAAGCTTAAAGAGAAGATAGAGGAGATGAGGAAGCTAATCGCCGGGAAGCAGGTGGCGACTGCATTTCCTCCCCTGCAAGGTAAACAGGAAGAAGTTAAGCTCATTGTAAAATTCTACAAGCCGCGGTCACGGAAGAAGGGAGCGGATACAATTTTCAATCCGCCGGCGAGCTTCTTCCTGACCACGGCTGAGCTGAAAAGTAAAGCTAAGGAGACCGCGCGGCTATGGAAAGAAAAGCTAAAGCGAATAGATTCAGAAAGGTTTAGGCGACCAGCGGCTAGACTTGATACTGCGGCTTTCGAAGGAGAGATAACCACGAGCTGCGGTCTCGTTCTAACGAGATCTTCTACCAGATGCCGGTCATGTCACTGAATCTAACCGCCTGTTTATTTGCTGCAGGTGCTCATGAAACCGACATCAAGCCGGGCGGTCTGACGACTTTCTTACCTCCACTGATTCCGCCGCTACCTCCAAGTGTCCGTGACCAGAGGGCGGCCGAATTCCAAGAGGAGGTCGCCGTCTTGCAGGCTAGGATAAGGGAGCATGCCGAGGCCCTTCGAGCCAAGGAAGAAGAGTGGCGGCTTCAGGAAGAAAATCAGCGGTCTATGCTGGAGGCCGCTGAAAAGAGAACTCAAGAAGTACTGGAGGACTTGGAGCAGGAGAGAGGACTGATGCGGTCTGAGTTGGAGGCCGCTGAAAAAAGGACGCAGGAAGCCTTGGTCAGCTTGGAGTTGGAGAGAGCGGCGATGCGGATTACGCAGGAGACCGCTAACAAAAGGGTGCAGGAGGCACTGGCCGGCGCGGACATGGAAAAAACGGCGAAGCGGACTGCGCTGGAGGCCGCTGACAAAAGGATGCAGGAGGCCTTGGTCAGCTGGGAGGAGGAGAAGACAACGATGCGGACTGCGCTTGAAGCCGCTGAACAAAGAACTCTGGAGGCGCTGGCCCACCTGGAGCAGGAGAAGAAAGAGAAACTGGATCTGCAGGCTTTAGTGCTGATGCTTGGCCGGATTGAGAGAGAAAGGGCGGACACCGCTCGACTTGACGAGGAAAGGGATAAGGATCGACCAGAGGAGGCCGGCAGAGGCTTGCGACCTGCTGGGGCGACTGCTGAACAGCAGCAACTACCAATTCGCCCGGCTTCCGGAGAGACTTCGTACTCCCCAGTAGTCGCGGCGGTTAGGCAGGTCGCTGCTTCTGGCGACCCGGGAGATCGCGCTCTGTCACTGGTTCCATTTACCCGCGTAGAGCGTGATACCTCGCGAGTTCACCGGACTCTGCACAATATCCACAACCTCGTTAGTCAAGTGTATGTCCAGCTGGTACAGGCCGGCGATCAAGTCGCGCGGGTTGGGCGAGAGGCTCCAGAGAGTGGAGAGAGATAATTAAGAAAACTTTTATTTGGCTTTGTAATAAGCATCAACTCGTGATGCCGGACGGTTTGATTCCTGTGGACAATTGTTGTATGTTTGATTGTATATTACTGCGAATTGCATGCGGCCTTGTGCGGTTTGAATTCTTCTAGTCGCTGTCTTTTCTTCTTTGGAAATTTTGCCAAGTACTGGAATTTTGATCGCTCGACCTGCCGAACTAGAATGCGGTTAGAATACTTTACCTTGCAGGTTGAGCCGTGCGGACTGATATCTAACCGCGATTTGACAACCACTACTGTAGCTGCATAGGAAATCTATAAATTGAGATGACCCCGGAGATTTCGGCACAGAAGATCAGAATGCGAGCTAAAGCAAAGGCGATGCGGTCTGACAAAGCTCCAGCCGTTAGGACCGATGCGGCTTCTGCGTTTCACTCCGCAGACCACAAGGAAGGCCGGCTTACCCAAGCCGAGCTAGATAGCTTTGTGGAGAAGTACATGAAAGATAGCCCGCTGCTCGCGCGGCTTCCGCTTCCTCACGAGCGGATTAACTCCTCCACCGCCAACCAAATCGCAATCCCTGTCGACCACTTCGACTGCGGCTTCCGGTTCCCTGTACTGATGGAAGCCGTCGCGGTCTTCGACCATTACGGAGTAGTGCCCGGACAGCTGCCCCGAACTCGATAGCGGCGATTTACAGCTTCATCTCTTATCTGAGGTCGGAGCGAGTTCGGTTCTCGATAAGGCTGTTCAGAGAATGCTTCTCTGTGCGGTCTATCCCGGACTCGGGAACGAAGATCTTCAGAGGGCATCTTTACTTCGGCTGCCGCGGCCTGAAAGTTGTAAACCTGGCGAACAAAATCGCGAACTGGTCAGAAAGATACCTTATCTTCGAGGGCAACCTCGGACTCCTGCCGGTCCATCCGCAAGTTCGCGACGAAGCCGCTTTTGGCAGCAGCGGACTGGACGGCGTGGAGAAGGAGATCTTCAACTTCTTCAAGGGGGAGCGGCTCGACGTCACCCACTACCTCCCGCTGCTCCCGACTTTGGAGGACGTTCATGCGGAGGACAGTAAGTATCACTCGGCCGAACTGTTATGCTAGCCGCGCGGCCTACCAACTGACTTTTTAACTTCGCCTTGCAGCTGCTGTCGCGGTCCCGCTGAACAAGCCGCTCACTCCAGGCGGCCTAACCCTGACACAAAGGGAGAAAAGGGCGAAGAGGGCCAGGCCGGAGCGGGCTGCAGAGGAGGATGAATCGGACTCCTCCAGCGGCTTCATACTGCATGGTATGGGTAGCCGCTTGAAAGATCTCCACGGCAACCCCACCATGCAGTGGAGTGCCGACGGGGAGTCGGTAAAGGTTTCCACCGCCCTCCCGAACTGGGGGAAGGAAACTGTAAGCCGCCATGCCTCTGTGGCTGGCGCGGCTTTGTATGGCAGGCGCAACTTGAAAGCGCTGGAGAAGATACCTGCAGAAGACTTCTCGCGGTTTGCCGCGCAGGTCGGCGCGAGAAGCTTTGTAGCCAACCACTATATGGGCCTAGCCCATAGGCGGTTAGTTACAATTGAAGGCGACCTGCAGCGGCAACTCGCCGAGAAAGATGAAGAAATCGCACGGCTGAAGGAGTCGCATGCGGTAAGACATTACCTGATTTTTGCGGCTTAATTCAGCAAGCCGCCCGAACTAACCTTTTTCTTCCTTTGCAGAAAGTGTACGATCCAGCGAACTCAGCCTTTCAAGACGCGGTCTTTCCCAGCTTGTCCAGGGGATTGACGGAGCGCTGAAACGCCTTCGAGATCAGGGCGGCCTCGCCCCGGGATTCACCGACTTCACCTGCGCCGACCTGTATCCACCCTTGAAGAAAAGGGTGGCTGCGGTTTATCGCGCGCTGAAAGGCAAGGAGAAGATTGGCGGAGAGGGGGCGAGGCAGAAGAGAAGAGGACGGGGAGGACAGCAGGAGCGAGAGTGCTTCTTCAAAGACCGGCGGTCAAGCGTCTGAGACCGCGCGGGTTGATGCCAGCTCGTCAGGGACCAGGGGCACTGGCAGTTCGCGTTCATCCTCGTCGGACAGCGGCGATTACTCGCCTTCTGAGATCGATATTGACGGTGAACCGGACTCCGGTACTCCTGCGTCGAAAAGATAGAGGCCGAATAGCTAGAATAGTTTACTTGTAAAAGTTTTTACATTTTTTGAGACCGCCGGTAAGATTTTGTAAACCGCGCGGTCTACCCCTTATACTTGTCATTAGAAATGAAAACGTTTTACCTTTTGTGAGAATCTGTTGTAATTTTACTTGCTTGTTTGAATATGCGGTTTAATCATTCTTACTCGTTTCCGACTTGGGAAATCTTATTTATGACTTCACCGAATAATTACTAACTTGCTGCGGTTAAACTCGGGTAGAATACCATAAGCCAGATATACTAGTCTGCGAAATTATAATAATCCGATCATCCTTGAGCGTATATAGAGCAATAAGCCGGGCGGTTAGGAGACTATTTGCCAAGAAGATAAGGCAGTTCAAATGGCGATCGACAAGCCGCTCGACTAAGGATGTAAACCGGATAGATACCGTAAAAACCAAGCTGATTGTGGCGGCCTGTCCGAGCTTTAATACGAAACATAAGCCGGCGGACTGAGCGGATAGGATAACTGGAAAAGTTGATATGCTATGATACTCTTTTGATCCGGCGGCATGATCTTTGTAAGCCGCGCGGATAATACATTTTGCAATTTCTGACAATATAAAATGATACTGTTTGATTTTGCTGAATATGCTTTATTCGCTCGGTATTGCATTTCTATTCGGTCGATTATAATAATATGCCATGAGATATCTGGACAATACACAAGCAGAATGGATGTGGAGATATGAATAATTCGCGCGAATATATCTGATAAGTGATTTATGCATAACTCGCACGAATAATACTGATATCCGCTATAGTGAACTGAAGAGACCACCAAGCCCGCACGATTAATAATGATGCCTGCTGTATTGAGCTGAAGATAGCCAAATAACTCGCCCGATTAATAACGATATCCGCGCAGTAAGAATAAATATTGGCAACTTCAAATATGAGACCAATTTAAGAAAACCAATTGGTCGCAGAGATAACCGAGCGGTAAGAATAAATATTGGCAACTTCAAATATGAGACAATTTAAGAAAACCAATTGGTCGCAGAGATAACCGAGCGGTAAGAATAATAATATCCGCAACTTGCTGTTGGATAACTTCTATTCAGCCTTATAATATCAAATTACCCGGGCGGATACTCTCTTTAGCCGGGATGTGATAACCGCGCGGTCTGAATTCTGACCGCCGACTAGGCTTCTGCTTGAAGAAAAGAATACACTGCTCTCTTGCCTGGAGTACAGTTCAAGTCGATCTTCCGGGCAGGTGCGGCCGGAGTCACATTGCTTTCCTCAGAGATCGACAAGACTGTGGGTCTCCTGCAGGCACTGCTTGAGAGTATCAAAGAGTATTCGAGGGTCGCATGCTAAGACGATCTGCGGGGCATGCGTGTATTGCTTCCCGCACAGACGCATCATAGTTGCAACGATATCCCTTACGTGGCGTGGTAGAGCTGACCACCACTCCGCTCCTCCATAATGCAGAAGTGGGGTTAGGTACTAGCCGGGATCCGCAATCTAGAACTCCACCGCATCAAAGCCGGTAAGCTCCCACTACACGGTGCGAAATCTCCCCGCAACACGTGGTCCTCGTGGTGTTATGCTAATGACAACGGCTCTAAAGGGGGATGTAGCTAGACTCGGCGATATCTCTTGATTCAGTGATCTTTTAATTTTTGGGTTGCAAACCCATAAGAATGATGACTTGCCAGGTGAGAGTACCGATATAGAATCTCTGAAACAAAATATAGCAATGAGTCATAATCCTTCTTAATAGAGTATAATGAGAAGAAACAAAAGATAGAAAAACATATTGGGTTGAGGGATTGATTTAAGATCGCTTTTGTCGTTGATATTGACGCGTCTGCCAGCCTATGAATGAGATGACTTTTTTAGACCATGCTACGGGATTCCTTTGATTTCTGCATTTTCACAATTAATTTGAGAGCTCTACAATCTTCTGTTAGATGACCTCTTTCCTTGTGATATTCGCAATATTGATCCATGCACCTGACTTGCCCGCGCGCTGCTCGAGCGGGTTTCTTGTGACTTGGCTCTTCCTCCCGTTGTTCGATCTGGGGGAGGTCTGACGAACTTTTTTGTCCTTTTTCCGAAACACGGGGCTTCTTCGAAACTGGAGGCCGAGTTGCCGAATACTCGGGCGGCCAGTCCGGGTAGGAGGTCGAATAGCTCGGCGAATAGCCCGGGAATGTAGGCGAGTAGACCGGCGGATTGACCTGCTTATTCTCCACTGGGACCCGGTTGGCTGGTGTAACCGGTATGAGTGCGGGACTGCAAGTCTAACCGCTTATTGATTGCGGCTAGGTTATAATTGATCGCGGCGAGCTGCCGGATCATCTCTTGGCGGGTTTGATTTTCTTCCCGGCGGGACTGCAGAAGAGCTTCCAAGAGCAGAACTTCGCTGGGGCTGAGGTTGTTCTGAACAGGCTGCCGGTCTGACATTGTATGGCCGCTGAACTTCAGCGACTAACCGAGATCTGAAGGTCGCGTGTTAACTGTTGATGCACGAAAAACGACAGGGAAGACGAGCACCACCAGCTAACCGTTCGAGCACTGGGGAAGGAAATGGGGAAAAGACTGTCGGCTAGTCGGTTACTGGCGGCTAGGAATGGCGGATAAAACCGGGCAGAGAAAGGAGAGAAAGGGCCGCTACCAACGGCAACACCAGAGTTCGCCCGCCGCGGCCTGAATGCCTCTCCTGCGGCGGGCTTTCCTTTTATAAGAAAATAAGCGGTTACACTTAGCGAAGAAGAAAGAAAGGAGGAAGCCGGCCGGACAATAGACCGCAAAGGACTAGAATCGAGGCCGCAGCTCCTAACAAGCGAGCTCTTGGACTCGAGTCCGCGTGCTTTGGGTGTACTCCCGCCCCTATTTATAGGCTTGGGGGCCTGCCCAAACGGGCAGGGCTAAAATTACCAGCTGCCCGGGGTACAAGAGAATCGGGCAGCGGTGATGGGAATCGAGAGGAAGAAGAAAAACCAAGAGACAGGCCGCGCGGACTGGCGATCTTCTTCTGCCGAGCTGCAGGACTCGGCCACTGTGCGGGCTGATCTGGACCTCTTCTGACGAGGACCTGGGACATAGGTCGCGCCCCTTGGGATAGGATAGGCCGACCGGCTTGTCTGACGATAAGCCGGCTAGCTGATAACGGCGGCTAGAATGAACAAGCCGCCCGGACTTGAAAACCTGGAGAACTAGTCGCGGATTCCGGTTTAACAGTGGAGAGTGTGTGATCGGGCAAGTGTATGGTACCAGACATTGGTGGATTCCTTTGGAGGTGATCCTGAGCCCTGGTCTTTCGCAAAGCTCACCTTAGTGTCCTGCCTACTTTCTTCCTATGCGTGACCGGTTGATTCATCTTGATTCCATTTTTGAGTATTAATAAAATTTTTGATACGCAATGTGAAAAGTCTAAACTATTTTACATACTTAAAAATTTCTTCTATTATATTTGTACGCGTACGAGCATGCGACTTCGCATGGTACTCCATATCACAATTTCTTTGTTAGCTAAATCATTTTCCCTATCTTCATTGATTTTGTTTGCTCGGGACGTGCAAACAGTTAGGTCTGGGGGTATGATGAGTCCGATATTTAGTGTTTTTCAGACTCATCGGGCCTAGTTTTCACACGTTTGCACTTCACTTTTACTTTTATATCGTTCAAATTTCTTCTAGCTTTATTTCCTTATAGTGCACTATTTTTGCCCGAGGGTGTGCAATTGCGCATTCTTTTGTTGGGGGTAAGCACATGGTGCTCCCCATGATTCTTTTTGTAGTTGTTGATTCCTTTTTGTGCTGGGGGCTGGTGCCCCAATGGGATTCATTGTTGTGCAGGAAGTCGGGTTGACCCGAAGTTCGTTTCTAGTTTCTGTGCAAAATGCATAGTCGTGCGCATTTCTTCGCGCATGGTTTCATTTCGATCGTGTGTTTCACACAGCAATTCTGGGGACTTCTATTTCTACCCATGCATTTTATTCCCGCACGGTTTAGGCCAAACCGTGCGAGAAGGAATCGTACTGTCTGCACATTTTTCTATTTTCCTGCATTATGGGGTAAATCGTGTGTTTCCTTCAGGCACAGGCAAACGCGCCCGTGCGCGAGTAAAACGCACGATTTACCCAATTTTTCCCTATGTTATGCACTCTGTGTTTACCCGTGCGATTTCCTTCACGCATGAGCGGAAGCGCCCGTGCGTGAGTAAAACGCACGAGTCAACGCATCTTCTTCCGCGTTCAGATCTACAAGTTAATAACGCACAGTTAGTGCACGGTCGTGAACGGGACCGTGCAGTACCATTTTTCTGATCTTTTTCTATTTAAAGCACAAATTTTCACCATTTTAGAGGACCTTCGATTCGAGCCGATCCAGCCACATTTTAGGGCAAAGCTCCTCCCTTCCACCTCCGCCCTTCATCTTCCACCAAGGGGAGAAGCTTCGGCCATGCTCGCGAAGCCTATACCTTACCGATGCTTGCTCTCGCCCTTCTCCTTCATCTTCTAAGCTCTATTTCAAGCTTCGACGCCATAGCTAATAAGCGAAGGGAATCTTGCAACTTTGTTCCGGATCGTGACACGAAGAAGATGGGTCTATTGGAAGGTAGTGACCGCCCGTCTCTACCCCGGACATAGTTGAGGACCGAGCTTGCATGCAGATTGACAACCCGGCGATTCCTTTCGTGAACCCTCGACGAGCCTTCGGATTCGGTCGCTCTCTTGACTTGAGCTTCCTTTATTATTGTTTATGTGTTGTTGATCTTTTGTGTTGATGATGTGCTCTTAGTTGTAAACGTTATTAGTTTCATGTCTATGTGAACTTGTATTGTTTATGTTTAAGTTGCTTGAGTTGCGCCTTTATTTCCATCCACCATCCATCCGTTCTTGCCGTTCTAGCAATTGCAATAAGCATGCGCAGCGAAGAGGTGTTTGCGACCCTCATTTTACTGTTTTATTGGTTCTTACGCTTGCCTACTCGCCCATCCACCTAGCGATTCGGTGCATAGAAGCTCGTGTAGTCTTCAATCTCGCCTGGCGAAGCATTGCATAGCAGCATTGCATAGGAGTAGTTGTTAGTGTTTTACTTTATTTTTCTGCAAATATCAAAACCCCCCATAGTTAACTCCGACCTAAGGACTTCAATCTAAAGTCCTCCTCGAAATTAAGTCCACCTTACTGTGTTTCTTGAGAGATCGATACATGGGGAAATTTGCCCTATTTTATATTACTTGTGCGACTGGTACACTTATCGTCACATTTGCATCATTCCCCAATAAATCTGGGTACATCCACTCTTCTATCACCCTGGTAGGAATCCACTACAGGTTTTTACTCAAGTGCCCTGCATCATTGGTTTTTTCTCAGGTTCCATATCCCCACAAGATCTATTTTCCAATGGAGTTCTAGCAACCCATTGAGCTTTTGATCAGGTGCCTAAAAACCAATCCCAAGTCTTTTGATCAGGTGACTTGTGAACAAAACAGGCTAACTTTTCAGGGGAGTTAAAACCATGTACACAGTGAAAGGAAAATGTAAAATATGTCTTCTCTGTCTCAAATCTCAGAGAAGACTGGTGGATTTATTGATGATGTCAAAGCTCCCCCTGAGTTGTGTAGATGATCAGGAGATGGAAGATTTGCTTCAGGGTATAGGCCTTCTTTGAAGGCTTCTCCTTCTAGTAAATGTCTCTGAGAGATGTGAGCTTTTAGACTCAGATTGAAGATGAGTTGCTGGAAGAAAGCTTGAAGAACAGAAAGATAATTCTCTGAAAAGTATTCCTATAGCTTTCTGTAACTCTGAGAAAACCTCGTGTGTCTGTTTGTAACCCTTGAGAAAGAAAAACTTCTGATGATATTATATGATCAGAAATGCTAGAGAAATTCAAATATTTGAATTCATTCTGAACAACTAGAGCATTCCCTAGAATGTTAACTGCCTTGGAAAAGGATTAATATTTAACACTGTGATTAAGTCTATATTTAATGCTGCCTCTAAATGACTATATTCATAAGAATATTGATCATTAAATATTAGAGTTATAACTGCCTGCAATTAAGCCTTGATAAAAATTCTGCCTTAATAATATAATATATCTTTAAATTAAGCCTGAAAATAAGCTCCTTGTTGCTTGAAATAACTGCCTAAAACATTGCATGGAAATCGTCGAACTGAGCCAGAAATTCGTCCACCTGAGCTTGGAGATCGTCGAGCTGAAACTGCTTATTCATCGACCTGAGCCAGAGATCATCGAGCTTAGCTTGTGTTAACACTGGATCTGACCGCTCCCCAAATCCCAGCGGCAAGCCAACATCTAGCCGCCTGACCGTCTCCCTGCGGGGCCTCCCTGGCTTGGCAGGCGTCCAGGAGCAATCAGTCAGGAGCTGTCTATCCGCCTGTCCGCGCGGCTAGGTGGCCCCCTCTCTTTTCGCTTCCTGCATCCGGTCACCGCTGCCCGCTTCTCTTGTACCCCGGGCAGCCGGTATTTTTAGCCCTGCCCGTTTGGGCAGGTCCCCGAGCCTATAAATAGGCGTGAACAGTAACTCCTAGGGGACAGAATTCGGATTCCCAAGCTTGCCGCCTGTGGCAGCGGGTTCGAATTTCTCCTTTAGCGGATACCTGTTCGCTCGGGCTCTTATCTTCTAACCGCTATAACCGATTTTTCATAGCTAAAAGGAAAGTCCGCCGCAGGAGAGGCATTTAAGCCGCGGCGGGCGAACTCTGGTGTTGTCGCTGATAGCGGCCCTTTCTCTCTTTTCTCTGCCCGATTTTATCCGACATTCCTAGTCGCTAGTAACCGACTGGTCGACAGCCTTCTCCCCTTCTCCCCAGTGCTCGAACGGTTAGCTTGTGGTGCCAGTCTTCCCTTTCGCATTTCGTGCATCAACAGTTAACACACGACCTTCAGATATCGGCTAGTCGCTGAAGTTCAGCGGCCATACAATGTTAGACCGGCAGTCCGTTTAGAACAACCTCAGCCCCAGCGAAGTTCTGCTCTTGGAAGCTCTTCTGCAGTCCCGCCGGGAAGAAAATCGAACTCGCCAAGAGATGATCCGGCAGCTCGCCCCGATCAATTTAAATCTAGCTGCAATTAATCAGCGGTTAGGCTTGCAGTCCGCAATCATTCCGGTTACACCAGCCAACCAGACCCCAGTGGACAACAAGCAGGTCGATCCGCCGGCCTACTCGCCTACCTGTCCGGGATCTTTGCCGGGCTATTCGACCTCCTACCTGATCTGTTCGCCCGAGTTTCCGACAAGGTTTCCAGTTACGAAGAAGCCCCGCATTTCGGAAAAAGGACAGAGGAGTTTGTTAGACGTATACCAGATCGAACAATGGGAGGGAGAGCCAAGTCACAAGAAACCCGCTCGGGCAGCAGGCGGAAAAACCAGATCCAAGGATCAGTATTGTGAATATCACAAGGAAAGAGGTCATTTAACAGAAGATTGTAGAGCTCTCCAATTAGTTCAAAAAATGCAGAAATCAAAGGAATCTTGTAGCATGCTCTAAAAAGGACATCTCATTCCTAGGCTAGCAGACACGACATCAGCAACAGAAGCAATCCTGACAATCAATTCCTTAACCCAATATGTTTTTCTGTCTTTTATTTCCTCTTATGAATTTCTATTAAGAAGGATTATAACTCATCTCTATATTTTGTTTCAGAGATTCTATATCAGTACTCTCACCTGGCAAGTCATCATTCTCATGTGTTTGCAACCCAAAAATTAAAAGATCACTGAATCAGGAGATATCGCTGAGTCTAGCTACATACCCCTTTAGAGCCGTTGTCATTAGCGTAACACCACGAGGACCACGTGTTGCGGGGAGTTTTCGCACCGTGTAGTGGGAGCTTACCGGCTTTGATGAGCTGGAGTACTAGATTGCGGATCCAAGCTGGTATCTACCCTCACTTCTGCATTTTGGAGGGACAGGGTGGTTAGTAGCGCTACCATGCTTTGAGAGGGATATCGTTGCAACTAAGATGGGTCTGTGCGGGAAGCCGCACGCATACCCCGCAGATCGTCTTAGCATGTAACCCTCGAATACTCTTTGATACTCTCAAGCAGTGCCTGCAGGAGACCCACAGTCTTGTCGATCTCAGGGGGAAGCAATGCCGCTCCGGCCGCACCTGCCCAAAAGATCAACTTAGACTGTACTCCAGGCAAGAGAGCAGTGTTTTCTTTTCTTCAAGCAGAAGTCTAGTCGGCAGTCAGAGATCAGACCGCGCGGTTATCATATCCTGGCTAGAGATACAGTATCCGCTCGGGTAATTGGGTATTATAAGGCTGAATGGATGTTATCCAACCAGCAGCTAGTTGCGGATATTATTATTCTTACCGCTCGGTTATCTTTTCGACCAATTGGTTTTCTTAAATTGGTCTCATATTCGAAGTTTCCGATATTATTCTTACCGCTCGGTTATCTTTTCGACCAATTGGTTTTCTTAAATTGGTCTCATATTCGAAGTTACCGATATTATTCTTACCGCCCGGTTATCTTTTCGACCAATTGGTTTTCTTAAATTGGTCTCATATTCGAAGTTGCCAATATTATTCGTACCGCTCGGATATCATTATTAATCGCGCGAGCTGTTTGGTTATCTTCAATTCAATACAACAGATATCATTATTAATCGTGCGAGTTGGTTGGTTATCTTCAGTTCATTATAGCGGACATCAGTCTTATTCGCGCGAGTTATGCGTGAAAATCACTGTATCAGATGACTTCGCACTCTAGTGGCCTGGAAAAGTAAACTAGCAGGGCTTATCTCCACATCCATTCTGCTTGTGTATTATCCAGATATCTCATGACATATTATAATCGATCGAATCGAAATATAATACCGAGCGAATAAAGCATATCCAGCAAAATACGAGTATTATTTATATTGTCAAAAATTACAAAATGTATTATCCGTGCGGCTTACAAAGATCATGCCGCTGGATCAAAAGAATATCATAACATGTCAACTTTTCTTCTTTTTTCGATCTGGCGCATACTCTGCTTCACTGAAAGAACTTGAAGAGTTACTTGTCTCAGCTGATCCGGATCCCTCCTCGCTCGAACTGCCGGATGAACTCGAGCTTGTATGCGCACGGACATCTTCAGGTATGCCCTCCTGTTCGTTTGAATGCTCGTCCTCCTCAAGAATCTCAACAGGTTCTTCGGCCGGCTCTACTCGCGCGGCTTCGATATCCTTGAAGCCGGGGAATAACTCGTCAAGAGTTACGCCTTCGTGACCAGGCTTAAATGCTCCCCGCTCCCGCAAGATGTCTAGCGTGTCTTCCCCGCTATCCCGCAGATGCATGGTAAGTTCTCTTCTGAAGGCCGGGTTCCCCGGGTCATAAGCTTTCTGCAAGAGAAGATAAAGTTAAACTTTCGGATAATGCTAAGGTAACCGGTAAAGCCGCGAGGTAAAAACTTACTGCGTTAATATTCTTCAGCTTCTCATTTTCCTCCTTGATGTGCTCTATCTCATCCTCTAACCGCTCGGCAAGAGCGACCACTTCGGCGAGGGCTTCAGCGACGAAGTGGTCCGTCACGAAGCTTCTCGCGCGAATTTGTGCTGCTAGGGCCGGAAGTTTCTTCGTCGGAATGGCCCGCAGGTCGGCTATGTTCTCCCTGCCGTACATCGCCCAGCTAACCGCGCGGGCATGTTTGGATATCTTCTCGATCTTCCACAAGGGAAGAGCGGTAGAGACCTGAACGTTTTTCCCGCGCGGGTGCCATTTCATAACCGCCTTGCCTCGGTGATCTTTTAAGTTCTCCCCCGATCCTTGGGGTGCGAAGGGCTCGGAGTCATAATCAGCGGCGATATCATGCTCCTCACGGCGGTCATCCTCTCTTTTCTTCCTAGCCTCGCTCTGCGTCAGAACGGGCTCTGCCGGTGTAACCGGCTTGTTCGCAGGAACTCTCAAGACGGCTGCCATGGTACAAAATATTTAGCCGCGCGGTTAGATTAAGCAACTAATCGCTAAAAATATACCTTCTTCTGCAAGGAATTCCATCACTACTGGCAGCAATGGGATATAGTGCAAGATATCTAGCCGCGAACCGGCGAGGAAGTCAGCGATCTTCTTCTCGATCCCTTCAACCTCAAACCGTTCGAATAGCTTAGCCGGGCGGACTTGCGGACAGACAGGCAGAAGGCCCAGATTCCCTTCGAACATGAAGAATCTGGTGGACCAGTTGGGAAACTTATTCGTCAGGTTAACCGTCTTCATCCCGGTGCAGCCGAAGTACACTATACCTTTGAAGACCCCGCTGTCCTTCTTGCCGGAGACGATGGAGCGGATAACGAAGCAGTGGCGGAAAAGATCCATAGTGAATCTTACCCGCTCGGTCCGAAGGTATATGATGAAGCTCACCATGGACGCTATTGTATTCGACAAAATTTGGCCGGGTACAATTCCGAAAAAGTTGAGAATCTCCACAAGCTCGATCAGCGGCGGCCAGCTAAAACCGAAATCGAAGTGGTCGACTAGGATCGCCACCAGATTTCTTCCGTAAGTGTTTATCCGCTCGTCTTCTAGGGGTAACCGCGCGACTATATCAGTATTCATCATGTGAGCCGCGATAAAGCGCTCCAGTTCGCTATTGGTCATTTTTGACCTCCTGTGCTCGGCGTCAAGGAAAGCGGTGGCAGCTGAAGCTCGCGCGGGTGCCATCAATTCTTCCCGCAGGAAGTTCTGCACTTTAAACTTCTCCATATAATGCGGAGCTAGGCCGTATTTAAAGAGCCTGCAGGACGACTTATTGCTCGCACAGTTACATTAAAGAAGCTGCCGGATAATCGCCGTTTCCTACAAACGTCTTTTCAATCATTTCAGCGCATTATTACTTGAGCGGCTAAAGCGAAGAAGCCTCCAGACATTCGTCGTTTCCTACAGACGTCCTTTCAACCACAATCAATCATTACAGTTCGCGCGATTATATTAACAAGTTCGCTGGGTCATTTGTTTCCCGCAGATTTAGCAAAGCGCTATACAGAAGACCGCTCGAACACAAAAGATTCAAACGGCCAACATCCAAAGCATTATACATAAATAAGATCGCGCGACAATCTCCGATAGGTCGGGCGAATAAGCAGATCACAATGTTGCAAGGTATTAAAAAACAAACACAGCTAATCAGGTTAGTTCGCTCGAACACATTATTACAGATTTTCTCTCTATCTCTCCTCGCGCCTCTCCTCGCGCCGTTCGCCGCTATGTTCTGCGGGGTCCCTGCCGATATGCGCGACTTGATCGCTGATGCCCATCAAAATGGACATCGCGTTGATCAAGTGGTGGCTAAGGGTATTCTGAGCCCGGTGAATCCGGGATGTATCCCGAACTATGCGGCTCATCGGGACAGATGCCTCAACAAAAGGCACCTGTTCGCTAGGTCGCGCGGTTAGGTTCACATTGCCGGTTACCGGGGCAGAAGTTCCCCCCTGCTAGGGTCGTGACTTGACTCGCCCGGTTTCCCCAAACTCGTGGAGTCATGTCGCCAGCCTTTCTCCTTTTCTGTCCTCTCGTAGTATTTCCTCTTGTAGTGCGCAGCGTCATCCTCCACCCTTTGAAGTCGCCTCCCCAAGATCGAAACTTGATCGCGAGCAGCCCTTTCTCGCTCCCGGCTGCTGGCTAGTTCCGCAGACAGATCCTTTATCCGCTCGTCCTGGCCTGCCCTTGCCTCTTCCTCGAGTTTGAGCTCCGCCTTTAGTCGCTCGAGGTCAACGAACAGCTTGGAGATGGTGCATTGGCCTTCATCATCCTGAAGCTGCCACATGGTCTCATCCGCAACATCTTGAGGGTTTGGTTCCGCGAAGTCTGCAGAGAAAAGACAGGCAAAATTAGTGTTGTCGCGCGACAAGATCGACAAGCAACGATGCTAAAAGAGTAGGCACCCGAGAAAAGGCCATCTTCTCTAGTCGCGGCCTCTATCTGACGGCTAGAAAAAATAGGCCGCCTAAGTCTCTCAGGATCAATCTTCTTCAGGTAATTGTCCCTCAAAAGTCGCTCGACTCGTTTGTTATTTTCAAGCTCCTCGCACGACAAAAGCAAGTCGTCGGTCTCAGTTATTATGCGGATAGGTCTATTTAACCGCGGCGGTTCCTTGTAAGGTGGTGGAACTTTTATTTTCTTCGGGGCAGGTTTGAGCATACCTGACAGCAGAAGCTTTGCGGCGGTCAGCTTCAGCCTTCTCTTCGGCAGAGAGAGCCGGAAAACCACTTGGTTCTTCTCCAGCGGCTAGAATCTTCTTCTCGGCAGCAATCCTTTCTCGCAGTTTCAGCTTGTTTTCACCTTCGCATGGGTCAGGCACTTCCTTTCCTGTCTTCACCGACAAGACCTCCAAGTCGAACTCATTCCCGGATAGCTGCTTGCTGCTGGCTTCCTTTTCCTTTTCCTGCAAGGGAATCATAGTGAGCGGTAAGGTTATATCTATTCGCCTAACCGCTCCCCTTTTCAGTATGGCGATCAAGCTATCCGAAAGCATTTACCTCTTCTATTCACGCGGACTCGTTCTCCTGTCGATCGGGAACACCGACCTTGCTGGTCGCTCCCATGACCGCCGCAAATTTCTGGTTTCCTTTCTTCTTCAGGAGGATTGCCTCTATCCTCTCCTCAACCGATGAAGTCGGCTTGCGCTTCCTTTTCTTTGTCGGGAGGGCGGCTTTCACAGTATCAAGGTTCTCCCTAAGCTTGTCGGCGGAAATCTTAGCAGCCCTTTTCGCCCTGTCAATGACATTGGAGATCTCTTCGCATTCTCGCCCGATCTCATCTTCGGTGTCCCTTTTGCCGTTTTTGCTGGAGGATGATGTGATATGCACGTCGGAACCCGCCAAAGGCTTTGGAGTGTTCGCCCGGACAGGCTCTGGAACCTTCCTACCCTCCATATTCCCGGGCAGCTGTTCAGAAGGCTTGACCATAGCGGTTATTATCTCCGTTGCCGTCTTGGAGGACTGTTCGCTATTCGACTTTTCGTTAACCGAGCTTGGTTTCTGCGAAATCGCCTTGGCAGTATGCATCTTGCATGGTGTCTAATCGACTTTGCGGTTAGATGTCTCCGGCGGCGATTTGGATGCGGCTAGCCCCTCGTCGCTAAACTGCACTAGGATGCTCCTCCTGGAAGACATGGCAGACAGCAGAATCTTAACCGCAGTTGGAGAGAAACGACCCGTCTCGAAGGAAGTTTTATGAAAGCAGCATCAACGCCAGCGTTATTTATAGTTTTGAAGGCATTAATTGTGCTCGCGGTCAGGCGGTTAACTACATTTTTGAAATTCCTCCTGAATTTAAAAATGTGCGGGGATTATGTTAACACTGGATCTAACCGCTCCCCAACTCCCAGCAGCAAGCCAACATCTAGCCTCCTGACCGTCTCCCCGCGGGGCCTCCCTGGCTTGGCAGGCATCCAGGATCAATCAGTCAGGAGTTGTCTATCCGCCAGTCCGCACGGCTAGGTGGCCCCCTCTCTTTTCGCTTCCCTGCATCCGGTCACCGCTGCCCGCTTCTCCTGTACCCCGGGCAGCCGGTATTTTTAACCCTGCCCATTTGGGCAGGTCCCCGAGCCTATAAATAGGCGTGAACAGTAACTCCTAGTGGACAGAATTCGGAATCCCAAGCTTGCCACCTGTGGCAGCGGGTTCAAATTTCTCCTTTAGCGGATACCAGTTCGCTCGGGCTCTTCTCTTCTAACCGCTATAACCGATTTTTCATAGCTAAAAGGAAAGTCTGCCGCAGGAGAGGCATTTAAGCCGCGGCGGGCGAACTCTGGTGTTGCCGCTGATACCGGCCCTTTCTCTCTTTTCTCTGCCCGGTTTTATCCGATATTCGTAGTCGCTAGTAACCGACTGGTCGACAGCCTTCTCCCCTTCTCCCCAGTGCTCGAATGGTTAGCTGGTGGTGCTCGTCTTCCCTTTCGCATTTCGTGCATCAACAGCTTGCATGTCGTCGAGCTGAGATGCAGATTCGTCGACCGGAGCTCAGCTTTCGTCGAGCTCAACTCAGAGTTGGAACTCTGAGTTCGTCAGGCTAAGCTTGACTTTCGTCGAGTTGAGTTCGACTTTCATCGAACTGGATTGCACAAATTTGAAATCTCCTAAAGCAACTAACCCTGGAAAAACCTATGACCCAGACTATACATATTGGGTCAATCTAAGCATCCTAATAGTAGTCCATGCCCAAATCCAAACCGGTGTTCCAACAGAGTACCTGAAGAGAACTCGCAAACACCTATTTATCTTTGCAAAATATATCAAAATAGGTATCTGAAAATAAATATTATGAGTACCTGAAGAGAACTCTCAAATACCTGTTTATCTCTACAAAAGATATTTAAAATAGGAACATGAAAAATTTAAATTGCGAGTACCTGAAGAGAACTACCAAACACCTGTGTATTTCTACAAATGATATCAAAAATTGATATATGAAAATATAAACTGCGAGTACCTGAAGAGAACTCAAACACATATTTATCTTTGCAAAATATATCAAAACAGTTATATGAAAATATAAATCACATGTACTTAAAGAGAACTCGCAAACACCTATTTATCTTTACAAAAGATATCAAAAATAGGTATATGAAAATATAAACTGTTAGTGCAAAAAGAGAACTTGCAAACACATGTTTATCTCTGGAAAATATTTCAAAATAGTTATATAAAAAATTTAAACTGTGAGTACTAAAGAGAACTCACAAACACACATTTATCTTTATAAAATATATTAAAATAGGTATATGAAAAAAATATATTATGCGAGTACTTGACGAGAACTCGCAAACATTAATTTATCTCTATAAATGATATCAAAAATAGATATATGAAAATATAAACAACAGATACCTTGAGAAAACTCGCAAGCACCTCTTTATCTCTATAAAAGATGTCAAAATAGGTATAATAAATATAATCTAAGAGTACCTGAAGGGAACTTGCGAACACATGTTTATCTCTATAAAAGATTTCAAAACAATTACACGAAATATAAATTATGAGTACCCGAAAAGAACTCGTGAACATATTTTTATCTTTGCAAAAGCAGTCAAAAAGGAATATAAAAATAAACAATGAGTACTTGAAAATAACTTGTGAACTCGTGTTTATCTCTGCAAAAGATGTCAAAAATAGGTATATAAATATAATCCACGAGTACCTGAATAAAACTCACAAACCCCAATTTATCTCTACAAATGATATCAAAAATAGGTATATAAAAATTTAAACTATGGTTTCCTTAAAAGAATTCGATACACATGTTAATCTCTTTTTAAAATGTCAAAAATAAGTACATGAAATAAAACCCACAAGTACCTAAAGAATACTCGCATACACATGTTTATCTTTGCAAAAGATATAAAAACAAGTATATAAAAATATAAATGTCGAGTGCATACAGAGTGCTCGTAAACTGATGTTTATCTCTACAAAACATATCAAAACAAGTATATAAAAATATAAACTGTGAGTACCTGAAGAGAACTTGCAAACACCTATTTATCTCTACAAAATATATCAAAACAAGTATATGAAAATATAAACAATGAGCACCTAGAGAAAACTTAAAAATACCTATTTTCTCTATAAAAGATATCAAAAATAGTTATATGAAAATATAGACTGCAAGTACCTGAATAGAACTTGCAAACACCTATTTATCTTTACAAAATAAATCAAAATCAGGAATTTGAAAATATAAACTGTGAGTATCTGTAAAAAACTCACAAACACCTATTTATCTTGGCAAAAGATAACAAAAACCTGTATATGAAAAATATAAACTACGAGTACCTGAAGATAACTCGCAAAAAAATATTATCTTTACAGAAAATTTAAAAAATAGGTATTTCAAAATATAAATTATGAGTACCTGAAGAGAACTAACAAACACTTGTTAAACTCTATAAAAGATTTCAAAAATAGATACTTGAAAATATAAACTACGAGTACCTGCACTAAACTCAGGAACACATGTTTATCTCTATAAGAGATATCAAAGTAGGTATAAAAAATATAAACCACGAGTTCCTAAATGGAACTCAAGATCACCTTTTTATCTCTAAAATATATATAAAATATATGCATATTTAATATAACACACGAATAACTGAAGAAAACTTCCGAACACCTATTTATCTCTAAAATATATCACAAACAGGTACATGAAAATATAAACTATGTCTATTTGAAGAGATGTCGCAAACACCTACTTATCTATACAAAAAATATCAAAATTGGTATATAAAAATATAAACTTCGAGTAGTTGAAGAAAACTCGCGAACACCTGTTTATCATGGCAAAAGATATCAAAAATAAGTATAAGAAATATAACCTACGAGTAACTAAAGAGAACTTGTGAACACATGTTTATCTCTGCAATAGATATCAAAAATTAGTATATGAAATTATAAACTGTGAGTACTTGAAGTGAACTAACAAACACCTATTTATGTTTGTAAAAGATAACAAAATAGGTACAAGAAATATAATCCATGAGTATCTGAAGAGAACTTGCAAAGACATGTATATCTTTGCAAAGCAAGTTAAAATAGGTGTATGAAATTATAAACCGCGAGTACCTTAAGAGAACTCGCAAACACATATTTATCTCTACAAAATATATCAAAACTTATATATTCAAATAAAGCCGGATGGTCAAGCAGGCTAGGTGTAATGACTATTAGTGGCGATTATCATAATGAATTGGGTTGGGCTACCACTACACCTTTATGAATAATTCTAGAGAGATGTGGTCTTTATGGGTTTTTGGACCCGAAGAATAATTAGAGGTTGTATATGTTTGATTTTCTCTATGTTTCACATCAGTATGTGCGTAGTGGAATAGAGTTCCAGAAAACCCTAAATAGAATATAGATCTTGCGATAACCATTAATCAAGAAATAAAATGCATGGTAACTGTGTTGAATTGAGTCTCAACTCGATTGAGATACTCCAGAAATACCTGATGATGTTCCTCTTTTTGTATGATCAAGCGCATACCCAACTGTTCCAAAATCCCGAATCATTGGAAAGGGCGCTACTTAATTTCTTAAATAAGTAGCAGAGCGCCATGGGTCAAGTAAAGGAAAGCCATACACAACAATCCCCCCCCCCGACATCCAGCACAACCCGTCGGCTTAGAGGTGGGGTTGTCACATGGCTCAGAGGGGTTACCACATGTCCACGATTGTCTGACCCACCGGACCCATACTGGTAAAAGGAAAAAATCGGGATTTAATAGCGCCCCCCCCCCAGTCTTGAACCCATGACCCCCTCTGATATCAAATGTAGGATCAAGCGCATACCCAACTGTTCCAAAAACCCGGACCGTTGGAAAGGGCGCTACTTAATTTCTTAAAAAAGTAGCAGAGCGCCACGGGTCAATTGATGGAACGTCAGACCCAACACTCGTTGAGTCCATGAAAGCACGAAAGTAGATTTGCTCCTTTAAGAGATAACCACGCTAAAGGAAGAAATACCTCGCTATTATCACATGAATGTAGAATAGAAGGAAGATCGAGTCGTTCGTCTCCACAAACTTCTGGGTTTGATTATAGGGAAGATCACCGATTAGGTCTTTGATTCACAAATGGAAAAAAACAACTGTCGAATTCGCCGCTCAGAACTTTTTAGAAAGTGGCTCAGGAGAAAATTGAAAACTTCTTAACCCTAGATCCTAACTTATGTTTATATATAATTATCAGTGAATCAGGTTCATCTTCTATAAGAATTACCCTATGAATAGGTGAACCTGCTTAGGGTTTAAAATCATGTAAAAGGTTATCTTTAATAGTTTTAGCTAGATGTCAACTCGAATGCCTAGATGACTAGTGTAATTCATCTATATGAATTCAACCAGTCCATCTAGTCAAATCTGTCCTATCAATACTAAATTATCAAGATGAATTCTTCTGAAAATTCTTCCAAACTATTAAGTCGAATTCTTCCATACTATCTAGTCGAATTCTTCCAGCTCACCTAGCCAAATTCTTCAAACCATTAAGTCAAATTCTTACAGACCATCAAGTCGAATTCTTTTATACCATCTAGTCGAATCCTTCCAGACTATTAAGTCGAATTCTTCATGACCATCAAGTCAAAATCTTCAAGACCATAAAGTTAAATTCTTCCAGGACTTCATGTCGAATTCTTCTAGACCATAAATTCAAATTATTCCAGGCCATCATGTCGAATTCTTCTAGACCATAAAGTCAAATTCTTCCAGTCCATCATGTCTAATTCTTCCAAATTTGGCTCTACACTCATATTCTATCTGAGTAGAGCCACCCAAATCAAATATCCAATTTCTCATATGTTATTATGTGCAAACCCATAAGCTCATATTACGTTAGTAGTGAGACTAACTTGTTGACTACTTCCCTATCACCTAAGACTCTCAGTCTCCCACTTGATAAAGAACGTATTAACTATAGTTTTATAAGCAATGAGTGGCATTAAGCAATGTATCATTGCTAACCAGGTAATATAATTGTTCACAACTCAATGAACCTTTTATGATCAAAGTTTTAGTGTTATCTTGCCCCTTTGTCACTTGCATCTAAATTAAACTCGAGGCATGGAGCGTGTCACCCTCTTAAAAATTCAACCTAAGTTTTATTATCTAGAATGGACTTTATAAAATTGGTGAGCTCAATATCATATATTGACTCAACCCAGCATAACCATGCATTTCTTATTCTCATTCCATTAAGGGCTCATGGATGTAACTCCTATCATATAGGAGGGCAAATCCCATTCTGTCTACAGACAATCACACAAAAGATTCGTAGTGTACCCAATGACAACCCTTATCATCAATATTTCACAAAGAAGACTTTAGATGGCATCGAAGTATATTCTTCCTCACTTGATTAATATTTTGACTTCGGTTCAAAGAACCATAAAAATTATTTGCACTTGAGACCTACTTGTGACATGTTCATATAACAATCCACAAAGTAGGCTCAGGGTGGTTCTAACAACTTCAACTTGTTCTTAATAAGTACTATATGTTGACTTGATTTCCAATATCATGACTTATGAGAACCGATCATCAATCAACTCACATACTAGTCTTAATATATCATCATCGCCCTAATTTCTAAGATGATACCTCAACTAGGGACCATTTAAGAATGATGCCTTTTATAAACATAGGACATCAAATTAAAGTCACACACTTAAATTCCTATGAAAGAAAATATTTTTAAGGATATTTTTTATGTTAATTACTATATCAAATATAGAAACAAATTGGAATAATAAAAGAACTTATCAAATATGTAAAGGGAAATACATAGTACAATTCACGATTCATCATATGAAAAAACAACTGATAAATATACAATCCACAAGTATCCCAATAAATTTAATCATCCTGGTATCTAATACCCATTGATCTTATATCACAATCATTCTTTCTCTACGTAAGAGGCTATATTAGTGGATCTGTTATATTGTGTTTAGTTGGTACTCTACATATGTTCATATCTCCTCGATCGAAAATCTCTCGAATAAGATGGAATGGTAGAAGTATATACATAGAGCATTGATGAGATCTAGGTTCCTTGGCCTGTATAATAACACAGTTGTTATCACAGTAAAGAATTAATGGATCAATAATACAAAGAACTACATCAAGCACCCTAATGAATTTACTCTTTCACACAACATCCATAGTTGCATTTACAATAGCGATAGACTCAGCCTTAGTAATTACTTTGCGACTTCCTCTTGCTTGAAAATCTTTTAGCTCACAACTCCTCCATTCAGGCAGAACACAAAACCTAATTTAAACATTCAGTCATCCCTATCTATCTGGATGCTAGATTCTGTATAACTCTTTACAACGACCTCTTTCTCTCCACCAAATATTAAGAATACATCCTTGGTCTACTTTAAGATATATTTGACGCTATCTAGTGATCATCACCCAGATCAGACTGATATATACAAGTCATGCTCAAAGTATGTGAGATATTGGGTTGAGTACATAACAATGCATACACGATTGATCTAATTGCCAAAGCTTATGGAATCAACTTCAAGTGGTCCTTATCTTCCAAATATTTCGAACAATGGTCCATAGAGAGACTCGTATATAGCATAGGATATGAAAGGACAGATCATGGTCGTATAAATCCACGGGTCTTTTGAGTACTTATACATAGAGAAAACAAACAATTATTTGATTGGGATTACAAATTTAAATGAGATTGATTTAAACTAAATGCAAAGAACGGAAAACTAGGACTTGAATAATCATACATAGACATATGAAATTGCGTCTTGAAATAAAAGCAAATAAAGAGAACTAAACTTGATTAAACGTGCATTGAAATGAAAGTTAAAGATAATTTATATACTTCTAATTCGAGCCTTGACCATGGATATTCACGAATTATGAACGCATCTCTCTTGAGAATTACGCCCAACTGAGATTAAGATGATCGATCAAACTCTTATTCTCAAATTTAAACCCATAAAACTCACTTTAACAAGTGAATCCTAATAGGATTTGACTCCTATTAAGAAAATTTGCATCATCCTCTCTCAAGGTATGCTTGCAACTCTTTTTATTCATGAGCGAATTATTCATACGCACAATCCTTTCTCCTACTGGATATGAAAATGAATACCAAAATGGATAACTGAAATATGAACTCAATAACATTTTAAATCAGGAATAAATATAATGGGAAAGAGAGAGAATTATAAAGAGAACGATGAATCATTTCAAAAATTGTAAAAATTAGAAAAACGAAAATACTAAATACTTGACATTGAATAAAGAGTGCTAACATGAAAATAAGAGAAGGAGGAGAAGGAAACAATGAGAAAAATTAAAACTAAGTACTATTTCTTGAAATAAAAAAAGAAAACATAGAAGGAAAGAAACAAGAACTGAAATTTCTAATGCTTAAAGTAAAGATTATATAGAAATAAACATTTCATTGAAGGAAGTTTGGATGAAAAAGAACCTAAGTTAACAAAATAAAAATACAGGACATAAAAAGAAAATGCACAAAATAATAACTCAACCTAGAAATGAAATGTCGGCAAACTATAAAAGGAGTGCCCAAGAGGGGTTGACCCAGTAGGAGAAAATAGTGAGGGGGTGAGGCTATATATAAGAGAAATTTTAGGTACATGCCCTGTAATGACCTGACCCACTAGGAGCACAGCGCCGCCCAGCCCACCTACAGCCCAAGGAGGACCCAAGGTGCCATAGTGGTACAGTTAGAATATACATGGCCTATATGTCGTACACGCCAACACAAATCACTGTGCTTGTTTCTCAGCAACAGTAGGTTGTTGCCTCGGGGTTTCGAAGCCGCAACCTTGATAATACCCTCTTGCAAACAGGGCTCATCACCAACTGAGCTACAACTCAGTTGGTGATGAGCTCTGTTAGAAGAGAGTCTTATCAAGGTTGCGTGTTCAAAACCCCGTGGCAAAAACCTACTATTGCTGAGAAACATGCACAACGATTTATGTTTGGGTGTACAGGGTTCTCTTTAGGCTGTGTGGTGGGCAGGGCAACACCGTGGGTCGGCCTATTGGGTCTAAACCCGGGTCATTACACGGCCCACTATCACGCCTGTGATTGGTGGAATATAATATTAAATGACGTAGCAGGGCAAAAAAATTTGCTGAAATACATCGAGCTCAAAATGGGCAGAACACACCCCACGGTCACACTCGTTACCTAGGGCGTGTATTTCATGAAAGACGGAGGCATTGGCGTTGATCACGCTGGGATCACTGGGGAGAAGAAACTGAGGGACATGACCTCCTATCATGTCTATGACTAGGGGCATGATAGGTACAGATGAATATATGCTCGATAGAGGCTGCGATTGAATTGCCAGGAGCGGATTTGGAGGGACACATTTATAGGATATGCCAATAATCATGGGGTCATGGCCGTTACACACGGGTGTGTACTTGGATTTCTTCAGGATCACATCTACATCCGGATCGGGTTAAATGCCCAAGCTCACGCCATATCTAGTGGGCCACACACGTGACTTGGGGGCGTGTACTTGGAAAAATTGGCAAATTGCATGAAAACTTGAATAATAGAAATAAAATATTATTAGAACACAAAATATAAAGGGAGAGATTTATTGAAGGAAACATATGAAAATACTAATAATTAATAAAATATTAACCTAAATTAATTAAAATATCATATACAAATTATACTCATCAAATACATGCATACCTAAGCTTTTTCTATTCCAGAGCAAACCAAAGAGAAATATTTATAAGTCATTCATAATTTTTTTAAAATTAAACTAAAAATTTTTTAAATAAAAAACAAGCTAAATAAAATTTAGGGATTAGCGAATTATGTCCTAAATTATGAAAAGAAAACGAAAAGAGAAGAATTGTTATCTAAGAATTTTCGAATTACTAAACTAGCCATCAAAATGGAGTATATTTCAAAGAAAAGTTAAATTAGAATTATAGAAAAAACTCAACTTTAAAGAGACATAAGGAAAAATACCAACTACTATATATGCTCTCTAAATATTTAAATTTTAAATCTAGAAATAATGAAATTGGCTAAAGGGTTTGGGGAACATGAAGAACACTTTAATTAGAGGCGATGAATTTTATCCTCTCACCTCACACTTTTTCCATTTCTTTTATTTTTGTATCTGTTTACCAAAAAAATAAAGAAGTTTATTCTCTTATATTCCATGACATATAAACAAATGTTTTTCTTCATAACAAAAAAAATGATTAGGAGTATTGAATTTTATCCTCTTACTCCATATTTTTCCTTATTTTTCTTCTCTTTTTTTGTTGCATATGTTACCAAAGAATAATGAAAATTTTTCTCTCATTCCAATGACATATGATCTAACAATAAAATAAAAAAAGGGTTTGGAGGCTAAGGGGTTAAAAGGTTAAACAATATTCAAAATTAAAATAAAATATTTTGAGAGCCACTATAGTAAACTAAAATTTTCTAAGAATCAAAAAGTAAGAAGTAGACATAAATCAAAACTATGGTTGTTTAGACAAAACTACAAAATTGACGTTATAATAAAAGATAAAAATTGTTAACTAAATTACTTTAATCAAATTAAAATCATAAAGTACTCCTTAAGAATAAATCACCTAAAAATTAGATTTAACTAATTATGATAAAATAAAAAATTAGCAAAAATAAGAATGTTTATAAATAAACTAAAATACAAAATTTGAAATAACAAATAGCTAAGTTGGGGCTTGTTATATTTTTGGAGATTTTCTAAGTTTTTCAATTTTTTTGAATTTTGGGGGTTACAATATTTTTTGGGATTTTTCTTTCTTTTAAATGCTAGGAAATATAAGCAAAGTAATAGTCTTTCTTTTAAATGAATTTTTTTTGTGATTTTAAATTTTTTTCTAAGTGCTAAAAGAAAAGTAAAAATAAAAGTAAAACTATTATTTTAAAAAGTTTTTGTATTTTATAATATTTCATATATTTCTAAGTTTTTATAATTCTTTTGAAATTTTGAAATATTTTTAAACAAATGAGAAAAACAACCTCATACTTAAAACTCAGCATTACCCCCAATGTTGAACCCTAAGTATGAGGAATAAAAGAAATGAAAATTTGTAGAACGAAAAAAGTAAAATGCACATAAATGAAAATAAGGAAGGGTGGAAAGCGCAAGTCCCTGATTTTTGGGACGAGGGTGGAAGCACGTGCAAAATTTGTTAGAATATAAAGAAAAAATCAAAAGATATTTTTTAAAACAATTTGTATATGTTTTATGATTTTTTTTTTTACATATAATTTTTTTTACTTTTGAAGCTTTAAATTTACCAAAGTAAACAAAAGGATAACATTTTTTATGCTTTAATTAGTCTTGGACTTCCAAAATTCTACCCGGTAAAGGGCGTGTAATGTATTGGGAGATGCAATAGGATGATACCCCAAATCTCCCTTTCTAAAAATTTAATTATAACATATTTTATTTAGAAAAAAAAAGAAAAATTAGCTATTAAGGATAAAAGTTATAGCGTTTTCTCTTTTCAAAATATCGATAAAAATAATCCTTGGCAATGGTGCCAACAACCTTATAAGGAAATTTAAAAAGGAATTTTTCTCCAAACACTATCTACAATGAAGGCAAGTGTATCTATTGTGTATAACATAGGATATGATATGACATATCATGGTCATATAAATCCACTGGTCTGTTAAATACTTCTACTTCGAGAAAATAAACTATTATTTTATCTGGATTAAAAGTTGAAATGAGATTTGATTAAAACTAAATGCGAAGAAAGGAAAACTAAGAATTGAATAATCATACATAGACATATGAAATCACGTATTGAAATAAAAGCAAAGAAAGAGAACTGAACATGATTAAACGCGCCTTGAAATGAAAGTTAAAGATAATTTATAAACTTCTAATCTGAGTCATGACCGTCGAGATTCCTGAATTATGAACACATCTCTCTCAAAAATTACACCCAACTGACTTAGGTTAATCGATAAAACTCTTATTCTCAAATCAAAACCCATAAAGCTCGCATTAATGAGGTGAATCCTGCAATAGCATATGACTCATATGTAAAAGATTTACATCATCCTCTCTCAAGGGATGCATGCAAATCTTTTTATTTTTGATCTATTGATTTGTATGCACGATCCTTTCGGCTACTAGAATACAAAAACAAATACTGAAAATAATACCTAGAATATTAACTTGATAACTTATTTAATCAGGAATAAATCTAAGGGGGAAGTGAGAGAATTATAAAGAGAACAATGAATCATTTCAAAACTTGTAAAAATTGAGATTAAAAATACTAAAAACTTGACAATGAATAAAAAGTTCTAACATCAAATTAAGAAAAGGAAACTTTGATAAAAATCAAAACTAAGTTATATTGCTTGAAATAAAGACGGTAACATACGAGGAAAGAAATAAGAACTGAAATTTCCATTGCTTAAAGTAAAGATTACATAGAAATAAGAACATTTCATTGAAAAAAGTTTGCATGAAAAGAACCTAAGTTAAAAAAGTAAAAATACAAGAAATAAAAAGAAACTACACTAAATAAAAACTAAACCTGCAAATGAAATTACAGAAAAATTATACAAGGAGTGCCCAAGGGGGGACTGGCCTAGGTGGAGAAAATTGTTAGGAGGTTGGGAGCTATTTATAGGACAAAATTTGGGTACACGTCACCCTGCCATGCCTGTGATTTGGAGGCATATAATATTAAATGACGTGGCTAGGAAGAAAACTCGGTGGGAAGGCATCGAGCTCGAAACTTATTGAACACACCCAGGATCACAATCGTTGTCACAACCCGCATTTTCTCCGAATTAAGAATTATCAGAGTAGGAGAAAACACGCGTCGTGATGCCACGTCAAGCAGGGGATAACTGCTGACGCTCAGGCAAATCCAACTACAATCTTTATGCAAGGAAATCATGTGCTTAATGAATAGAAAAATCAGTTATGTTTAGAGTCCGTATCCCTCGGCTCAGTGGATCATCTAGTCCACAAAAGAAAACTATATTTAAACGCTGCGGAAAAATACTTTGATTAGGTTTTACACCCTAAAGAGCGCATAAGGGTCCCAAGAGAACCACTCATACTATGCAAGACACTACACTTAGTTTATATAATATATATAAGAAAACGGTTTTCGTACGTGATTTGGAAAGTAGTGATTAAGTTTACAAAACATGCTGGTCATGAGCTTCATTTATAATAGTAATTATAGTTTAAAAATAACTAGCAACCTAGCATAAAACCTTCTCAAAACAAGTAGACTATCTCCAGAAAATAAATGGTAGCAGCAATAGTATATATCTAGTACAAGGTAAAAACTACTAGTGGGCGCCAACAACCTGACACGAACCCACCAGCACACATATATGTCTGTAAGAAAGTACTGAAAACAACCTCACAAACAAGGGAAACAGAACTCCAAAGGTCCGGAAGTCCACCAACAACACCACCTCCAACTAGCCACCAGACTGGCTACAGCTCAGAACCTGGGGTATTCCAAAAGAAAACAGAATACCTCAGCAAGCAAAAATCAAGGTAAAACTGCATGAAAGAGTCAACCAAAGGACAAAATAACAGAAAACATGCAGTAGAAAGAGTCACAACTGTCCAAACAGGACCACAAGAAATGCACAACGTGCAAAGAAACAGCAACGATCCAGCCCAGGAACCACATCCTGCAGGGCCTACTAGGCTACCAAGAGCCAGAATGCTGCAAACTACCAAAGAAGAAACTTCTAACACCCTAATCTGCGGGAAGTGATAGTAGCAAAAACAACAACGAGGAACCGGATCGAAGGCAAACGCAGTCCCCCAATCCACCATGTCCAAGTCAAAAGCTCGAGGGTCAACACGTGAAAACACAAGGGACCTTCCACCCGACATGCCCAGCCCGTACCTGAAGCAAGAAATCCATGGGTGGCCTTGGCTATATCACACAACTCCACCCCCATAAAGAGCTACAACCACCACTACTATTCACGACCCACGATTCGGCCTTTAGGAAAATAAAGAAAACGGCCGACAAGGAAAACCCAGAAATACAACTGGAAAATCCACTCGGAAACGAAATACAAGGTAAAGGAAGAGTGTTGAAATAAACCAACACGACTAGGCGTTGAGTGAAACGCACTCAGCGCCTACCTAAACTTTGGCGTTGAGTGAGCTAGCCTCACTCACCGCCAAAATTATACCACTACCCACAAGCCCACTAAAGAATGCGGAGCTCGACGACAGTCGAACGACCAAGGCAGAAGATCCAGAACTCGAGTAGTTGCTTGCCACTTGAGTATCTAAACTCCCGCACTCGAAACCATCTAAATTCGCTTATCAACAGAAAATATACAAAGCGCACGATCAGTGTCACACGATCAGTGGTCGTGCGCACTCATCGGCTGATGATCGTGCGAAACGAACCTGGAAAACCTGACAGAAAACCTAGCAACTGCGCACGATCAGTGTCGCACGATCAGTGGTCGTGCGCACTGATGTCAGCGCTCGTGCGATTGCCCGAGACAGAACTTTGGAAACTGAAGTTTATACGCGCATGAACAGAGGCACATGACCAGTGGTCGTGCGCCCTAAAGGTTGATGACCGTGCGCGGTCAACCTGCACCGTTTGGAATTTCCCGAACGACACCGGAACGCGCACACGACTCACGCCACTGCAGTAGCAGTAGACAACTCTCAACGCCGCACGCTACTACCATTCAAACTATGCCTAACCATTCGAATAATATCTTAACGAAGGAAATTGGCAACCACACCCCCCCCTCCTAACTCTCCCTCTCGGCTATGCCCGAACCAGAGCAACAATCAGAGCAAGGGAAACAACGGCTTCACGCCGACAATTTGGATTCCAAACACCACAACATAGGGGGGGTTTCAGTAGGTAGAACTAAGCCCTATAGTTAGCAAGAAAATGAGAACAACAAGGCCTCTAACCTGGGCTAACCGGGATTTCAATTTCAGCAAATAAAATCAAAGAAAACACTTGGCAAGGGCAAGAATACCACTTGCCTCAAATCTCAGCGAAGCTTTGGACTGCTTTTCTCCTCTTCGCACGGATCAAAATGGCCGCAACACCTAGAATAAAGATTTGGCCATTAATGGCGGAAAACTTCCAAAACCGAAAATTCCAATCCTTCCAAAACTCCACGAAAATCAAATTTCTTACCGCAGGAATGAAGGTCTCGATGAGAGCAATCCGTATCCACTCTCGGAATCAAATTCCGTCCACAAACGCTCCGGGAATCGGCGTCCGAAGGGAAGGCTCGGCGGTTACTCGTTTCTCTCGTACAAGGCCGGCGGTTTTCTATCGTGAAGAAGATGAAGATCGGCTCCTATCATTCTAATACTATATATATATATATATATATAATTATATAATTATATTATTAATTACAAAATTACATAAAGCACCAAATCGACTCGAAAATCGATTCACCTCGGAATTCGACGAAATTCGCACCGTAGCTAAATATCCACGCTACGAACACAACGGCGAAGTCGAAATTAACTTTCGACGAACAGAACTTGAGTTACACCCAAACGAAGCCAAACACAAACATCCCCCCGAGAGGCCTCACCGGTCACCAAAACGACTCGGTTTGCTAGGGAGATCTTGCCAACAGGCTACCAAACAGGGCACTCAGTTCTAAGGAGCTAAACCATACTCCACACATGGCACAAGCCACGGAAACGCGTCATCGTAACGCCAACCGAGAATAAAAATAATCGCTGAACAAAAAACGGGGCGTTACAGTCACTCCCCCTAAAAGAAAGTTTCGTCCCGAAACTTTACGCACAACCCTCCTACAAAACAAGGACAAGCAACAAACAGAAGTTACAAAGGGAAACATACCGATCAAATCAGAGAAACAGGTGAGGGTACGCCCTTCTCATGGCCGACTCTAGCTCCCAAGTCGCGCTCTCCAAATCCTGATTCTTCCATAGAATTTTCACCATCGGTATGGACTTTTTTCGCAGCACACGCTCCTGAGTATCCAAAATACGAACTGGCACCTCAACGAAAGAGAGGTTGGGCTCTAACTGGGGCACAACATCCAAGAGTTGCCCACTGCTGCGCACACACTTCTGCAATTGGCTAACATGAAAAACATTATGAACACCAGGGAAGTTTGCTGGCAAATCCAATCTATATGCAGACACACCAATCCGCTCCAAGACCTCAAACGGGCCCACATACCTTGGGTCCAATTTCCGATTTTTACCAAATCTCTTCACACCAACCATTGGAGAAACCTTGAGGTATACATGATCCCCTACTAAAAACTCCAAAGCAGACCTACGCCGATTGGCGTTCTTTTCATACCTCTCCTGGGCTAAACGAAGCTTCTCCCGAATAAGCTTCACGGCGACTTCCATCTCTTCTAGAGCATCAGGACCCAACAAAGGCTTCTCACCAGCCTCAGCCCAAAACAACGGAGTCCTACAGCGCCTCCCATACAAAGCTTCGAATGGAGCCATCTGCAAGCTTTCCTGATAACTGTTATTATAAGCAAATTCCATGAGTCGCAGACGCTCATCCCACGCTCCACCGTGGTCTAAAATATAGCACCGGATCATATCCTCAACAATCTGATTGACCCGCTCCGTCTGCCCATTGGTCTGAGGGTGGTACGCAGTAGAATACCTCAGATCCGTACCCAAACCCTCCTGCAGACTCTGCCAAAAACGAGAAGTAAACCGGGAGTCTCGATCAGAAATGATGCTAACCGGCACATCGTGGAGTCGGATGACTTCATTCAAGAACAACTCCGCTATCTTCTTCATCGGGTAATCAATCTTATAAGGCACGAAGTGAGCACACTTCGTCAATCTATCCACTATAACCCAAACAGAATCAAATCCTCTCGGGGATTTTGGCAAACCCGTAATGAAGTCCATTGATATACTCTCCCACTTCCAAGTCGGGATATCTAGCGGAGTCAACTTACCACCGGGCCTTCCATGATCGGCCTTCACACGCTTGCAAGTGTGACACTTAGCAACATATCGGGCTATATCTCCTTTCATACCGTTCCACCAAGCAATTTGCCTTAAGTCACGGTACATCTTCGTAGATCCTGGATGGTAGGCAACGCTGGAACCATGAGCCTCACTGCAAATCATACTCTTAATGTCCCCAACAGCGGGAACGCAAAACCTGCCGCGGTACTTCAAAGTACCCGCATCATCAATAGAAAAATCTGGCAACTCTCCCTTCTCTGTCCTGGTAAAAAGGTGCAACAGATCCGGATCGTCCTTCTGATGCAGTCTAGTCAAAGAAATCCAGGACGGCTCTTCCACTGATAAGCTACTCTGCAAACTACAGCATCCCACTGAAATTTCCATAAGGAGGAACTCCTCAACTAATCGATCGGCGGAGAGGTTAAAGATCTTTCCCGTCTTTCGGCTCAGGGCTTCGGCCACCACATTGGCCTTGCCCGGATGATACTGGATTTCCACATCATAATCCGCCACATACTCAAGCCACCGCCGTTGACGCAGATTCAACTCCTTCTGCGTGAACACGTACTTCAGGCTCTTATGGTCAGTAAAAATCTTGCACTGAGCCCCATAAAGTAAGTGTCTCCACAACTTCAACGCATAGATAACCGTTGCAAACTCAAGGTCATGCGTTGGATAATTCTTCTCATGAGTCTTCAGCTGCCTTGACCCATAAGCGATTACTTTTCCATCCTGCATTAATACGCATCCCAGTCCTATATGTGAAGCATCCACATATACATCATAATCCATGCCCTCAGTAGGAAGGGTCAGAACGGGAGCAGTACACAATCTCCTCTTTAACTCCTGAAAAGCTTCTTCGCACTTCTCGCTCCAAACAAATGCCACATTCTTCTGAGTCAGCTTGGTCAACGGTGCGGCTAGAGAAGAGAAACCCTCCACGAATCTCCTGTAATAGCCAGCCAACCCTAAGAAACTTCTGATCTCCTTAGGAGTATTCGGCCTACTCCAATCCGTCACTGCTGCAATCTTTTCTGGGTCAACCAAGATCCCATCCTTGTTCACCACGTGGCCTAGAAAAGAAACCTGAGGCAACCAAAATTCGCACTTGCTCAACTTGGCGAATAACTTGTGGCTCCTCAACTCTGATAGGACCAAATGCAAATGCTGCTCGTGCTCCTCAGCACTGCGAGAATAAACCAACACGTCATCAATGAAGACCACAACGAACTTGTCTAGGAAATCCTTGAACACCCTGTTCATCATATCCATGAAGGCTGATGGTGCGTTGGTCAGACCAAACGACATCACCTAAAACTCAAAGTGCCCATGCCTCGACCTAAACGCAGTCCGTGGAATATCTGCCTCACGGATCCTGAGCTGATGATAGCCCGAACGAAGATCGATCTTGGAGAACACCGTGCTACCACGCAACTGGTCAAATAAATCATCGATCCTCGGCAGAGGGTACCTGTTCTTGATAGTGACCTTGTTCAACTCTCTATAGTCGATGCAAAGCCGCATCGACCCATCTTTCTTCTTTACGAACAAAACAGGAGCACCCCAAGGCGACGAACTCTGCCTGATAAAACCTTTAGCCAACAACTCATCTAACTGAATTCGCAACTCCTCTAACTCACGAGGGGCCATCCGGTACGGCGCCTTGGCAATAGGACGCGTACCCGGCTCCAAATCAATAACAAACTCCACATCCCGCTCAGGAGGGATACCAGGAAGATCATCAGGAAAAACATCGGCGAAACCACGAACAATAGGAATCTCCTCCAAGCGTGGCACGCTATCAACGGTTCCAACCGCCAAGACTAAACAAACACAACAATCAGAAAGAAACAATCTCTGAACACATACAGCAGAGAGAACAGGAGAATCCTGACACGGATCAGCATACACGCTGCCGGGCTAACCGTCGTCCCTGATGAAGTCCAAGCGCTTTCCTTTGCACTGAATGACCGCATCATACCGAGAGAGCCAGTCCATGCCCAAAATGACATCGAAGTCCTCTAGATCAATCATCTTCAGATCCGCCTTCGCAAGAAAATCCCCCAACAAAACCGGGCAATCCAAAATACCCAAATCTGACAACACAGATTCACCAGAGGGAAACTTGACACGGAAGGAATCCCGAACACGATCTAGAGACAACCGATGACGCTCCACAAAGGCTCTAGCCACGAACGAGTGGGTAGCGCCGGAGTCAAACAGAACACGCGCCCAGCGGTTCTTCACCTTAAATTTCCCTATAGGAACGCACAAAGCTAAGGAACTAGCACAACAGTACCGCAAATAAACTAGCAACTAAACTACCAGGCTAGAAAGAAAACAACAAACTACTAACCTGAGATCACCTGGGCCGAAGTCTGAGCCTCCTCGGAAGAAATCACGTTCAGCTTCCCTTTTCCCTTGTCCACACGCTGAGGTGGAGGTAATGCCTGCAATGGAACGGCTGGAAGAGCTGACTGGACCTGAGGACACCTCGACTTAACGTGACCCTTCTGCCCACACTGATAGCAGACTCTATCCCTGGACCAAAACTGGGCTGCATCATGCCCGGATCGCTTGCAAACTGAACAGGAGACATCTCTCCCAGGAGCACCCTGAATAGCATGAACTTGCTCCTTCTTCTGAGCTGCCGCCTTCTTGAAACACCTCTCAACAGGATGGCCTGACCGGCCACAAAAACTGCACACCACCCTGCTCCTCTTTCCCGGAACAGCATCGGGTACCAGGGGTTTCTTCTCCTCTACCAACTTCCTCTTATCCTTCCTCAACTGCTGGCCTCTGCTCTTCGCCGTCTCAATGGCCTCAACCTTAAGAGCAGCCTCTACAACTCCAGCATAAGTCACTGTCCCATAAGCACTGGCCAACTGCTGCACCTCACTCCTCAAACCACCGAGGAATCGCTTAACTCGATCAGCCTCAACGCTGACCAATCCAGGGGCAAAACGGCTCAACTTACTAAACTCTATCTCATACTCACCCACCGTGAGCTGCCTTTGCTTCAGATAGAGGAAATCATTCATGAGGCGGTCACGCTCGACCGAGGGTAAGAACTTCCTCAACAGCATCTCCTTGAACACTTCCCAAGAGCATCCGGCTACCAGGCTCTCCTTCTCTCTCAGCCACCAACTCTTAGCCAAACCTTTAAGCTGATAGGCGGCTATCATCACCCTCTGATCATCTGAATTCCCTGAGTACGAGAACATCTCCTCCATGGAGATCAGCCAGTCGTCTATCACCATGAAATCTGCCTTTCCATCATAAGTGGGAGGGCTCAGCCTCTGAAACTGCGAGATGAAGGCCATCTCTGCTGGCACCACCACTGGAGGCCTCAAGGGTGCAGGAGGAGGAGGAACAGCTAACCCCCCTGCAGGAACTTGCGCACCCTGAGCCTGCCCTGCCACAACTGCCACCAAAGACTGAATCTGGGCTTGCACCTCCTCCAACTGCCTACCCATAGCTTCGCTACTCTGACGCAGACCCTCGATCACCGCATCGTTCTGAGCTCCAGAAGATTCACCCTCAGACAGGGGAGTCGATCGAGTCGCAGGACGCCTAGCCATCCTAAAAAAAAAATTCAATACAACGCAAATCAGATCCAAATCCCACGACGAGAACCGACTACCAGTACAGACAATACATATGTAGATATAGACTTAAAGCTACCAAACTTGCTCTGAGAGTTTATCTTCTTCACAATAAGTAGATGATATGCCCTAACCTAGGATGGTTAACCACCACCTCACCAACTCTTGTGCCTAGATCGGATGCATGAACTTATGTTAGTTTGAAAATTTATGTGTGTACATATGTCATCCTGCAAATCTTTAGCTCGGCGCGTTGTGCTTATGCAATGTTATGATATGCATGATTGTGTTATGCATTCTAAAAAGGCCCTAATGCATGATATGAGCGGCGTACACATGAAAATGTTATGCATCCCATACTACATAACATTTCCATGCAACGAAAAAGAAACGCGCTAGTCGCAGTCATGTGGTGAGGTTATGCATCCCATACTACATAACCCTCACATGTAGCCCCTATGGTGGATCCATATACGAACACATATTATGCATCCCATACTACATAATATGCCCCGTATACTTCATGTTATGCTATGAGTGTAGTGTTTGTGCTTTTGCCAAGACGTGCTGATGACATATCGGTGTGTGAATGACATGATGCTGAACTACTAAAAGCATCCAAGGAAGGTTGCCCAACTAACTTGTCAAGCAACCTCCCTCTGATACCAACTGTCACAACCCGCATTTTCTCTGAATTAAGAATTATCAGAGTAGGAGAAAACACGCGTCGTGATGCCACGTCAAGCAGGGGATAACTGCTGACGCTCAGGCAAATCCAACTACAATCTTTATGCAAGGAAATCATGTGCTTAATGAATAGAAAAATCAGTTATGTTTAGAGTCCGTATCCCTCGGCTCAGTGGATCATCTAGTCCACAAAAGAAAACAATATTTAAACGCTGCGGAAAAATACTTTGATTAGGTTTTACACCCTAAAGAGCGCATAAGGGTCCCAAGAGAACCACTCATACTATGCAAGACACTACACTTAGTTTATATAATGTATATAAGAAAACGGTTTTCGTACGTGATTTGGAAAGTAGTGATTAAGTTTACAAAACATGCTGGTCATGAGCTTCATTTATAATAGTAATTATAGTTTAAAAATAACTAGCAACCTAGCATAAAACCTTCTCAAAACAAGTAGACTATCTCCAAAAAATAAATGGTAGCAGCAATAGTATATATCTAGTACAAGGTAAAAACTACTAGTGGGCGCCAACAACCTGACACGAACCCACCAGCACACATATATGTCTGTAAGAAAGTACTGAAAACAACCTCACAAACAAGGTAAACAGAACTCCAAAGGTCCGGAAGTCCACCAACAACACCACCTCCAACTAGCCACCAGACTGGCTACAGCTCAGAACCTGGGGTATTCCAAAAGAAAACAGAATACCTCAGCAAGCAAAAATCAAGGTAAAACTGCATGAAAGAGTCAACCAAAGGACAAAATAACAGAAAACATGCAGTAGAAAGAGTCACAACTGTCCAAACAGGACCACAAGAAATGCACAACGTGCAAAGAAACAGCAACGATCCAGCCCAGGAACCACATCCTGCAGGGCCTACTAGGCTACCAAGAGCCAGAATGCTGCAAACTACCAAAGAAGAAACTTCTAACACCCTAATCTGCGGGAAGTGATAGTAGCAAAAACAACAACGAGGAACCGGATCGAAGGCAAACGCAGTCCCCCAATCCACCATGTCCAAGTCAAAAGCTCGAGGGTCAACACGTGAAAACACAAGGGACCTTCCACCCGACATGCCCAGCCCGTACCTGAAGCAAGAAATCCATGGGTGGCCTTGGCTATATCACACAACTCCACCCCCATAAAGAGCTACAACCACCACTACTATTCACGACCCACGATTCGGCCTTTAGGAAAAATAAAGAAAACGGCCGACAAGGAAAACCCAGAAATACAACTGGAAAATCCACTCGGAAACGAAATACAAGGTAAAGGAAGAGTGTTGAAATAAACCAACACGACTAGGCGTTGAGTGAAACGCACTCAGCGCCTACCTAAACTTTGTCGTTGAGTGAGCTAGCCTCACTCACCGCCAAAATTATACCACTACCCACAAGCCCACTAAAGAATGCGGAGCTCGACGACAGTCGAACGACCAAGGCAGAAGATCCAGAACTCGAGTAGTTGCTTGCCACTTGAGTATCTAAACTCCCGCACTCGAAACCATCTAAATTCGCTTATCAACAGAAAATATACAAAGCGCACGATCAGTGTCGCACGATCAGTGGTCGTGCGCACTCATCGGCTGATGATCGTGCGAAACGAACCTGGAAAACCTGACAGAAAACCTAGCAACTGCGCACGATCAGTGTCGCACGATCAGTGGTCGTGCGCACTGATGTCAGCGCTCGTGCGATTGCCCGAGACAGAACTTTGGAAACTGAAGTTTATACGCGCACGAACAGAGGCACACGACCAGTGGTCGTGCGCCCTAAAGGTTGATGACCGTGCGCGGTCAACCTGCACCGTTTGGAATTTCCCGAACGACACCGGAACGCGCACACGACTCACGCCACTGCAGTAGCAGTAGACAACTCTCAACGCCGCACGCTACTACCATTCAAACTATGCCTAACCATTCGAATAATATCTTAACGAAGGAAATTGGCAACCACACCCCCCTCCTAACTCTCCCTCTCGGCTATGCCCGAACCAGAGCAACAATCAGAGCAAGGGAAACAACGGCTTCACGCCGACAATTTGGATTCCAAACACCACAACATAGGGGGGGTTTCAGTAGGTAGAACTAAGCCCTATAGTTAGCAAGAAAACGAGAACAACAAGGCCTCTAACCTGGGCTAACCGGGATTTCAATTTCAGCAAATAAAATCAAAGAAAACACTTGGCAAGGGCAAGAATACCACTTGCCTCAAATCTCAGCGAAGCTTTGGACTGCTTTCCTCCTCTTCGCACGGATAAAAATGGCCGCAACACCTAGAACAAAGATTTGGCCATTAATGGAGGAAACCTTCCAAAACCGAAAATTCCAATCCTTCCAAAACTCCACGAAAATCGAATTTCTTACCGCAGGAATGAAGGTCTCGACGAGAGCAATCCGTATCCACTCTCGGAATCGAATTCCGTCCACAAACGCTCCGGGAATCGGCGTCCGAAGGGAAGGCTCGGCGGTTACTCGTTTCTCTCGTACAAGGCCGGCGGTTTTCTATCGTGAAGAAGATGAAGATCGGCTCCTATCATTCTAATACTATATATATATATAATTATATAATTATATTATTAATTACAAAATTACATAAAGCACCAAATCGACTCGAAAACCGATTCACCTCGGAATTCGACGAAATTCGCACCGTAGCTAAATATCCACGCTACGAACACAACGGCGAAGTCGAAATTAACTTTCGACGAACAGAACTCGAGTTACACCCAAACGAAGCCAAACACAAACATCCCCCCGAGAGGCCTCACCGGTCACCAAAACGACTCGGTTTGCTAGGGAGATCTTGCCAATAGGCTACCAAACAGGGCACTCAGTTCTAAGGAGCTAAACCATACTCCACACATGGCACAAGCCACGGAAACGCGTCATCGTAACGCCAACCGAGAATAAAAATAATCGCTGAACAAAAAACGGGGCGTTACAATCGTAACCTGGCGGAGTGTACTAGATAGAATATGAATGTGTCAGCGATGATTGCGCTAGGATAGCTAGTGAGTAGAAACTTAGGGACACACCCTCTATCACACCCTTTACTGGGGGGCATGACAAGTACGAATGATGACGTACACGATAGAGGTTGCACTGGAATTATCGAAAGTGGACTCAAAGGGATACGTTTATAGGATACGCCTACGACCCTGGGGTCATGCCCGTGACACCCAGGCATGCACTTAGATTCCTTTAGTATTTCGGCTCGGGATCACATCTACATCAGGATCAAGCTATACGCCCTAGGTCACGCCTGTGACTAATGTCTCACACCCATTTCTTGGGGGCGGGTGTACTTGGAAAAATTACCAAATTGCATAAAACCCTAAAAAATATTAATAAAACATAATTAGAATGCAAAATATATAATGGAGAGATTTATTTTAGGAAACATATGAAAATACTACTAATTAAAAAAATATTATCCTAAATTAAATACTAAAACTATGTATAAATTTTACTCATGAGACTCATACCATGAGGCATGGGTAAGAAACCCTTCTTAGACTCAAACAAGCTAAACTTCTTTAACAACTTCTCACTGTAGGTACTCTTAGTCAAACCTAGTAACATTTTTGATCTATCTCTATTGATATTAATACCAAGTATATAAGTCACTTTACCCAAGTAGTACAAAGAAAAGTAATCCCTTAGCCTGTTCTTAACAGCTTGCAAGGTCGGAATGTCATTCTCAATCAATAGTATGTCATTTACATACAATATTAGGAAAATAACAATGCTTTCACTAATCCTCTTATAAATATAAGACTTATCTTTGTTTTTGATGAAACCAAAATAATTGATTTTCTCATCAAAATATAGATTCCAACATCGAGAAGCATGTTTTAATCCATAAATGGACCATTATCGCTTGAATATTTTCGTGTCTTCATTTAAAGATATTAAACTCTCGGGTTATGTTATATACACTTCGTCAAGGAAGTTTTCATTAAAGAAATCAATTTTGACTTTCATTTTCTAGATCTTGTAATCATAATACGCAACAATAACAAGCAAAATTTTGATGGACTTTATCATCGCAATAGGGAAAAAGTTCTCATCACAATCATCACCAGGAGTTTGCTTGAAAACTTTAGTCACCAATTGCCCTTTGAATATCTGTACATTCTTATCCATATTGATCATATTTTTGAAGACCCAATTGTACCATATGGGTCGTACACCTTAAGATGGTTCCACCATATTCCAAACTTGGTTTGCATACAAGGAGTCTATTTTAGATTTCATGACACCATGCCACTTCTTTGAGTCTGGTCCATTCATAGTCTCTTGGTAGGTTGCATGCTCGTCTTCATGATCCAGAAGCAACACATTATCGATTTGAGACATGAAAATCCATATATCTTAGGTTAAACTAAAGGTATACCGGATCTACGTAGGACGTGTGTTTCTTTAGTATTCTCTTTATCTATAACAACTTGTAGTCATTACTTAGGTTCAAATTCTGGTTAATTTTTAGTTAGTGGTTCTTGAAATTCTTTTAGTTTTATCTTAGTAGTCTTTCTGTATAAGAACTCTTTCTCTATAGAGACACCAGTTCTTGTGATAAAAATTTTGCACTCAGACCAGTTATATAAATAATGTCCTATAGTTTCCTTAGGATACCTTACTAGATAATATTTATCTAATTTGGTCTCAAATTTGTCATGCATTTGATGTCACACGTATGCCTCACAACTCCGGATCTTAATGAAAGATAAACTAGGATGCTTTCCTGTCCATATATCACAATGTCAAAACATGATTTAGTGTGATGGCAGTTGTTTTTAAAGTAAATCGCCAATAGGAAATGAGCAGATCTGCATGACTCATCATTGACTATACCATGTCTAATACAGTATGATTTCTCTTATCAAAAACACTATTATGTTGTGGTGTTCTCGATAGAGTGAGCTATGATACAATACTACACTCTTTTAGATGATCATGAATCTAATGACTCAAATATTTGTGTACTCGATTAGATCGGAGTACTTTAATTATCTTTCCTACTTGGTTATGTACTTCATTCTAAAATTCCTTGAACCTTTTGAATGATTCTTATTTGTTCTTCATATGAAACATATATCAATATCTAGTAAAATCATCAGTAAATGTAATAAAGTAGTAGAAATCTGAAAGTCTTTAGTTTCAAGGATAACTACACAACAAGAGGTGGGGTGGGTTAATAGGTTTCTTAGTCTTCTGCGACTATCTTTTCTTTTTTGTGTTGTAGTTAAGTTATATATTTCTTTCAAGATAATTACATAAAGCACACATAAGATTTATAGTAGTTTCGCAGATTATGGGTACGCCCACTATTCCTCCAACCTTTCTAAAAGCTTGTTAGACAAGGCACTTCTCCAAATCTCTGCTCCACAAAGCTTACACCACAGATCCATCTAGATCTCTCAGTCTCCTCCAAGACTTACCTCAGGCACAAAGCCCTACCTCAGATCCAAGACTAGATAGTACAGCTCAGTGATCCAAAGATCACCTTCCTCAGACTTGAGCACAAGTCCAACACACAGGCTGGGAGGATTGCCCTACCATAGAGAGAATGACTCTCCTACAGCTCAGGCACAAGGCCCTGCCTCAGATCCAATGATTGATCCTACAACTAAGGCACAAGGGCCCTACACTCAGAGAGAATGACTCTCCTACCTCAGAGAATAAATCTCCTATAGCTCAGGCCCGCATGCCCTACATCAGATCCATAACTAGATCCTACTCTCAGTCTTTATAAATTCAGGATTACAACTCAAATCCAATGGATCCTACAGAAAAAGGAGTTGGTTGTTGATTTGACTCCAGAGAAATTTCTCTAAGCCTTCTTCCCGAGCTGAGTAAATCATAGCCCTCACTTCTTCTCAACAACAGGAAGGCTGATTTTCAAGAATTTGATGCTTGTGCTGGAAGTATCTTGTAGTGAACGTCTTCTTCTTGAACTGATTGTGAATGTTAGTCCTATCTTTGATTCCACAGAGATAGTTCTCTTAGCCTTCTTTTTCCTGAACTTAGACAACTTAGTCTTATCTCCTTCAAAGCAATAAGACTATTGATCTTCAAGTTGACTTGGCTTATGCTGAGAAGTAACCTGCAAAGTACTACTTCTTTAAGCCTTGATTGTAGTTGAGTTTAAAACTGAGTACTTGAAGATGAGCAGCTTCTATAAGCTTTCTCTGCTTCTTCCTGAACTGAGAAAGAAACTCAGTCCAAACTTATTCTTCACAGCTCAAGAAAGTGTTCTTCAGGAATGATCTGCTAGGGTTATGAAGTATTGCAGCTAGGGTTTTCCTTGGATGAAGATTTTCTGTAGTTTTAAAATATTATCCAAACTAAAATCTCAAATAGACAAGCGTACCTATCGAAATATAGTATAGGAAATGTCGTATTAGACTCGGGGCCTGTTGAGTACTCCTACTCTCGCAAATTAAAATTATTTTATCGAAGTATAAGAAAGAGGTTGAATTAACTATAGGAGGAAGGTAAACTAAAAAAACTAGCACTTGATCTAGACTCCCTTTGAATTCAAATAAACTTCTATAAAATGAAAACTCTAATTTACCTACTTCGACCGTGGAGGTTCCTAAAGTACGAAAGCGTCTCTCTCGAGCACATGCTTTTGACTATCCTTAGGTTGATCGATTAAGACCTCTAGGCCAGTCGAAACCCCTAAGCTTGCTTTACGCGGTAAACCCCACTATTGGATTTGACTCCAATCCGGAAGATCCATGTCATCCTCTCTCGAGGAGTGCATGCGGCTCCTTCTATCTTTGAGCGATCTACTCGTATCCGCAACCTCTCGGTCATTTAAGATACGGATCTAGGATCGAAAACGTATTCGCGAAATATTAATTCGATACAAAGTAATTCAAAGATAAATAGATAGCGATAAATAAAGAGTTTGATAAAAAGAGTTTATTCACTTTCAAAGTTTATCATGATCAAGTACTTAGGAAAATTAGCGACTTGGCATGATATAAAAGATACAAGGAAAGAAGAAAAGGAAGAACATGGTTGCAAAGAGAAAGTACTTGAATTAAAATTACAAAAGTAAAACTAAATTATGAAATAGAAATTACAAGAAAGAAATGCTGAGAAACAGAAAACTAAGCTACAAAATACTCCTAAAATTGGCTCCTAATCCTCTTCCTGAGCTTCTGGACTCATCTGCTATTTATAGATTTTTTTGCTTGGGAGTCACGCCCATTGGTCACGCCCGTGACCTAGGGCATGTCAGGCTCGGAAACTGCAGTCTTGAAAGCCCGGGAACGTTGGAGAAAAACCGCCAAAAATCGCCGTTTTGCGGGTCACGCCCCTAGGTCACGCTCGTGACCTAGGGCGTGTCTAGTCTGTTACAGGAAACGGAGGGAATGGAAACGACGGGAAGTAATTCTGGCATTTTTGAAGTGGTCACGCCCTAGGTCACGCCCGTGACCTAGGGCGTGTCTGACTGGGTCAGCAAAACGGTTTGAAACGGCGTAATCTGGGATTAATTTGGGAGTTTCTGGTAGGTCACACCCTAGGTCACGCCCGTGACAGGGGGCGTGTACTTGAGAAATGTTGCAGAATTGTCCCGGGAAGATTTCTGGATAAAATTATTTTTTTTTGACCTAGACACGCCCGTGACTCAAATGTCACGCCCGTGTCACAAGCGTGTACTTGTGAAATTCTCCAGAATTGTAGAGGACGTCGTCCTCTTTCCGATGACTGGTTGCACGTCCCATAACTCTTCCTGGTTTGAAAGTTATGACCATTTGAAGTTGAGCTATCCGTTACCAAAAATGTTCATTTTCACCGCTTCAACTTCTGATCAGTCCTGCAAGCTCCAAATTGCTATTCACAGCCCAGATTGACCTAAAATATGAAAATAAAGCAATTATAATCATAATTACTAAAATATAACTATAATCTTATTATTAATTAAATAAAAACTAAATGAAAATAACTATAATTAGTGACTTATCAAATACCCCCATACTTAATCTTTTGCTATTCCAGAGCAAAACTATGAGAAGTACTTATAAGAAATTTATATTTTTTAATTTAAACTAAAAATTCATTAAATCAAAAGAAAGTTAAAAATAAAATTTAGCGATTTAAATATTAAATCCTAAACTATGAAATTAAAATGTACAGAGAAAGGTATTTAGCAAAAATTTCTCATATAAATTAATTAGAATTCAAAATTAAGTAATTTAGCAAACAAAATTAGATTAGAATTATTCATATTATTACTAAAAAGAAACTTGTAAGAAATTTTTAACTACTACTTATGCTCTCTTAGTATTTTAATTTACTTCTAAAACCATTTTTTTAGGATTTAGGGAAAAGGAAAATGATGAGTTTTTGGATTGGGGGTGATGAATTTTATCCTCTCACCCCACACATTTTTCTTTTGATATTTGCATATGTTTACAAAGAAAATGATGGATTTTATCCTCTCATTTTCCATGACATATGAACAAATATTTTTTCTCCTCAAATCAAAACAAAAATTAAATGGGAGTAATGAATTTTATTCTTTTACTCCTATTTTTTATTTGGGGATTGCATATGTGTACCAAGGAATTTATAAGTCCCATGACATATGATCTAACTTAAAAAAAAATTGCATATGTGTACCAAGGGATGATGAATTTTATCCTCTCATCCCTATGACATATGATCTAACAAGAAAATTAAAACAAAGGGAAGGTTACACAAAATTTAGATTAAATTAAAATAATTAGAGAGCAACTATAGTAAATTTAGAATTTCCTAAGAATCTTTAAGCATAAATGATTATAATTAAAATCAAAAGATTGTTAAACTAAACACTATAAAATTGAAACTAATTAGAATTAAGAGATAAAGAAGTAAATAAGGTTCTCTAAACAAAATTAAATCATAAGTTTATTTCTCAAAATTAAATCGCTAAAAATTAATTTAACTAACTATGATAAAATAAAAGACTAGCAATTATAAAAATTATAAAAATTCTATAAATAAACTCAATTAAATTGATGAAAATCACATAAAATTAAGTAGGGGTTTATTTTTTTTTTTTTAAATTTTTTTTAAGATAACAATACTAAAACAAAGAAAAGATAAATTAAAATCCTAATTTTTTTTGTTATTTCTTGGACTTCCCAAGGGCTACCCAGTGACGGGTTTGCAAGGTACTAGGCGGTTTTATGGGATGAAAGCCCAACACGGCCCTTTCCAAGAAATTAATTTTCGATTTTCTATTTTTTTTTGTATTTTTGATAATAAAAAGAAAACAATTTTTTTTTTGTATTTTTAAAGATTTTCTTCAAATTTTTTTTTTTGAAATAAAAACATTAAATGGATTCCACCCCCATACCTAAAAATAAACATTGTCCCCAATGTTTACAAGTTAAGTAGGAGGGGAAAAATGCAATAAAAAAATTGCAATAATTTAAAGATAATCAAGGGGTGTCTCCCACGAGCGCTTTTCTTTTTCCCGTCTTTATGCTAGAGGATTTGGGTTATGAAAAAGGGAAATAAAAATTGAAGTGTAAGGGCAACTCCCTTAATTACCGCTTTGGCGAAGAAGCAAAAGTCGCTCGCCCGACTACTCCTCCGCTGTCCTCTTGATTTTCCTTGTTGTAGCAGTTGACTGGAAAATGTAAATTCAAATCACCTATCAATACCTGAGGTGATTTGAATTTTTGTAGAGGAGCGGCAAATGGATCGTGGATGACGTTTAATTGCAACGACTCCTCTTCTACATAAAAATCGTTAGTATAAGGAAAATCAAAAGTAAGCATTTCAGAAAAATCTTCGCAAGGAGGAGGTTCTTGCAAAGGTATAAGATTAGGCTCCGGTTGTTTATTTTCTAAAATTAATTTTTTATCCAAAATTTTACTGGAAATAAAATCATTGGACGCATCAGGATCAAAAATTTTTGCTCCTAAAAAGTCATAAATTGTGCATGGAGGAGAAAAAGTGGAAGTCGTAGGAGGAGACACATGTTCTTCTTCTACTTCGTCCATAACGTCCATACACCTAACAAACTCTTGAAATAAGAGTTTTTCCTCTTCTTTGGTATAAACAACTACGGGGGTACATGAAGAGTCATGTTCCGCCAAAGGTAAAAGTTTTAAAGAAGGAGAAAAATTCTTAGGACAAGCAAATAATTTTTTCTAAAGTTTTGGGAGGATCAACTTGAAATTGTGTAAAGTCCCAAAGATTAGAAGAAGTGGGTGGTGTGATAAAAGAAGAACAAGAATTAGGATCTAAATAATTGTTCTCATAACTCGAAAAATTTTCCGGTTGATCTTGCGAACAAGAAAAACCAGTAGCCGAGGTGGAAGAAGAATTATTTAAATCAAAATACTTATTCGTATTTAAATTTGAAAAAGTATTTTCATGAAAATTAGAAGAATAGGAAAAATTATTTTCATGAAAATTAGAAAAAAAATTATCATAAAAGTGAGAATAGTTATTTTCATAATTATTATAGAAATTATTTTCATAAGAAAGATTTTTATAAAAATTATAATGATAACAATATTCACTTTGATGAGAACCACCACAATAATAACAAACAATTTGGCGTTGTCTTGCGGCTTTCAAAAGATTTACTTTGTGTGTAAGCTCGGCAATTTTAGCGGCCAATTGTGATAACATTTTTTTTATAAAAGAAAATAAAAACAACCGTTAGCTAATTGAAATGAATTTGAAAAAGAAAAGGAAGAGTAGAAAAGGAGCTGGAGAAAGAGAATGATAAAAGTAATAAAATTTGCGCTTTCAAAATATCAACAAAAATTCCCCGGCAACGGCGCCAAAAACTTGATGAAGATTTTCTGTAGTTTTAAAATATTATCCCAACTAAAATCTCAAATAGGCAAGCGTACCTATCGAATATAGTATAGGAAATGTCGTATTAGACTCGGGGCCTGTTGAGTACTCCTACTCACGCAAATTAAAATTATTTTATCGAAGTATAAGAAAGAGGTTGAATTAACTATAAGAGGAAGGTAAACTAAAAAAACTAGCACTTGATCTAGACTCCCTTTGAATTCAAATAAACTTCTATAAAATGAAAACTCTAATTTACCTACTTCGACCGTGGAGGTTCTTAAAGTACGAAAGCGTCTCTCTCGAGCTCATGCTTTTGACTAACCTTAGGTTGATCGATTAAGACCTCTCAGCCAGTCGAAACCCCTAAGCTTGCTTTACGCGGTAAACCCCACTATTGGATTTGACTCCAATCCGGAAGATCCATGTCATCCTCTCTCGAGGAGTGCATGCGGCTCCTTCTATCTTTGAGCGATCTACTCGTATCCGCAACCTCTCGGTCATTTAAGATACGGATCTAGGATCGAAAACGTATTCGCGAAATATTAATTCGATACAAAGTAATTCAAAGATAAATCGATAGCGATAAATAAAGAGTTTGATAAAAAGAGTTTATTCACTTTCAAAGTTTATCATGATCAAGCGCTTAGGAAAATTAGCGACTTGGCATGATATAAAAGATACAAGGAAAGAAGAAAAGGAAGAACATGGTTGCAAAGAGAAAGTACTTGAATTGAAATTACAAAAGTAAAACTAAATTATGAAATAGAAATTACAAGAAAGAAATGCTGAGAAACAGAAAACTAAGCTACAAAATACTCCTAAAATTGGCTCCTAATCCTCTTCCTGAGCTTCTGGACTCATCTGCTATTTATAGATTTTTCTTCTTGGGAGTCACGCCCATTGGTCACGCCCGTGACCTAGGGCGTGTCAGGCTCGGAAACTGCAGTCTTGAAAGCCCGGGAACGTTGGAGAAAAACCGCCAAAAATCGCCGTTTTGCGGGTCACGCCCCTAGGTCACGCCCGTGACCTAGGGCGTGTCTAGTCTGTTACAGGAAACGACGGGAATGGAAACGGCGGGAAGTAATTCTGGCGTTTCTGAAGTGGTCACGCCCTAGGTCACGCCCGTGACCTAGGGCGTGTCTGACTGGGTCATCAAAACGGTTTAAAACGGCGCAATCTGGGATTAATTTGGGAGTTTCTGGTAGGTCACGCCCTAGGTCACGCCCGTGACAGGGGGGCGTGTACTTGAGAAATGTTGCAGAATTGTCCCGGGAAGATTTCTGGATAAAATTATTTTTTTTTGACCTAGACACGCCCGTGACTCAAATTTCATGCCCGTGTCACGGGCGTGTACTTGTGAAATTCTCCAGAATTGTAGAGGACGTCGTCCTCTTTCCGATGACTGGTTGCACATCCCATAACTCTTCCTGGTTTGAAAGTTATGACCATTTGAAGTTGAGCTATCCGTTACCAAAAATGTTCATTTTCACCGCTTCAACTTCTGATCAGTCCTGCAAGCTCCAAATTGCTATTCACAGCCCAGATTGACATAAAATATGAAAATAAAGCAATTATAATCATAATTACTAAAATATAACTATAATCTTATTATTAATTAAATAAAAACTATATGAAAATAACTATAATTAGTGACTTATCACCTTGCTACTTCAGATTACTCAGATATTTTCTCTGATCTTGCTGTTGAAGGTGTTAATCACAACAACTAACTTCTATTTGCTTCCAGTTGCTACAGCTAGGATAAAACCTTACTCCTTCTTTTACCTCCTAGATTTCTCTGATCTTGTCATTGCATTTGAAACTCGCAAAAGCTATCTTATTGAACTCTCATATTAGAAGTTATAACTTCTCCTTCAGACTCTACATTAATGGTGAGAGGAAGAAGATTAAATTACTCCTTTTTGCGAAATGATAAACCTTAAAAGTTATTTTGCATCCACTGAACATATCCCTTTTATCTTATGCAATCCAATGGATATTGAACCCGTGGGCCCCACTGAAGTTACTGGCTGCAACTTTGTTTTTACAGGAAAAGTCATACAGTAGGCATGTAATGCCATTTATCGTGTTTTGTAGCTTTCTGACAACAATTTGAAACTTAGCTGCCTTATGCTGACGTCAGCATCTGTGGTCTTAACCATTTTCTCAGTTTCAACCCGTAACATCCCTCAAGCAATTAGACTCCCAAGAGTGATTTTGTTATGGCAAGGGCATGAAAAAATCCTAGGAAGCCCTAGAAGACTAAGTGAATCTAAAAGAAAAGGTGGGACCACCATGGTCTGCAATTAGCACTTTTCAAATGCAATCTCTAGGGTTTGACTTTAGGGTTTTAACTTGACTCTAAGACCCTACCGAAACTTCCCTAGCCCTTTAGGGGGCCCATAGGATCACTAAGGATACATTAAGGCAACCCCTAGAGGCTAAGTTGACAAAAGTCAACCCTGACCCTAATTAGGTCAAACTAGTTCACCCATGGTCATTTGGTCACCCTCTTGGCAAAAGGGACCCTCCTAGACCTTCCTAAGCCCTAAGGGAGGTCAATGATTCACCAAGTACCATTAGGGTCAACCAAGGAGGCCATGTGGACTCAGGTCAACCCTAACCCTAATTTGGTCAAAGTGCCCTTCCTAAGGGTCACTTGACCCCCAAAGGGCCAAACCAACTCTACCAAAGTCCCCCTAGACCTTAGGAGAGGCCAAGGGGTCATTAACCACAACCTAGGGTTAGCTAGGTCACCCAAGGTGGCCTAGGGTTGAGCTAACCCACCTTTGGGTCAAGTTAACCCAAATGGTCTAACTCAAGCTCAAACCCAAATCCGTTTTGGCTAGCCTCATTATAACCATTTAGATGAGTTTATGGGTGTAGCTTGACTGATATACCCCCTTCAATTTCATCCAAGGTGACTAGGAGAGAGAAAAGCTCAACTTGCCCTTTAATGGAGGAGAGAGAAATGTGGGGAAAACCATTCATGGCCAAGGGAGACCAAGAGCCCCTCACTCCACCTCCAAGGGGGCTGATTCAACTGACCATTCAATTTGGAGAAGCTCAAGGGTCATTTTGGTGGCGGTTCATGGCTAAAAAAGTGCATCCACCCATGGCTGACAATGCCATTAGTGGCCATTAATGGTTCCATGAAGAAAGACCCCTCCCCTCCCCATTCTGTCCTTTTAAAAGCTTCACTGGGCACCAAGGAGTCGTTTTTCCACCCTTTCCCCGGCGGTTTCGAGCTACTTGGCTATGTTGTTGCAGAATCCTGATTGCCTCCACCACTAGCATGGAACACCAACACAAAACTCATTGGCAAGCATGATTGAAGGTCGACTTCTCCCCCTCTCCCTCTACGCTATATTCTTAGATCGACTAAGGTAGATATCGGGCTCAACTGAGCCTGATCCAGTGAGCAAATTTGAAGAATTTCCTTGAGATTTGAGTGGTTGTGGGTTCGCCATAAATGCCCCCTCTGGCGGCCGTGTCACCGCCAGACGATAGCCCCCACCTCAACGGAGGTGGTGGTGGCGGTGACCGGCCGGGGTGATGGTCGGGTGGCCGGCGGTAGCGTTAGGAAGTGGATCTAGGAAGATTAAATCCTGGCCGTTGGCGCGCTGGAGAAGATGACCAGATGCTATCCTTTATGCTCCAAGATTCGTGCCGCATAGATTTAGTCTTAGGGTTAAATATTTCATTTCATTTGATTTTCTGTCACATAATTTATAGTTAATGTTTGTATTTTTAAAAAATACCTAGAGGCTTCTAATGAAAAATTGGTAAATATTAAAGTTGTAGCCCTTGAGGTTTTTACTTTAATGTATAACTTTTTTCAACTGATTTGAGTCAGTGGTCTGACCCCAGCTCTCAAAATGGTACAGTCTATATCTAGGGCTAGTCAGAGATTAAAATGAGTGCCCCAACCTAACCACATGTCCAAATGACTTGAATCTTGGGAAGGGAGTCAAACTTATCTATGCCTAGGATATATCCAAAAATGAGAATTTTTGTAGAAAACTTTTCTATTGTTTTGGTAAAAATTTGATAATCCTAGTATGGGATTAAGGGGTATAATAACCTCACTAACCCCCAAAACTTTGGTGCATGGTCTTAGGGGTCATCTTGAGTCATTGTTTAAAATATCAACCCATTTGAGTATGTTTTGATTAGGTTTTGATGTGACTAAAGTTTGCGGCCTTAAGGGTGAGATTAGAGTTTAGGATTCTTGGGGCATGGAGGGGACAATCCTCACCCAAAGGTGTTGGGGCTCTGGCAAGAGTCCCAAGGTCAGTAGGGTCACCATCTCTTAGAGTTTGGTGTGGGTTAGGGTGGTTGAGCCCTAGTGCCCTAGTTCAAAGCCTTAGATTGAACCATTTAGGATTGGTGAAGGACTTAGGGTGTTTAGGCCTTCTTTGGACTTGGGGTTTACCCCATGGGTTTCTAAGGTGGAGTAATGACCTAGGGTTGATGTAGGTGGTAGTTAGACTCTTGCACCCTACTTAAATAACTTTATATCAAATTAGGCCCTTGCACCATAAGGAATAAATTAGGGGTCCTATGACCTTAGATTTCCATGGGATGATATTAGGAGTATTTTTTATAGTCATATTAATCTCTGGAATATTTTACAAGTTGTTGGGATGAGTTTGCAAGTAGGCTCCTTTGTAAAGTATACTATCATGAGTTTTTTGAAGAATTTTATACATGACTTTCTAACCTTGAAATTGCATAAGATCTGGTAAGTTATGTTTTGAGAGCATTTCAAAGCTCTAGAAATTTTAGTATGAATTTTAAATAAATAATTGGTGTACTTCATTCACAATCCAACAAGGTTCTCTATCTACTTAGGAATTTCTTATGATTTAACCTCTTATTGGAAACTCATGAAATTTAGTCAAAGGACCTTTTATGACATTGTAAAGCTTAGTAAATATTTGTGAAATTTTTGGAAGTCTGTTTATAGGTGTTGCTTCACAAGGTGCTTATTTCTAAGTTAAATTAATTGATTTTAATTTGGCAACTAATGAGTTTTTAAATTGTGATATTTGGTCAGAGTTCCTTTATAGTCATCCTTGATGTTCAGTAATATTTACATAATTATCTGATGATAAAATCTAGTACTTTCTTTTTAACCCATAATTATTGGATTTATAATGGATAAATTAATTAGAGGCCAAAACATTTATGAAAAATTATGAAACTTGGAACCCTCTAATTTTTTGGCATCATATGGTGTTCATAATTTTTGGGTTGTCATAACTTATGTAAATCTAGTACTTTATGTTCAAAATCACCCATGGCCTTAATTTGGGAAAAATTAAAAAAGTGCCAATTAAACTAGGAAAATTGCAAGTTTCTTTAATTAGTCTAATCTCATCACTATAGACCCCCAGTAATTATCTTAGGGTATTCGGATGAATATTTGTGGGGGTCACCATTCTTGCATGTCATTTAACCCACTAGGTCTACACATAGCAAAACAACAATATCAGGGGATCTTGAGGACTTAGGTGTGGGGTAAAGAGGTATGTGGTATATTTAACATGTAGAGTATGACTGAGGCCATCTTTGTAGGTTAGGTTGTGAGATCCTGGTTGGCTAGGTTGAGGTCGTACCTAGGGGCGACGAACGATTGTCATTCCCTGGTGAAAGAGTCCAAATACACTTAGGAATAGCTCAAGATTAAATTAGTGAGTTGGGACAAGGGTAGTAACAAATAAAAATAAGTGCCTTGTGAAAGGGAGCTTTGGGCTTCAGCCCATCGTAGTTCCTAGTGCCCTCGAGAGCCCTTCACAGGGAATTCCCTTGTCAGTCCAAGGTTAACGTAAACTATAAGAGCAAATTGATTACAAGAGTAACTAGTCTATACTAAAACTCCAGTTACACTCACCTCTAGTTTCAGGGTTATTAGTTTAGCTTGGTCATTCGAGCGATATGCTCGATGGTATTAGTATTGGGCAGGTTAGCCCGGCGAGCTGATGGCTCGGTAGGAAGTTTTTGACGGACGGGTTAGTCCGGGGAGCCTATGGCTCGAAAGTTCTTGTTTGCATATGCATAACATAATTGGTGGGTCTTTGTTACTTGATATTTGTTCAAGACGACGTTGGTACGATGACTCGGCAAGTGTGGTTCACACTTAGCTAAAGAAAGACTGGTGTTTTTGCCAGTAAGGTACGCAGAGGCTCTGTTGTGTGTCCTTCACGTTGAGGCATACAAAGGTCTAGGTTAGGTGGCGTGAAGGCCGACCTAGTAGTGGGGTTTGCCTGACCCACTGCCTCCATTTTCCATAATGCGAGGTATTTGAGAGTTTAGCTAACTCCAAAATAAGTGAACTAAAGGTCTGTGTACATAGAGTCGTGTACGTGAGTTGCACTTGTGTGATCATAGCAATTCATCTGCATAACATTTCACTATACTCACACTTGCATAAAAACCTGACACCCCATCGTATAATCTAATATGGGATAACTTATACGATTGAAGCCTTGCAAAAGACCCCTTAACTTATAAGTTAGTATGGGCCTTCATATAAGTTAAAGTTAATATTCATTATAGTTTACTTTCTTACAGTTCTTACATACTGCATTACTTTGTACTATCATATTACTATTGTCCACCTTAATAGCTCTATGATACCACTGCTAGTTTAGATCCTGCTCCATCTGCTTTGACACTTCTCCACCTCATTATCTTCCCTATCCTCCTCCCCGCATGTTGCCAAGGAGATGCGGGGGGAGGCGGGGATGATAGTTGGCTTAGTCTTATGACAAACGGTCAGTGGACCATATTTTTCAGTGGCTCCGGATGGGAGACAGGTAGCAGCCAGAAAGGCAGTACCAGCAGGGCACGGTGAACATGGAGGTGGGCCAGTCTAGCACGTGAGCACCCATTTCTGGCTCTGTGAGTGTTTAGTTTTACTAGCTTCCGCGAGTGACCTTGTAGTGAGGATTCTAATGTACCGGGCATAAGCCGGTTTACCTTTCTGCTTGTCTTTTCGATACTCTATTATTTTGGGACATGCTGTGATTCATAATTTATATATATGTGATATGTTTTGTGGACTTGGCATTTAATGTCTTCTTTTATAAGCTTCCGCATCCTTGGTGATTCTGTTGTGCCGGCAGGGTTGGCGTTTCGTACAGTCGACCTTCCCAAGCAAAGATGATACCACGAAATGAAAATTCTGGGCATAAGACCCGATAGCGTAGCAAAAAAATGGGGTTTGGCACAATCCAGGTGTTCAGTGCGTTGTGTGAACTAACTTCACTCAATGAATCTGGACATAGCCAATTTCTTATGCTCTGCCAGGTGTTGAGTGCGTTGAGTGAATTGGCTTCACTCAACGAATCTGGACATAGCCAATTTCTCTGCACTGGTAGGCGTTGAGTGCGTTGAGTGAATAGCCTTCACTCAATGCTTTGTCCTTAGACAATCTTTCTTTTATTTAGACGTTGAGTGCATTTAGTGAACTTTCATCACTCAATGCTTCTAGACTTAACTGTTTCACTGAATTCCGGCCTTTATGCTGAGGCATTGAGTGAACTAGCTTCAATCAACACTTCTGTACTTAGCCGTAACTTTCTTTATGAATGCGTTGAGTGAGCATTCATCACTCAACGCTTCTGCCTTTGCCTGGCTTCATTGTTGATGAGGCATTAATTGAACTGCCTTCAATCAACACTTCAGTACTTAGCAGCCAATTTTTTTGATGAGCTTGCATTGAGTGAGCTGTCCTCACTCAACGCATCTGGACTTAGAATGATTTTTCTGTCTATCTCTCTTTAGTCTTTGAATGATCATTGCTTTATCAACACCTTCTTCTTTGTTGTTGATTGAGCTATCCTCACACAACGATTTTGGACTTCGCCAAAATTCTTGATAGAATCTTCGATTGCTTGATCTTGAATCAATGCTTCTTTCACCAGGCGTTGAGTGAGTTGTCCTCTCTTAATGAATCTAGACTTAGTCGATTTTTCTGCTTGCCAATGCTGGATCTTTGACAGACACAACTATACTCGACACCTCTTGTTATATGGCATTGAGTGAACTGCCTTCAATCAACGCCTGTGGACTTAGCCGCACTTCCTTCTTGCAAACTGCTGGCATTTGACTATCCATCCTTTACTCGACTATTTTTAGAATCTTGCGTTGAGTGAACTGTCTTTACTCAACGCCTGTGGAATTAGATTATTTTCAGTGTTTACAACATCCTTCCTTGTCATCTGGCATTGAGTGATCTGGCTTCACTCGATGCCTGTGGACTTAGATAGATTTCTTTCTTTCGACTTTTATATGTTGTGACCACCTATCACAACCGCTTAGACAACCTGTCAAAACTTGTTCCAAGGAATATCCTGCACATGATAAGATTGAACAACATCAAATACAACTATGCTCTTATTGTTGATGGTAATGCCTCTTCAAATTAAATCAAAGGAACATTGAGGGTAATATTCCCAAAAATCTCCCCCTATTTGAAGAAGGCAGAACACCCAGCAATACTAAGAAGCATTTTTCCATAAAGTGTATAAATTCAAAAGTAGTTGTAAGCCTTCTCATTTCACTTGAAAATTTGAAGCAACTTACAACACTCCTCACTACTTAACACTTAAATGGAGGACTTTCCTCAAACTACTTGAGGGTGGAAACATAATATGCAATGACTCAACATTACTCTCTTCATATTACTTGAATGTTTTCAAGTAACATGAAAACTTTCCTCAACATTTTCTCATAATATGCACTTACTTAACATGACCTTGCCATGTCAAGTATTGCTTCCACATCTCCCCCTGTGCATGCCACCTCCCCTTATCTTGCAAGTAATGCTCTACTTAGTATTATACTCAGTAAGCTCTACTCCTTCCACTTTAGGTTTTAGGGTATTGCCTACCTCTCCCCCATTCTGGCTTCTTCAAAAAACATTTTCCTAATGAGGCAGTTGATAGGATGAAGGGAGAAATTTACTCTTGATCTTTGCCAACATCTTGTGTTGATGCACCTTAATAAATTATCCTAGTGATCATACTTCTTGACTAGGACCAAAGCTTTTGTTTTAATACATAGATACAATGCCACTTGAGCCAATGCCACTCCTATACCACTGAAATCTTCTGCAGAATGCAATTGTAGTATGGGAGGTGCTGGCTATTCCTCTTGTCCTGCAGCAGTATTTCTTTATAGTAGTAGCAGTGACTGCATAGCAGCAGCCATCCACTAGGGTTGATCTCCCCCTCAGACTATACATAGTCTTGAGAACCTGCTGATCGCTGTGATGATCTTTGATCCACTATAGCTGCTGGTTGCCTCTTAATAGGAAGCTAAACATATTCCTACAACTTGCTGGATTTGCTCCCCCTCAACTAGAGCATCTGCTCTCTTCTCTTTACTAGACACTTGAGTCTATGTAGTCTTGATACCACTTGATATCTCTTGAGAGTCTTATCTACCTGCAAGAAAGGTGAGTTATGCAACAAAAATATTCCCTGGAGCAAATGATGTTATACCAAGTTCAACATTCCCAATTCAAATTTGAAGGTGTTGAACTTGACTTCATCGAGTGGCTTAGTAAAGATATAAAACACTTGCTTGTCTGTGGGGACAAACTCATGAAAGATATCTTCGTTTTCCACATGCTCCCTAAAAAAATGATACCTAATCTCAATATGCTTAGTCCTACTGTGAGAGACAATATTCCTAGAAATTTAGACTGCACTAGTAGAATCACAGAACATGGGGGTATTACTTATCTCAAAGTTGTGATCCTAGAGCTGATTCTGGATCCATAGAAATTGTGCACAGTGATGAGTCAAATTTATATACATATTTTTGGACTCATCGGGGCTAGTTTTCTCATTGATGCACTACACTTTAGAGCCATAATTATTCATATTTGTTATTATGACCATTCCATGTTAAGTGCACTTTTGGCCCGTTTTCAGTGTGATTTCGTAGTTATTATACTTTTGCCATTTACTTGGTGTTCTTATGTATCTAGAGAATGTGGAATGTTGTTGCGTGCTAGGGTTCGAAGAAAATAAACGCAACCGAACTAGCAACCCGATGAGGCAAGTATATCTATCGAATTGTAGCAAGGGGACAAAAGTGTCGTATTGAAATCCGGGAACTGTTGGCTATGCTTACTCACACGAACGCTATTATCTTATCGACGGAAAAACTAGGGTTTTTAGAAAATCTAAGTGCAGGGGAGAAAGTAAAGCTATACTAGAAAGAGAAACACTGCAATTAAGTAAAGCTATTAAGTAAAACAATTACTACGAAGGGTAGAAAATATGAAATGGAAATGCACTCGATCAAGATTCACCTCGGCTAAAGACGATTAAGAAAATGCGATAAAAATCTAAACTTAATAGGATAAAGGTCCTTGACCGTGGAGGTTCCTAAAGCTTGAACACGCTTCTCTCGAAGTCGTGCCCAACTGAGTTTAGGAAGGTCCGACCGACTCTCGTCTAAATCAGAGGCCTAAAACTTGCTTTACGCGGTGAACCCCACTATTGGATTTTACTCCAATCCGGGAGATTTGGATGTCTGCCTCTCTCGAGGGGTGCGTATAACTCCCTTTACTCTTGAATGCTCACTTCATTCTTTCGGCCTCTCGGCTAGCCCAGAATGAAAGCAAAGGCGGAGAGTATATATCGAAAATATACCTCCAACCCGTGATTAATCAAGAGTAATTCAAGGCCCTAACCTAAAAAGAAAAGATTAATTAAAACATCATAACATAATCGCTCTAACCTCGGATCATCAAGATCGAGTACAAGGAGGATTAGTTAATCATTATGGAATGGAGGAAGGGGGATGAGTAGTAAAGCATAAGAACAACACAAGCTAAACAAGAACACAAGCTAAACACAAGCTAAACAAGAACACTTTTATTAATTAAAAGGGGCAAGCTACACTATTGAAAATAAAATTACAAGTGCATGAAATGGAAATAATATTCTAGCCCTACAATTAGCACTAAGAAAGAGCAAAGATTACAAAGAAAGCATAAACAAGCTAAGATTAAACTAGGGTTAACAAAAATTACAAAGAGAGGGGGAGGGAGAGAGAGAAAGCATGAAAAAAAACTCAAGAACCAAAGGGGCAGCACCTCCCCCCACTCAACCAAAGCTTGCTGAAATGGAGAGGGGGGGTCTCAATTTATAGAATTTTTTCTCGGGTTGGTCACGCCCTCCGACACGCCCTAGGGGGGGCGTGTCAGGGGCGTGACAGTACTATGTTGACCTCGGGCTCTGGATTCTGGCGGGAGGGATGATTGCTTCGGTACGTCGGTGGTCACGCCCTAGGTCACGCCCGTGTAGGGGGGCGTGACAGGCACGTCATGTCCAAATCATTGGTCGGAAATCCGTCAGTCACCGAAAAAGGAGGGTGTCAAGCCTATGCCACGGGCGTGACATGGGGCGTGACAGTACTATTTGCGTGCTGTGGAGAAACAACATTTAATGCGGCGGCAGGCTTTGCGGTAGAGGGCGACACGCCCATAGTCACGCTTGGTGACACGCCCAGGGAGGGCGTGTCAGGGGGCGTGACAGCGGTTTTGACCGTTTTTCTGTCCCTTCCAGCAGGAGTCCTCGGGATCGGGTGACACGCCCTAGGTCACGCCCAGGGAGGGCGTGACAGGGGGCGTGTCAGGTCTTTTTGGCCAATTTTCTGGAAACCTTGCAAAAAGACAAGAAAAAGTCAGCGACAATAATATTTACATAAAAGTGATACAAATAAACTAATAATAGACATGATTTGTACACTATAAAATAGAAAATACGATAATAGTTTAGGCTACAAAACGTATTATCAAATTCCCCCAAGCTTAAGCTTTGCTTGTCCCCAAGCAAAAATATAAAAACTAGATATTTATAAAAAGGACTAATCAAAAAGTTCTAATTATGCCTACACAAGTACTATGCGAAATTCTAAGTAGGGAAAAGGTGAAATGTAAGTCTAAAACAATTATTTAGGTATGTTAAAACTTTTATAAACTTTACTCAATAAAAACAAATCATCCAAAATTTTAACGAGATTTTTTAAATGGATTTAAGCAAAGCAACGAAAATGAAAAACACGCATTGAGTTGTTACTGGATCCAAGCAACGCATTATAATTATATCAATTTAATTATCAAAAATCTAGGTTTAAATCCAAAACTAAAACTGATTTACTGTTTTTCTTTTCTTAGTTGTTAAATAAAAATCAAAAGGACTTAAATAGGACAGAAACGTTTGGTTTAGGAAATGATTAGGAGTGGAATTCAAAGATAAACGTGAAGGTTTTAAAATCACACTAAACCAAAGCAAAGAGTTTCAAAAACTTTCATAAAAATATATACACATTTTTTTTCTTTTTCTTCTTTTTTTCATTCATTTTTTTTCTTTTTTTAAAACAAAGGCCATAAATATTTTTATTTTCCTTTTTGAGCTGGCCAAACAAAAATAAACATCACTTTCGAACATACTTTTTTTTTTCTAAAACCTTTCTCCCACAAAAATCACAAAATACCCTATCAAAATCGTCAAAATAATTTATGAAACTCAAAAAGGCTAGTGTGATTCGATAGGTTGGAAATTTTGGCTGTGGTGAAACTGAAATGAAGGGAGGAGCTATCAAATGAAATCGGAAAAAGGCTCAAAATGGCTAACTAGTGGTAAAAGTTTTTAGGTTGGCAAGAAAGCTCAAACGAAAACAAAAACGGCCTAAATCATTTTCACGCTTTTGAATTTATTTAAAACAAAGGTTTGAAAATTTTCAAAAAGCGAGTCCTAGATAATAAAAGAAGATTGATGAAATTAACTTGAAAATAGAAATAATAGGTGACTTGGATCGTTCACATCTACTACGTTATTCAAAAGTTGACTTTACAAAAATTATTCAAAAACGAAAAAGAAAATAGTGGATGATGAATTTTTGAGAAAGTAAAGGAAATAAAAAAACAAAAAACCATAATAGAAATGCGAGCTTTAGAAAAATATTTCACCTTAACATGCTACCGTGAATTAGAAACACAGCATGGCCAACATTTTACTTGTGAAACATAATTAAAAAGGACGATTAGAAATATTATAATTAACTAAGTTGTTTATAGGATATTTTAAGTAAAACAAAAACAAAAACTAGGGGTACTATTGAAATATCAAAATGTCTAAACCATTCAAAAACACATATATATATTTTTTAATTTTGAGAAATATTCTCTTTTTTTGGAATTTTAGAAATTTTTCTCTTTTTTTTTGGAATTTTAGAAATTCATTTTTTTTTGGAAATATTTAAAATATATACAAAAAGAAAAATATTTACACAAAGCAAAAATGAAGGAGGAAGTCCTCCCCCAAGCTTAAAACAGACATTGCCCTCAATGGCTAAAGAAGGGGATTGGAGAAGGAGAGAAAAATAAAGTACAGAATTGAAAGACAGAATTGAAATACAGGTACTTCCCCGGATTTATTTGCTGCGAAAGCTGAGTGATGCCGCTCCTCCGAATGTCTTCTTTGGACTTTGTGATGGATTCAGCAATGTTGGAGCAGGCGATCGCAGAAGCTTCAGCTTGTCGGAGCCGTCCGAGGCAAAAATTGTAAAATAAAGAAAACAGAAAAACTTAACTTGGGTTGCCTCCCAAGAGCGCCCTTTGGTTAAAGCGTCGTTGAGCTCGACGTATCAAAAAAAATAATTTTGTCCAAAAATATTGTTGTCCCGAAATAAAATTGTCTTTAGCAAAAAATTAAAAGTTTCAGATTACAGTTCGTGAAGCAGAAACTTAATAATGTTTGGACTGACATCATCATCACCAGAAAAGTAGAGTTTAAGATGCTGACCATTCACTTTGAAATTTCCCTTATCAGGGTGAGAAATTAAAAAAGTTCCATAAGGAAATACTTCTAAAACAGAAAATGGGCCAAACCACCGAGATTTTAATTTGCCCGGAAATAAACGTAAACGAGAATTATATAAAAGGACTTGGTCGCCCGGCTTAAAGTTTTTAGGGTGCCTTAAGTGTTTATCGTGTAAACGCTTCGTCCGCTCTTTATAAAGTTTATTATTTTCAAAAGCATAAGAGCGCCACTCGTCGAGTTCATTTAGTTGAAATTTTCGAAGGTCACCGACTGAGTGGGGATCGAAGTTTAAAAATTTTAAGGCCCAAAAGGCGCGGTGTTCTAACTCTACGGGCAGATGACACGATTTTCCATAGACCAGCCGATACGGCGAACATCCGAGGGCGGTTTTGTACGCTGTTCGGTTGGCCCATAAGGCATCATCAAGTTTGGCTGACCAGTATTTTCTAGAAGTTGAAACAGTCTTTTCTAGTATTCTTTTTATTTCTCTATTAACTACTTCAACTTGTCCGTTAGTTTGAGGGTGGTAGGCAGTGGACAGCTTATGCGTAACGCCGTATTTGGTAAGGATTTTTGAAAATTGTGCGTTACAGAAATGGGAACCCCTATCGCTAACGATTGCGCGAGGCGTACCGAATCTAGAAAATAATTTTTTTAAAAATGTGACTACAACTCGGGAGTCGTTCGTAAGAAGAGCTTGGGCCTCAGCCCATTGTGAAACATAATCAACAGCAACTAAAATATATTTGTTTCCGAAGCTAGAAGGAAGGGGGCCAACAAAATCAATTCCCCAGAGGTCGAAAATTTCGCACTCTAAGAAATAATTTTGCGGCATTTCATTTTTATTAGAGATGTTGCCCGACCGTTGGCAACTATCACACCTGCTCACAAAGGCTTGCGCATCTTTAAACAGGCTAGGCTAGTAAAAACCCGCGCAAAGTACCTTATGAGCGGTGCGAGCAGCTTGATAGTGCCCACCTGTCGGACCTTCATGCAAATGTTTTAGAATATCAATTCCTTCATCAAAAGAAACACATCTCCTTATCACTTGATCCGCACAAATTTTGAAAAGATGTGGGTCTTCCCAAAAGTAGTTCTTCAGCTCAGAAAAGAATTTCTTCTTTTGCTGAGAGGAGAACTCCTTTGGGAGCACCCGGGCCACTAGATAGTTGGCGATGTGCGCGAACCAAGGAGAAGTAGATGTATTAACTAAAAGCAGCTTCTCATCAGGAAAATAGTCATTAAAAGATTTTTCATTTAATTTTTCTATAAAGGGGTTATCTAATCTGGATAGATGGTCGGCGGCCAAGTTCTCGGCTCCTCGCTTATCACAGATCTCTAAGTCAAACTCCTGGAGGAGTAAGACCCAGCGAATCAAGCGAGGCTTGGCATCCGTTTTGGCAAGAAGGTACTTGAGGGCCGAGTGGTCCGTAAAAACAATGATTTTTGAAAGTGTAATGTAAGGGCGGAATTTATCAAAGGCGAACACTACAGCTAAGAGCTCCTTCTCAGTTGTGGTGTAATTTTCTTGTGCAGATGTGAAGGTTTTACTAGCGTAATAGATGGGGTGGAAGTTTTTAGATATGCATTGACCTAACACGGCTCCCACCTCAAAACTACTCGCATCGCACATAATCTCGAAAGGAAGGTCCCACACCGGAGCTATCATAATCGGTGCGTTAATTAACTTTTCTTTAATTAATTCAAAGGCAGAAATACAAGAGTCATCAAAAATGAATGGAGCGTCTTTTTCTAAGAGATGGGTGAGGGGCTTTGTGATCTTGGAGAAGTCCTTTATAAAACGACGATAAAAACCAGCGTGGCCTAGGAAACTTCTTATAGCTTTTATGTTTGTAGGCGGCGGCAACTTCTCAATAACTTCTATCTTGGCAACGTCTACCTCAATACCTTTAGCAGAAATTTTATGGCCCAAAACTAACCCTTCCCTCACCATAAAATGGCATTTTTCCCAATTTAGGGCAAGGTTAATTTCTTCGCATCGTTCTAAGACTTTTTCGAGGTTTTCTAAACATCTATCGAAGGAATCGCCGAACACGGAGAAATCGTCCATGAATACCTCCATAATGCTTTCCACATACTTGTCAAATATTGCGAGCATACATCGCTGGAATGTAGCTGGCGCATTGCACAATCCAAACGGCATTCTTCGATAAGCGAAGGTGCCGAAGGGACAAGTAAACGTAGTTTTCTCTTGGTCCTCGGGAGAGATGGGTATTTGAAAGTACCCCGAGAGGCCATCGAGAAAACAATAAATGCTATGGCTGGAGAGACGTTCTAAAATTTGGTCAATAAACGGTAAAGGAAAGTGGTCCTTGCGGGTGGCGTCATTTAACTTACGGTAATCTATGCACATACGCCAACCCGTCACCGTCCGTGTCGGGATTAATTCATTATTCTCATTACTAACTACGGTTATCCCTCCCTTCTTTGGAACTACCTGAACAGGGCTAACCCACCTACTGTCCGAAATAGGGTAGATAATTCCTGCGTCTAATAGTTTCATAACCTCACCCTTAACTACTTCTTTCATATTCGGGTTTATACGGCGCTGAGGTTGGATAGAGTTATGTGAATTATCTTCCATTAAAATTTTATGGGTACAGAAAGATGGGCTTATGCCCTTGATATCAGAAATTTGCCAAGCAATAGCCCGGCGATGCTTACGTAGAACTAGAAGAAGTTTATCGTTTTGTGTATCCGTGAGGTAGGCCGAAACGATAACTGGTAACTTGGAATCCTTTTCTAAGAAAGCATACTTAAGGTGTTCGGGAAGTTCTTTAAGTTCTAGGGTAGGGGGTTCTTCATAAGAGGATTTTGAGATTCTTTCTTTTTCAAAAATAATATCTTCATAAACTTTTTTATAAGGAACGTAATAAGGGGTGGGGCTAGCAGCCAAGACGGCTTCTTGTAGCGATTCAGTGGGAAGAACAGAGGAAGAACAAAAATCAGAAAATTCTTTTTCAAACTCAGAAAGACAATAAGAAGATTCATCACTTCCTTGCAGTGATTCAGTTGTAAGAGAAGAGGAGCAAAAAGTAGAAAATTCTTTTTCAAAGTCGGAGAGGCAGTAGGAAGAATCATCACTCACGGCGTCTACGAAAAAGCATGAGTCATCGTTTGCTAAGGTGTTCTTCATCGAAGGGGTGATAGAAAATGTGACTTCATCGTCGCCTACTCGAAGAAAGAGCTTACCATTGCTTACGTCAATGATGGCTCGGGAGGTGGCAAGGAAGGGTCGGCCAAGGATCAGGGGAACCTCGACGTCTTCTTCGATGTCCAAAATGACAAAGTCCACCGGGAAGATGAACTTGTTGACTTTCACTAGAACGTCCTCCACTATTCCTAACGGGTACTTGACGGATCTATCGGCTAGCTGGATACTCATACGCGTGGGGTTAAGGCTACCAATCCCTAACTTTTTGAACAAAAAAAGGGCATCAGGTTTATACTCGCGCCTAAGTCGGCTAACGCGTGTTTAACAAAAAGATCACCGAAGACACACGGGATAGAGAAACTACCCGGGTCACTGATTTTCTTCGGCAAACCGTTTGTTAAAACGGCGGAGCACTCGGCGTTTAGCGTGACGTGCGAAAGATTCTCTAACTTCTTCTTGTTTGTGAGGAGGTCTTTAAGATATTTGGCGTATTTCGGCATCTGCGAAATAGCCTCGTGGAAGGGAAGATTAATGTGGATTTGTTTGAAGATTTCTAAGAAGCGGGAGTACTGATCATCTTGACGTTGTCTATTAAGTTCAGAGGGGTATGGAGGAGTTGAATTATTTTTGAAGATGGGTGGTGGAGTGAGATTATTTTCTAAAGCGGGGGTGATTACTTCTTCAGTAGAGGGTGGGAGCGGAGCGGAGCTTTGATTTTTAAAAACGGGAGCGGAGCTTGCCTCGGGCTCTTCACTTACCATACCGGAGACTTGCTTCCCACTCCGAAGAGTTATAGCTTTCGCTTGCTCTCTCGGGTTGGGTTCGGTATTGGAAGGAAGAGACCCTGCGGGTCGCTCAGAAACTATTTTCGCGAGCTGTCCTACCTGATTTTGTAGACTTTTTACGCTTCCGGTTAAAGTTCTTATAGTGGCGTCATTTGTGGTGATATATTTGGAAATTAATTCCTCCAAGCTTGGAGGTTTTGGGTAATTTTGAAGAGGTGGTGGTGGTGGTGCAAAAAAATCATTTTGCGGGGGTGGGCGCATCGCATTTGATGGATTACTACATGAAAAGTTCGGGTGATTTCTTAAAGCTGGGTTATAATTATTCGGAAAATTAAAACCAGGCGGATGAAAATTCGCAGCAGAAAAATTATTAAAAGCAGTTCTAGGCATATTATTAACATAATCTAAATGTTTTGGAGTAGGGGTTGCAGATTCCCATACCTGAGGGGCGGAGGCAGCAGTCATCTCCGTTATCTTTTTGCTTAGGATTTCTACTTGCAGAGCGAGCTGGGAGACGTTGTCCACTTCATAGATACCTGCAGGCTTGTTCGGGCGGGACCTAGGCACATTCCACTGATAAGTGTTCATGGCCATGTCCTCAAAAAGCTCAAGAGCGGCTTCCGGGGTCTTATGATTTAATGTACCGCCAGAAGCTGCGTCTATCATTTGCTTCGTGCTTTGATTTAGCCCGTTATAAAACGTCTGCACTTGTAACCATACAGGCAGCGCGTGATGTGGGCATCGTCTTAATAATTCTTTAAATCACTCCCAGGTTTCGTATAGGGTTTCAGAGTCTATTTGTCCGAAGGCAGAGATGTCGTTCCTAAGTTTTGCAGTTTTAGCTGGCGGAAAATACTTCGCCAAAAATTTTTCAGTTAATTCATTCCAAGTGGTTATGCTATTTTTCGGAAGTGTGTTCAGCCACTGCTTAGCTTTAGTTCTTAGAGAGAAGGGGAAGAGTCTCAGCCTGATCGCATCATTTGTTACACCATTTATCTTGAAGGTGTCGCAAATTTCAAGAAAGCTAGCTATATGTGCATTCGGATCTTCATCTTGAAGTCCGTCAAATTGCACATATTGCTGCACCATTTGAATTATGCTAGGCTTTAGTTCGAAGTTATTATTTGCTATAGCAGGGCGGACTATACTTGATTCTGTTCCCTCGAGGTTCGGTCGTGCATAATAGGACATAGTCCTTTGCACGGCCTCATCTACGTTGGGTTCTTCCATTCTTAAAGTAGCAAATGACTCGGAGTCCTCAACCGGCACTTGGATAGTAGGACCTTGAAATCGCGATCTTCTCCGAAGAGTACACTCAATTTCGTGGTCCAAGTCCAAAATGACCGACGGACTCCCGCGGGTCATGCACTAAAAGAACAGAAAAGAAGAAGAGGAAGGGAAAAAGGATAAACTAGAAAAAAGATTAGAATTTTTTTTCTTTTTGAAATAGATTTTTTTTATAGATTAACTCCCGAACTTCCCAAGGACTACCCCGTGAAGGGTTCGCAAGGTACTAGACAAGACAGTGGCGCTTAAAGCCCTTTGCCCTTTTCGAGTGAATTAGGTGGCGTAGAAAAATTGTGAGGTTGGTTACTATTAAGAGCGGTGATAAATTTTTTTTTTGATTTTTAAAATTTTAAAGAAAGAGGATGAGAAAGAGAAGAGATAAAATTAATAGGTTCGTGTTTTCAAAATATCAACGGAAGTTGGGTCCCCTGCAACGGCGACAAAAACTTGTTGCGCGCTAGGGTTCGAAGAAAATAAACGCAACCGAACTAGCAACCCGATGAGGCAAGTATACCTATCGAATTGTAGCAAGGGGACACAAGTGTCATATTGAAATCCGGGAACTGTTGGCTATTCTTACTCACACGAACGCTATTATCTTATCGACGGAAAAACTAGGGTTTTTAGAAAATCTAAGTGCAGGGGAGAAAGTAAAGCTATACTAGAAAGAGAAACAATGCAATTAAGTAAAGCTATTAAGTAAAACGATTACTACGAAGGGTAAAAAATATGAAATGGAAATGCACTCGATCAAGATTCACCTCGGCTAAAGACGATTAAGAAAATGCGATAAAAATCTAAACTTAATAGGATAAAGGTCCTTGACCGTGGAGGTTCCTAAAGCTTGAACACGCTTCTCTCGAAGTCGTGCCCAACTGAGTTTAGGAAGGTCCGACTGACTCTCGTCTAAATCGGAGGCCTAAAACTCGCTTTACGCGGTGAACCCCACTATTGGATTTTACTCCAATCTGGGAGATTTGGACGTCTGCCTCTCTCGAGGGGTGCGTACAACTCCCTTTACTCTTGAATGCTCACTTCATTCTTTCGGCCTCTCGGCTAGCCCAGAATGAAAGCAAAGGCGGAGAGTATATATCGAAAATATACCTCCAACCCATGATTAATCAAGAGTAATTCAAGGCCCTAACCTAAAAAGAAAAGATTAATTAAAACATCATAACATAATCGCTCTAACCTCGGATCATCAAGATCGAGTACAAGGAGGATTAGTTTATCATTATGGAATGGAGGAAGGGGGATGAGTAGTAAAGCATAAGAACAACACAAGCTAAACAAGAACACAAGCTAAACACAAGCTAAACAAGAACACTTTTATTAATTAAAAGGGGCAAGCTACACTATTGAAAATAAAATTACAAGTGCATGAAATGGAAATCCTATTCTAGCCCTACAATTAGCACTAAGAAAGAGCAAAGATTACAAAGAAAGCATAAACCAGCTAAGATTAAACTAGGGTTAACAAAAATTACAAAGAGAGGGGGAGGGAGAGAGAGAGAAAGCATGAAAAAAACTCAAGAACCAAAGGTGCAGCACCTCCCCCCACTCAACCAAAGTTTGCTGAAATGGAGAGGGGGTCTCAATTTATAGAATTTTTTCTCGGGTTGGTCACGCCCTCCGACACGCCCTAGGGGGGGCGTGTCAGGGGGCCTGACAGTACTATGTTGACCTCGGGCTCTGGATTCTGGCGGGAGGGATGATTGCTTCGGTACGTCGGTGGTCACGTTCTAGGTCACACCCGTGTAGGGGGGGCGTGACAGGCACGTCATGTCCAAATCATTGGTCGGAAATCCGTCAGTCACCGAAAAAGGAGGGTGTCACGCCCATGTCACGGGCGTGACTTGGGGCGTGACAGTACTGTTTGCGTGCTATGGAGAAACGACATTTAATGCGGCAGCAGGCTTTGCGGTAGAGGGCAACACGCCCATAGTCACGCCTGGTGACACGCCTAGGGAGGGCGTGTCAGGGGGCTTGACAGCGGTTTTGACCGTTTTTCTATCCCTTCCAGCAGGAGTCCTCGGGATCGGGTGAAACGCCCTAGGTCACGCCCAGGGAGGGCGTGACAGGGGGGCGTGTCAGGTCATTTTGGCCAATTTTCTGGAAACCTGCAAAAAGACAAGAAAAAGTCAGCGACAATAATATTTACATAAAAATGATACAAATAAACTAATAATAGACATGATTTGTACACTATAAAATAGAAAATACGATAATAGTTTAGGCTACAAAACGTATTATCAAATGCCCATTTCAATGGCTCTTCTATTTTTGCTGCAGTTACAAAGGTCGGGTGAGTGTTTCGGGATTCTTTGGGAATATTTTTCGCCTAAGGGCCACTGATCATGTGTTTTTACATGTGCACGGTCAGTGGACTCCTTATCGAACAATCGGTGGTCGTGCACGGACTGTTCATCAACTCCTTAATGGTATAGGAACACAGCGCACGATCATTGGATCTATAGCCCACGACCACTTGTTGTGAGCCACTGATCGTGCGCACTATTCTCCATTTTTCAAAGTTCTGTCTGAGGCAATCACACGACCATTAGACATAGTGCGCATGACCTCTTGTCATGCTCCACTGCTCGTGCATGTTTATCTCTTTTTTCTGGAGTTCTTTTATTGCTAATCACACGATCTTGGGATCCAGTGGGCCCGACTAATGGTCGTGCGCTACTGATCGTGCGTATATATATATATTAATTTTTTCTATCCAGCTACAGGTTTCCCTGGAGCAGTACATATGATCATAAACCGTCTGTGCGCGCGACCACCGGTCATGCACCACTGATCGTGCACTCTGATTTTTTACTTCCCGTATTTAATCTCGTGCTCCGTGAATTAGGTCAACACCCTTTTTAATTTTTCCTCCCAACTGCTGCGCGCAAAGCGCCGTTTCTCTCCCCCATAGGTCCTCCACTCATCTCCACCCTCCAGGAAGCTTTCTCCGGCAATCTGAAGTCATCTTCAACCCTTCTGAGAATTTTCGGGCACCAGCAGTGTGCAATAGAGATCTTCCGGTACTTCTCACTTGGGCAAAAAGGGAGAAAAGAATTAAGGCAAGGGAAGAAGTAGGAGGAAGACAAGTTGATTGACAACCCATTTACCTCCGGATGAAACCACGGTCCGAGTCGAGAAGTGGACTGACAACCCACCGCTCCGGCCAAGAACCATGGCTAGGCTTTCCCCCTTTCTATTTATTCTACCTCTTCTCCATAGCAAAGTGTATTCTTAAGCTTGTAATGAACCTAAACTTTCTTTTATTTGTCTATGAATGAAGTTTGATTGGGTTAGTTACATCCTCTATTGTTAGCTGTGATGCACTCGCCTCCATTCAAATCCACTCCATTCATGCACTAAAACCACTCTAGCAAAGGCTAGTGTTGGTAGTTGAAGAGGTGATTACGACCCTCACTCTCTGCACATGTGTTCACTCCATCGGTTTGCTCTCCATCCATTCGCCTAACGAAGCACAACATAGCGGCCTGTACTAGTTCCATCCACCAAGTGAAGCGGTGCTTACGACCCATATTAGTTTTCTTTTTGTCTTTTGTAGCATTAGAAATCAAAAGCCAACCTTGTTGTTTCATTTAACTCTTAGTAACGATCTTTCTACGACGCTATCACGATACCCATCCTGCATTCCCTCGAGATCGACATTCAGGGAAGCTATTCCCAAAATTATTACTTGACAGCGTCCGGTGCACTTGCCGATGCATCACACTGCAACTCCCTTCTCCCTTGGAATTGAAAAGTTCCATCCTTGCTTTTCCTATTTTCCTTGCACCCTGTGGTGGAGGTGCTTCTTCTAACCTAACTCTTTTATTTTGACTGGGTAGTCATCACTGACATGCCCAACCTTGCTACAACAATAACATAATGTGTTAGAGGAAATATGTTTTCTGAGTTTAGAATCATACATGTCTCCTTTGGAGAGATTCCTCCCATATTTGTTGTGGTCCTTCTTTTAATGTGAAGAGGAGGAGGATTTGTTCTTCCACTGCTTCCTCTTCAACATTTTCTAGAACTACTTGAAGAATACTGACAGTTCATCATCTGATAGCTCATTTCAAGAGGAGTTGGGATTTGAGCTTTCTTACTCTGTAATTCTCCTTGGTGTAGAAGGAGTCTTTCTCTTGCTTCTTCTTGTGACTTCAGCTCTGAAGGCAACTGACTTATATTTGTCAAGAGAACTGGCAGCACCCACATAAAAGTCTCTGCTTGCTGATCCAGATCTCTTCCTCTTCCTTAGCAATAGATTTGTCTCTAGCTCTAGCTATCTGATCAGTAGTAGTACAAGAGGGTTTAGTCATGTTTTCATCTGTATAATATTCAAGCCACAATGAACCTCTGATTATATTGGTAACCCAGACAGTATTTTCCCTTTGATATACACACACAAGCCTGATTTGGAAAATAGGTAGTGTGCAATATATACCATAGGTGGCACATGTCTTTATGACTATTTGAGTTGGCTGTCTACCATCTGGATAGATTGTCTCTTTTGTGTACCATCTTTGTTGCACAATATACTCCCCCTTGATCATGGCCATTGCCCATTGCCATCTCCCCCTTTATGACTTCTTTAGTAAGGGTTTCTCTTCAAATAGGACAGGGAGGTCTTGGCCTGATCTATCTCTTCATCCAGATATATCACTATCCTTTTACACATATACATTCATTTCAATGAAACTCTTATTATTTTGAGCAGGGAGATCTGCTGGAATCTCCCCCTTAATCTTTGCATTTCCCATAGGAAGTTAATGACTTGTATCAACTATAGCTGGAGCAATCCAGCTGTTCCCCAACTGATTATACTAGCTCTCCTACAGTAGGTGCAACCATCTTGGTAGTCTACCCCTCAACCCCAGTAATGTCCATAGGGATATGCTGATCTTCTGCAGTATTGCTGATCTACTCAGTGTTGGAGATACTCTTGGAAAGACTCAAGCTTGTACAGCAACCTAAACTGAATTTGCTCCCAAAATATGAGTATCTAGCTTGATAGTCTTTCCCTCAATAGTTGCACAGATCATGTCCAATATACCCACTGACTTGGACATACTTTGTTGAAGGTTCAAAATACATTGAACCCTAAGCATTCTTATCTCTCTCTTTTTCCTCAGAAGAGTCTGATAGCTGAGGATACCACTTGAGAATCTTTTTAGCTGAGGATTATGTTCCCCTTCCTTACTACTCTCAGAAGAGCTACTTCTAGTGCTTTACTTAGTGATGAGAACAGCCTTCTTGTTCTTCTCCACACTATTTTGTTGAATTGGAAGTAGTACTATGTCCCATTAGTCAAACATCTTAGAGTTTTAATGACTGGATTCTGCTGGTCTATTTATCTAGTTTGATAGCACTTGAAAGTCTTTACCCAAGACATGTGCACTTTATCCTTCTTCAGAAATGCACACAACATCACACCATCCCCTTCCACTTGGGTAGTAGGAGGAGCATCCTTGATTGTCTGTTCATCCATCTCCAATTTCGCACCTGAAGGCCATAGCTTTTGTTGACTCCTCTGTTTGACCCACCAAAGCTTACTTTGGGTCCTTCCTTTACTTGAGTATTGTTTACCTAAAAGACCGATATCCTTGTTCTCCCTGAGTCAAAGGGCCATTTCTTAACCGTGTAACCGAGCGGTCGTAGTAGTCTGCAAGCCGCTCTTTCCGTCCAAAGGCCATCGGTCTTTTTATTCAAGACCGTGTAACCGTGCGGTTAATAGCTTGCTCTTTCTTCTCCGGTTGCGCATCCCGTCACCGCTGCCCGCTCTCCTGTCCCCCGGGCAGCCGGTGATTCTAGCGTCTGCCCGCTCGGGCAGGCCCCGAGTCTATAAATAGGCATGAACAGTACTCTCTAGGCATCGCGAATCGAATCCTCAAGCTCGCCGCCTGTGGCAGCGATCTCGATCCCTTTGCAGAGCGGGTTACTGTCCGATCGGGTTTCTTTGGTAACCGCTGTAACCGCTTTATTTATGGCAATCGTAAAGCCCGTCGCATGAGTGGTTTTAGCCGCGACGGGCGAACTCTATTTTCGCCGCTTTCAGCGGCCCCCCTTCTCTTTTGTCTCCTTTTCATCTACCCGCTAGTAACCGACAACTCGCAGTCTATTCTTTATCGTTTTCTCTCTTGCAGGTTCTCCAGTGAACAAAAGACATTCTCGGTACGAACAAGTATGATCCTTAATATGGATCCTTGTTCCACTCTTATGCATGGAACAACCTCTGTCCAAGTACCATATAGGGGTATTGGCACTTGGACTATCTTACAAAACAAGATTTAAGTTACCTTAGTACCCCAATTTTTATTGGGTCCTAGGGTCTTGTTAGCATAAAAATGCACATGTCTACCTACAACAGTCCTGTCAAGAAGACTCACCCTTGCCATGTAAGCACCCTCCCCCTTACAAAGGAGGGAAACCGATCTTATGCCCAGAACTGCCGCCTTACGGTGACACTAGCACACGGGCTAGTGGACACCGCACGACGCCGATCCTGCTGGCTAGTACGATCATTCAACCTATAGGCCAAATGAGAAAAGAAGTACAAAAAGTGGTAAATGAAAACTTCAAGTCCACAAGTCACAGAAATATCATCATAATATATAGAGATGAATGTACATCAGTCCACAATGAGTATAGAAAAAGAGAGTTAGGGCTTATGCCCGGTATATGCCAAAATGGAATCAAATCTCTCTCACACAACAACACTATGCGGAAGCGGTAACTGAAACACTCATCATCACCTGACGTTGAGATGCAGTAGTAGTACATAGTATATGCACCTCAAGTCCTGCCACCTTGTCCTGCTGGTTGTACTGGTGCTCCAACTCCTCGAGAACCTAAAATGATACTTTCATAACCAACCGTTAGTCATAAAGACTAAGACATTTTGTCCCTGCCTCACCCCCACAACTCCTAGGCACCGAGCGGGAGGACGAAAATAGAGGTCAACAAAGTAGTACAAAATGGAAGCAGGTGACAGTGGATCTATTTTATCATGGTTATATTTCTAATAGTTATATCTTTTTACTAACAGTGCTTATAGCACAAGTAAAGTTTGTGAGCAGTAATGAAAAGAAGTGCAACAGGTAAAGTAGAAGTGAAATAATGTGTTATAAGTAAAATAAAGAAGCTGAGTAGTAAATAAACAATCTACCGCTACACTAATCATCACAGGAGTACCTTAACTTATATGAATGCCCACACAAACTTATAAGTTAAGATTTCATAAATATAACTTATCATATAAAAGAACACATACTAAATTATATGCTAAGGATCCACAGTGTGTGTGCCCTAAGTATGCATGTATGTCGTGGTGAGTTATGCGGGTTATGATTCATACAAGTGCAACTCACACACACGACTCTATGATCACAGAACTTTAGTTCCCACTTTTTGGAGTTAGCTGAACTCTCTGGTACCACAATTGTAACTATGGCAGTAGGGGAGCTGGCATCTACACTTCCGAGGCAGGTATACACACTATGTAACATCCTATTTTTGATAGCCTGAATTTTACTATGGATTAAGTTTGACGAATTTTACCTGCGGTAGACAATCGTCGAACGGAGGTCGACCAACAGTAAGATTGACTGATTGTGTTGAGCTCGATGAAACGTGAGCTGAGCTCGACAAAAGTTGAGTTCGAAAATTTCCCGTGAACTCGACGAAAAGTCAGCTCGACGAAATCATACAAGTTCGACGAAATGCAGTGAGATCGATGAAAAGGCGTTCGACGATTTTCTGTTGAGCTCGACGAAATTCCGTAAGCTTGACGATTTAGCTGAGCTCGACGATCCACCTGAGCTCAACAAAATTTGGCGATGTCGCCGAGGCATGAATGTCATGTCTGATAGCTGGTAAGTGGACAGTGTGCGGCCATTTCTAGGCGGTTCCTTTGTGTTTATGAGGATCTTGTGGCTGGGGTGTAACCCGTGACCACCTAACCAGATAAGTGTGGAAGTAGGAAAGTATTATTTCCTTTTTACTCTATCTCTTCATTTAATCTGGTCTGCTCCTATGCATGTTCTTGAGGAGAGAAACGGGGCTGAAGCTTTTTATAGCTTGCTGAAATATATTTGGTGAAGAGAAAGTAAGAGCTGGATCTAGATTCGTGAAGATGAAATCTTCCTATGCATTTCCAGCCGGATAAAACTCAAACACCTTCGCTCCATAGAGAACTATAAGGGTAACGAGTTTCTCCCGGACAAGTGAAGTCCTTAATATGCATACTTGCATGAATCCCCTCACCAAAAGGTGAAAAAAGGTGGATTCAAAAGGGTAAATTCCCATATATTTATGTATTTAGATCCGTAAATGTAGAGTATGTAATAGGCATACTGTGTGAAGCCCATCCAGACAGGTTGGTCCGGATTGGTGAAGTTTTATGCGTTGCGTGCCTGAGAAGACTCCGTAAATATGTGTAGATGTACATGTGGAAAATGTGAAAGTGGGTGTGCAGGTTATTACATTTTAGTACTGGAAGCAATTCCAGGAAATTACCCAAATGAATGAACAATTTTGAGAATTGTTGTTTGACCTGTCTCTTGAGACCTGGGGGTAAATGTTTGGCTTGTCTCTATGAGACCTGGGGGTCAATGTTTGAGAAAATGTGTATGTTGAGATATGTACGACTTTACTATGCCATAATGTTAAGGACCTCTAAACGACATGGTTGTTAAGTTAAGTACCTCTGAATGGCCAGTCACTTGTTAAGTTAAGTACCTCTGAATGAGTAAGTTAGTCATTAAGTTAGTTACCTCTGAACGACATGTTGTCAAGTTAAGGACCTCTGAAAGACAAAGTTAACCTTTAAGTCTTGGACCTTTGAATGGTTGTGATACACGGGTAGTTGTGTATACCGGAAAGGTGCCTTGAGTGCACGGGGCGTGTGCTCGTTGGCCCTACTTCTTTGGTGAATGGTGCTTAAAGTGCACATTATAAATGCCACAATATATGTATGATGCCTTTTTTGCAGGGATTGAGAAATGCTGCCCCAAGTAAGGGGTGGGATCGTTATAAACGGGTCAGCAAAATGCTAACCGTTGCTTTGTTTGCAACATTTTGGTGGGCCTTTTTGTGATGGTGCTAAAGAGCCAAGTGGGAAATAGCGGGCTGAAGCCCTTGTTCTGCGATTGGCTAGCCCTTGAAGGCCCAAAAGCGAACAATTACTGTTTTCATGTGTAGCCGACCTGCGTGCCGAAGTATGATGCCACTTAATGTTAATTAAAACAATTGTAATAAGGCTACGGCCAAAACATGTGTCACATGTTGTTATGTATATATCATTCATGTGGTATAGTGGACATTCCTGTTGTGTTTGGGTTCATAAATTTAATACTTCCATTAGATGCTCTGAGTTAGGAAACGTTCGTAATTAACATGGGTTTGGAATTCAACTAGTAACCTCATTACCTGTCCGTAGTATACGGAGTCGGGCCCCGGCCGGACCTTATATCATATGCTATACAACGGATGGGGGATTTACAAAATTGGTATCAGATTCTATTCTCTGTCTTTCATATTTGAATTGGTGGTCGAATTCTTTTAAGGGGTGGTTAGCACGTGTATGTGCGCTACCGTGATAATATAATTGAACCCATGAATGTCCACTTAGGAATGCAACTACACATGTTTGTGGAATTGGTATGTTCCTGTGATTGCTTTTAGAAATATTCATAGTTGCCTAATTGTGTATTTCACAATGTAGGTGACTTGAAGTGGTGCGGTGCAGCAAGAACCCCAGCGCTTGGTGGAGAGTAATGCACCTAATGAGGCAGCGACACCTCCTCCTTTGTCGAAACTATACGATTTGTTGTTGAGGCCGTGTTCACAATGATGAATGCGCAACCTGGAGTTCAGGGACAACTTCCTATTCTTGCGAGGGTACATGAACCAGTTGACGTGGTAGAGCACGTGGCGGTGAGACAAGTGGTTGTTGAGCATGTGGCTGCAAAGCGAGCTGTGGAGAAGAAAATGAAACACTTGATGAGTTTCAATCCCCCTGTTTTTCTGGGTACGGGAACCCCTACACAAGCCGAAGATTGGCTCTCAAGAGTAAAGAGGGTCCTAACGGCAACTGAAACTGAAGAGTGCCAAAAAGTCATTGTGACTACCTTCTTGTTGGATGGTGAGGTAAGACTTTGGTTGGATGAGTTGGAGCTGCACTAGTTCGTTGGTCGACCGTTAAGTGAGATCTCAATGGAGGAGTTCTCAAGATGTTTTCTTGCAAGATATGTTCCATCGACACAGCGAATCGCGATGGAAAATCAATTTCAAAGGCTTACTCAAGGCGAGAGATCGGTGGATGACAACTTGCACGAGTTTACATGATTGGGAAGATATGCAGGCTTTACGTTTGCAGTTGAGGAACAAAAAACAAACAGGTTCTATGAAGGGTTGAGGGATGAATTGCGATTGCTTCTCACAGGACCAATGACTCAGGGTTTTCTTACCTTGGTTAATACGGCCCATTCCCTTGAACTTGATATGAGGCGCGTTCAACGTAAGAATGACATGGCAGGAAAGGAGCAAGAGTTCAATACACCGAGTTCTTCAAAATCTTGGTACAAACGGTGGAACACGAAGACAAAAACTTCTGCACCGGCTCCTTCTACGTTTACTTCAGGAGAAACTATGGAGAGAGGACCTCACACATGTTATATATGTGGTAAGGTGGGTCATATAGCTAAGGACAGCAGGAGGCCATAAAACAAAGCGACATGGTTACAGGTATGAGTTAAGAATAAATTTTTACTATTTTCCATATTTAATACCATGTATGTTTCTTGTTTGTGAGTTGTTTATGATAGGCTTTGTCCTTATTCAGGAATGTCTGGCGAGATCATTGTTTGATACAGGTGCTTCGCATTCATTCCTGTCTGAGGCCTTCGTATTGCGAATCATAGTGCCTACTCGTGTAGCGACTGATACTTTGAAGGTGTTGTTACCTAATGGATGCTTGATGTATGTAGATAGGTCTTCTTTGGTGGAGGTGCGGATAGGAAATCAAGACTTTGGTTTGGAAGCGTCAATGCTACTGATTTCAGAGATCGTTGTTATATTTGGTATCGACTGGCTCTCGGAGCAGCGTGCCAAAATCGATTGTAATTTTAAGGAAGTGTTACTGGGGCAAAATACTGAATGTGAGATGAAATTCGCGGGGATGCGTGGAGTGGGCAAGATGTTTATGTTTGCCCTTCAAGTAGTCAAAGCGATTCAGAAGGGTGCCGAAATGTTTTTCACGCTATAAGAGGTTGTTGAGCCAAAGCCCAGTATTGGAGACAATCCTATAATATAAGAGTTCGCAGATGTCTTTCCGAAGGATCTACCTAGGCTTCCACCCCAGCGTGAGATTGACTTCTCTATTGAGTTGGTGCCACGTGCGAAACCTATGGCCCGCTCACCGTACCATGTAGCGCCAAAGGAGTTGGCAGAATAAAAAGTTCAGTTACAAGAGTTACTAGAACAAGGCTTTATTCGTCCGAGTATGTCACCGTGGAGTGCACCGGTGCTATTTGTGAAAAATAAGGATGGGTGCTTGCGTCTATGCATAGATTATCGTAAGCTAAATAAGCTTATAGAAAAGAACAAATATCCGATTCCTCGAATCGATGATTTATTTGATCAATTGGTATGATCAACTATTTATTCGAAGATGGATTTAAAGTCTGGCTACTGGCAGTTGAGGTTCAGGGAGAGTGATATCCCCAAGACAGCGTTTGGAACACAATATGGGCATTATTAGTTTACAGTCATGCCTTTTGGACTCATGAATGTACCATCAGTCTTTATGGATCTCATGCACAGAACCTTTAGAGAGTATTTAGAACTGTTTTTGATCGTCTTCATTGACAACATATTGGTATACTCTCAATCTGAGGGAGAACATGCAAAACATTTGGGAATGGTTTTGCACACGCTAAGAAGGAATTGCCTCTATGCCAAATTCTCAATGTGCGAGTTTTGGTTATCTTCAGTGGATTTTCTTGGTCATGTCGTAAGTGGAGAGGGGATTGTTGTAGACCCGATAAAGGTTGCTGCGATACGAGAGTGGCATATACTTTCTTCAATAGCAAAAGTTAGGATTTTTCTAAGACTTGCCAGTTACTATAGGCGCTTCATAGAAGGATTTTCAAAGATTGCTTTACCTCTCACAACATTGACAAGAAAGAATAAAAAGTTTGTATGGATGCTAGAGTGCGAGAAGTCTTTTGATGAGTTAAAGAGTAGGCTGACAACGGCACCCGTATTATGTACGCCATATGGTTCAGAAGGCTTTGAGATTTATAGTGATGCATCTGGGAGAGGCTTAAGTTGCGTTCTTTTGCAATTCAGGCATGTGATTGCTTATGGCTCTCGCCAACTTAAAGTGCATGAGAGGAATTATCCAGTGCACGATCTTGAATTGGAAGCCGTGATATTTGCTCTTAAATTGTGGCGACACTATTTATATGGTGTGAATATTGACATCTTTACGGACCATCAGAGCCTAAAGTATTTCATAGATCTGAAAGATCTTAATATACATAAATAGAGGTGGATGGAGTTCCTTGGGGACTATACTTTGAAGATTCATTATACTCCCGGAAAGGGGAATATCGTCGTTGATGTGTTGAGTCGCAAAACTGCAACACAAGCAATCTAGTTACAGATGCATGATGGGCAACTGACTTGGGTAGTGGCCGATCTCTAACTACCTGCACCTTGTCCGGGTCTACAGCCAACCCAACTCCACTTACGGTATGCCCCAGAAATGCAATCTCATGTAACCATAACTAGCACTTGGAGAACATCGTGTACATCTGATGCTCTCTTAGTTTGCCCAACACCAGAGCCAAATGTTGGTTGTGCTACTCCTTTGTCCGGGAATAGATCAATATATCGTCAATGAAGACAATGACGAATCTATCCAAGTATGGTTCGAATAAACGGTTCATGATACTTATGAATGCGGAAGGTTCATTCGTGAGCCCGAAGGGCATTACTGTGAACTCATATAGTCTGTATCGAGAACTAAAGTCAGTATTTGGTATATCCTCCTCCATAATGCACAGCTGGTAGTATCCTGACCTCAAGTCGAGCTTGTAAAACAAGAAGACTCCCTATAGCTGATCAAATAGCTCGTCAATCCGAGGCAGCAAATATGTATTCCGGATTGTCAATAAGTTAAGCTCATGGTGTCAATGCAGAGCTACAAAGATCCATCCATCTTCACCGGTGCTCCCCATGGCGATGAACTTTGTCGGACAAAGCCCGACCCCACCAGATCCTGTAATTGAGTCAGAAACTCTTCTAGTTCCTTGGGTGCCATCCGGTAAGGTGCCCTAGATACAGGCCTCGCTACTAGCACCAACTGGATCCAAAAATCCATGTCTCTAGTCAGAGGTAATCCAAGCATTTTCTCTTGGAATACGTTGGAGAAATTGCAAACTACAGGAATATCAGCAACGGAGGCATCCGTCTCCACCATCTCGAAACAGATCATGTACATCTCATCTCCCTGCTCATGGGCTTTGGCAGCCTGCACCGATGATAATAAAGTACAGGAAACATGTCTAATACCTTAGATCATTATGTTGGTATCCCCATGCAGTAAGGTGATCCTCCTTGACGGGCAATTCATCTGGGCATGGTTCAAATGCACCCAAGTAATGACCAGGATCAAATCGAAGTCCGACATTCTCAAAATCATCGCCGGCACTCCAAATACCTTTCCTCCAATTTCTACCTCCATGTTACAATTGGTAGATGATAGAAGCTAGAATCAATCTGGTAGACGCACCTTCCGGGTCATGCCGGTGAATCGGTCTGCGCCTGCTAGTCCCTCCAGGAAGGCTTCAGAAATGAACGAGTGCAAAGGACCCTTATTGAATAAGGTATGGGTTGGCTTGCCGCTAATAAGGACTATACCTGAGGTTTTTGTTTGAGTTATGTCATGTTTGTTGTTCCACTAAGGTTTGTAATGTACTGTAAATGAAAATTGAATTGCAATTAAATTTTAGTACATGTAATAACATCCTCGGGGTTCCTCAGCTTAGTGAGGTCCAAAGCATACATCTGCTCCTCTCCTCGAGCTCTACTATAATGTTCTCGACCTCAGCCTCGACCTCATCCTCAGCCTCGGCCCTGTGGTACTGGAGGGGATGCTGTAAGTATAGGAGGAGGAGGATTAAACTACTAAGGGTAGTAAACCCAAACGTGCCCTGGCTGTTGGCACCTATAGTAAATCACTGGTCGGTGTCCATGATCATCCTGTATCATTGGGTCATGGGTCTGTAGTGGTGGAGGAGCTAGTACTGCGAGAGGCCTCTTCTCCTGCCTAAAATTAGGAAGATGATGTCCTCCACCCCTCTTGTGGCTTACCACTCTGCCTCTCTATGAGCCCCGGTTGCTCTCCCCGAAGGATGACCCATCCAGCGGTCTCTTCCCCCTGCTCTATACCATCAACTGGTATACCTCCAGCGTATTTTCCATCTCGATAATCTGAGTCATAGTGCAATGAGAAATTAACTGTAGAAACTGCCTCGTAGAATCTCTAAGTCCCTGGTAGAATATCTTTGCGGACCTCATGTCGTCCAAATCATGAATCCCCGTGAACCTGGCAAGATGGGAGAACTCCCTCTGGCACTCTATAACAGATTTGCTCCCCTGCCTGAGGTTCAAAAACCTCTCCTCTAACTCATCTCTATCTGCAACAGACATGAAGTGCTCTAAGAAGACCTCACTAAAATCCTCCCAAGTGATGTCAGACATATTAACCCCAGAATCCGCAACATTTCAAGCTAGGCATCTTGCCCCTCCCTTGCCGGACTCGAGCTCTCAGTCCGCCAAGCTCGCCAGTTGGCCAGTGTTTATCCCAGCCACCTGGGCGGACTCCAGCTCTCAGTCCGCCCAGGTAGCCCTTTGTTTGATTTCAGATCTTGCCAGCTTTCAGCGAGCTCCGGAGTCAGGTCGCTCAGGTCGCCCAGGTCGCGACTTTTCTGAGAGGATTGCACTCGACGCGACCAAGGGAGGATTCAAGCTTGCAAGCCCAGTCCGCCGGTCACGCGCGGACTGCTTATTCTTTCTTTTTTGGTTCCCGTCACCGCTGCCCAGCTCTTTTGTACCCTGGGCAGCCGGTTATTTTAGCCCTGCCCGTTTGGGCAGGCCCCCAGCCTATAAATAGGGGGAAGTGGTGCACTTAAAGCACGCCGACTCGATCCAAGGAGCCCACTTTTTAAAGGCTGTGGACTCGAATCTTGAGCTTTGCGATCTCCAGCTTGCTTTCCGCATCATTTCCTTTTTTTCCCTGCTTGTAACCCCCTGCTTGCAATCAAAATCAAGCCAGTCGCAGGAGTGGCATTCAGGCCGCGACGGGCAAATTCTTATGTTGCCGTGGTTCACGGCTCTTCTGCTTTTCTGTTCCTTTTCTAGTCCGCTAAGTAGACTGCTGCTCGTAGTTTGGTTTCTTTCTTTCTTCCCCTAGCGCTCGAACAGTTATCTGGTGGTGTTCGTTTTCTCCTTCGCATTTCGTGCATCAACAGTTAACACGCGACCTTCAGATCCGAGCAGCTTTTTGAAATCCGCATGTAGAAATGTCAGACTGCTGAGCTCGCCGCTCAGACCGATCCAGCTCGCCAGACGACTCGTCGTGGGAAGCGTTGGAACAGTCTCGCTGGGAGGCCGAGTTATCCCACAGAGAGACTGACCAGCGGCTCGATACAATCAGCCAAGCTCTGTTAGTGCTGACTCAGCGTCTTGTTCCCCAGGTCGCAGAAGAGATAGCTGAAGCTCCAGTCAGCTAGACTCCGGTCTGCCGGTCCCCTGCTCATCAAACCCCTCTTCAGCAGTCGCCTGTGACCGCTCCTCTGCGTCATCATCAAGCTCAGCCCGCAGCTCCCCTGTGACCTAAGGCTGATCAGTTCGCTCCCCTGATGGACTTCTTCAGGGAAGCGGCTAGAGGGACTCTGGCTCGCCGACTAGATTTTGTTGATCGGCAGTCCGCAGAGCCCGCAGAGCCTCGCCTTCCAGTCCGCCCTTCTGCTGATTTTGAGACCCCATCTCCCTTCGTCGATCGAATCCGATGGGAGTAAGCGCCACATAATTTCAGAGAGCCCCGTCTCCCTTTCTATTCAGGGGATACTGACCAAGTTTTCCACCTGCAGGCATTCGAGGGGGCAGTTGCATTGAGGAGCCTTTCTGATGCCTTAAAATGCAAGCTTCTTGTCACCACTCTCGACGGGCAGGCGAGAGAATGGTTCTATGAGTTACCCTCAGGCACGATCTCCTCCTTCGCTGAACTTCGAAGCGAGCTCCTTTTGAGGTTTGCTACCTCTAAGAAAAGAAAGGATGGGTCGGCAGCCCTTTTCGACATCATGCAAAGAGACAACGAATCTGTGGCACGGTTCGTTGATCAGTTTCAAAAGGAAATCCAAGGGGTAAGGAATGTGAACCCCGATTATTACAAAGTTGCCTTGATTCACGGTCTCCGGGAGGGCCCATTGAAGTTCAAAGTAACGACAAAGGCGCCATCGACTTATCAGGAGCTAATAGCGATGGCTAATCGATTCATTGAAGGAGAAAACGCCAACCCCACCTATATTTCATCCCTGACAGCTAAAGCTGGAACAAGGGATGCCCCCAACACCTCTTCCAGCAATCAATACCATAGCAAGCCTCCTCGGCTCGAATTCCAGAGGGGGCGAAATCTTCGTCATAAGAAACCCTTCATTGGCCATCAGCAGTTTCACGATCAGAGACTACCGATGGCCGCCACCCCCGCCATACCTCTCCAAGCACTTCCCATCCATCAGAGTGCCTTGCCAGCCTCAAATCCGCATGAGAGCAGCTCCGTGGAGGAGTTTGCAGATCTGGGGCTCCACTTCGAAGAGGTCGTCCAGATAATTCAGAAGAAGGCAGAAGAAAAGAGGCAAGGGCCTTAGAGAGATTGGAAGCCCAAAAACAGCTCTCAGTACTGTGATTTTCACAAGGATAAGGGCCATCTGACTGAAGATTGCAAGGCCCTCCGGCAGCTGGTTGAGAGGCTGATTGCAGAAGGCAAGATCAAAGATCTGGGCAGGAAGAATGACTCTTCGAAACCTTCCACCTCCAAGGGCAAGGAGGTGGCTGAGGTTCAGCTGGAGTGCATAGAGAAAGAAGATGAGGGCCGTCTGGGGCCTATTGATATTCCAAGTGAATGCATTGATGTTGTCGACGAGGGAGTCTTGGGAAGACTCTTTTACATTCATGGCGGAGCAGGAGCTGAGTCTACCCGAAAGTCTTCTCTATCAAGACTTTCCCGAACAGAGATTGCATCTACTTCTTCCTCTGCCCCTCCTTCAGAAACTATCACCTTCGGTCCTGCAGACCTTCTCGCAACCGCAAATCCTTTTGATGATTCCATTGTTGTCCAAGCAGCCATCGGAGATTTCATGGTCGATAGAATTCTTATTGACACTGGCAGCTCTGTTAATTTCCTCTTCAAGACCACCTTTGAAGCCCTGAGAACTGGAAAACCTCTGCTTTCCACCGAGGGGCCGCTCTACGGATTCTTCGGTGAGAAGAAAGAAGTCGAGGGAAATATCACACTCCCGGTGAGGCTCGGAGGGGTGACAAGGGAGATTCAGTTCATAGTGGTAGACGCTCCAAGCAGCTACCATGCTATTTTTGGAAGGCCATTGCTGAACAAGTATCGAGCAATAATCTCAACTTATCATCTAGCCCTCATGTTCTGTAAAGCTGGTCGTCAGTGCAGGGTCAGATGTGACCCAAGGCAAGCTCGGGAGTGTTACCTCCGCACAGTCAACATGACTGAAGTCCCCCCCCCCAGCTTTTCCAACAGCAGCAGAAGTTCCCCCTTCATTAGAAGCTATTGTGAATAGTGAAAGCGCTCACCTGGAACTTGCCCAGGTGACGCAGGGAGTTCCCATTACAGAAGGGGAGGAAAGAAAGCTCTCCATCAACTCCGAGCTGCCGGAAGTTCAGAAGACAGAGTTGATATCTTGCTTGCTGAGGAATCTGGATGTCTTCGCTTGGTCAGCGGAGGACATGCTAGGAGTGGATCCTGACGTGGCTTGACATCATCTCAACGTCGACCAAGCTGCCAAGCCAGTTCAACAGAAGAAAAGAGATGTTGCAGTCAAGCTGGCAGAGCCAATCAAAGAGGAGGTTGCCAAACTCCTCAAGGCGCGCTTCATTCAAGAAATTCAATATCCTGAGTGGATCTCAAACGTTGTAATGGTTAAAAACCAGGGGGAAAATGGAGGATGTGTGTAGACTTCACCCATTTAAATAAAGCGTGCCCAAAATATTTCTACCCCTTGCCTCGGATAGATTTATTAGTTGATTCTGCAGTAGGGTATCCATTTATGAGCTTTTTAGATGCGTTCTCTGGTTATCACCAAATAAGAATGCATAAACCTGATATCCCTGACACGTCATTCATTACTAATGACGGCTATTACTGTTATCTTGTGATGCCCTTTGGGCTTAAGAATGCTGGCGCAACATATCATCGCATGATGGATCATGTGTTTAAAGTGCAAAAGGGTAAAAACCTTGAAGTATATGTGGATGATCTTTTGATTAAGAGTAAAACTCTTCCACAGCACTTGCTAGATCTAGCAGGGACATTTTCCACTCTGCGAAAGCATAAAATAAAACTTAACCCTTTAAAATGCATTTTTGGGGCAAGTAAGGGGAATTTCCTTGGCCATCTCCTTACTCCCGAGGGCCTTGCCCCTAATCCAGATAAGGTTAAGGCCATCCTTGATATGGCCCCTCCCCGTTCTCCCAAAGAGGTTCAGCAGTTGGGAGGGAGGTTAGCAGGACTCGGGAGATTTATCTCTCGAGTTGGAGATAAAAGTGCGCCATTCTTTAAAACTCTTCAGGGAGCGTCCAAGTTCCAATGGACGGAAGAGTGCTCTTTGGCCTTTGAGCAGCTGAAAAAGCAACTGACCTCGACACCCTTACTCCAAAGCCCCCGAGCAGGGGAGATATTGTTCTTATACCTGGGAGTTGGGCCCGAGGCGGTTAGTTCTGTTCTTGTTCGAGAAGAGAGCAGGAGACAGTTCCCAGTTTACTATGTCAGTCACATTCTGAAAGATGCAGAGGCAAGGTACCCGATCCTTGAGAAACTGGCTTTTACAGTAGTTATGTCTGCTCGCAGGCTCCGTCCCTATTTCCAGGCGCATTCAATTCAAGTGGTCACTGATCAACCTTTGAAGAGTGTGCTAGAGAAGCCAGAACATTCAGGCAGGTTAGCCAAATTGGCAATCGAGTTAAGTGAGTTTGAAATCTCCTATGTGCCCAGGACAGCTATCAAGGCACAGGTACTTGCAGACTTTCTGATTGACGCAGCAAGAACTACCTCAGATCAGGCAGTAAGGTCTCCTTTAGCTTGGACCATCTATGTTGATGGGGCTTCAGGCAGAAACTCTTCTGGAGCAGGGGTAGTTCTGATAAATCCGAATGGCGTCAAGCTTGAGCAAGCCATCAAGTTTTATTTTCCAATAACCAACAATCAAGCGGAGTATGAAGCTTTATTGGCTGGCTTGAGGCTCGCAAGAGAGCTCGGAATCGATCATGCTCATGTAAAGACTAACTCTCTGGTAATGGCCTCACAAGTTCTTGGTAACTTCGAGACCAGGGAGCCAGTGTTGAAGAAGTATCTTTCGCTGGTAAAAGTTGAGGTTAGCAAATTTAAAAGTTTTACTATTGAGCACATACCGAGGGCGGAAAATGAGGAGGCTGATGTTCTTGCCAAGTACGGGCTCTCGTCAGGAGGGACAACTTCTGAACTTTTCCACCCGACAGTGGATGAGGAAGAGTTAATGCAAATCGATCAGCGTTCCTCTTGGATGGATCCGTTCTTCCTCTACCTATCAACCGGAGATCTGCATCAGTCAGTCAAAGACAAGAAGAGATTTAAGTTGAAAGCAGCGTATTATTACTTGATATCTGGTATTTTCTACAGAAAAACCTTTTTGTCTATAATGGCAAGGTGTGTTTCAGAAGATGAAGTTCCTACCGTTCTTCGGGAGATGCATTCTGGCGAGTGTGGAAGTCACTCGGGGACAAGAACCTTGGAAAAAAGGATCCTATGGCAGGGTTACTTCTGGCCCACCATGAAAAAAGACTCGGAGACCTATGTGAGAAAATGCGTTCAGTGCCAGAAGTTCGCTCCTCTTCAACATCAAGCTGCTCAATCTCTCAGATCAATTACAACCCCTTGGCCCTTTGCTGTTTGGGGAATGGATCTCCTTGGTCCTTTTCCCATGGAAAGTGGGCAGCAGCGTTTCATTATAGTTATGATTGACTAATTCAGTATGTGGATCGAAGCTAAGGCGCTGGCAAAGACGACAACTTAGGTCGTGAAGAATTTTGTTTGGGGCGAGATAGTCTGCCGGCACGGTATCCCCATGGCAATAATCACAGATAATGGACCACAATTTAATAATACTGAGATGATAGATTTTTGCAAGCAGATCGGAACAGAGTTGCGCTTTGCATCAGTTTATCATCCTAGGAGTAATGGTCAGGTAAAAGCAGCCAATAAGCAAATCCTCAGCCTGATTAAGAAGAAAGTTCAAAATCTCAAGGGAATTTTGGTTGATCAACTTCCTTCAGTTTTCTGGACCCTGAGAACAACGCCTTCATCTGCAATAGGGGAAACCCCATTCAAGCTTTCTCATGGGTCCGAAGCATTAATTCCTGTTGAGTTTGATGTCCTGTCGCCCAGAGTGCTGCTTGCTAGGCAAGGCACGAAGGATTGGCTTGAGCTGAACAACGAGGAGATGAGGTTCAGCTTGGAGCATGTTGAAGAGGTTAGAGACAAGGCTGCCATCAGGAAAGAGGAAGGCAAAAGGAGAATGGCCCGCTACTTTGATAAGAATGTAAGGATCAAACACTTTCAAGTTGGAGATCTGATTCTTAAGAAGGTCGATGCTGCTGCAAGAGCCGGCTCAGTGGGGAAGCTTAATCCAAATTGGGCTGGACCATTCATTATTAAAGAAGCTCGTGAGAATGGGGCCTACTGGTTATAAACATATTAGGGAGAAGATATGTCGCACATATGGAGTGGAGATGACTTAAAGCGGTTCTATTCCTGAACTTCTTTTCCTTTCCCTTTTATGTAAACTTTTTCAGAGGTTCGTTATTAATAAAATCTCCTTGCTAACACTTCATCAAGTGTCTTTTTTTTTCAAGTGTTGACAGTTAATATATTGAGCAAGGACAACTCTAAACGGTTCTATCCCTGAACTCTCTTTTTTATCTTATACAAGTTTCTCAAAAATTGATGTTTATATAAGCTTTTATACTAAGACTTCTTCAAGTGCTTTCTCTCTTTTGCCCCCCCCCCAGGCAACTCCAACAGTTGCCTAATACCAGGAGATATCGCCGAGTTCAGCAAAAACCTCCCTTAGAACCGTGGTTGTTAGCATAACACCACGAAGACCACGTGTTGCGAGGAGATTTCGCACCGTGTAGTGGGAGCTTACCGGTTCTAGTGCGGCAAGACACTGGATTTCCGATCCCGGCTAGTACCTAACCCCACTTCTACATTATGTAGGAGCGGAGTGGTGGTCAGCTCTACCATGCCATGTAAGGAATATTGTTACAACCTAGATAATCGCGCGGGGAAAGCAATGCTATACGCACCTGCCCCCAGATCATCTTAAGGTTGTAACCCTCGAACACTCCTTGGTACCCTCAAGCAGTGCCTGTAGAAGACCCACAGTCTTGTCAATCTCAGAGGAAAGCAATGTCGCTCCGGCCGCACCTACCCAAAAGATCGACTTAGACTGTACTCTAGGCAAGAGGGCAGTAGATTGTGTTGTTAACTGTGTAGATCTTGAGATCTTGTGAGGAAAGCAATGCCGCTCCGGCCGCACCTGCCCACTTGATCACAAGTCTGCAGCATTTTTCTTCGCAGGGGTTTTCCATTATTATTCAGTTCAGTGCGGACTCAAGTTTTCCTATCCGCTCAATCCTCCGTCCTCTGGGTTGATTCTATAGTTCATAGCCCGGTGAGGAAAGCAATGCTGCTCCGGCCGCACCTACCCACTTGGTCATGAGCTATAGGTCATTTCTCTTATCACTGGTTTTAGTGCGGACTCAGGTGCTCTAGTTCGCTCAGTCCGCCGCCTCTTGGATTGATTCTATAGTTCATAGCCCGGTGAGGAAAGCAATGCCGCTCCGACCACACCTGCCCACTTGGTTATGAGCTATGGGTCATTTCTGTTATCATTAATTTAAGTGTGGATTTCGGTTTTCTAGTCCGCCTAGTCCGCGGGATTCATTCAGTTTATATAACTTAATAATTATTTATTTTAAAAAGTTCAACTATAAATATCAGCGGACGATGATACCAGTCCGCCAAGTTCGCATATCAACATTATTTTTGTAGATTACGGCTTTCGTCATCTTGATTCTCTTAAAACGTGCAAAGGTTTTTCTACAAGACGTGGACTGCTGACCGAACTCGTCAGAATCCGCCTCATTCATTCCCTTTGTTAAGAAAGCACGTTAATTCTATTAATGTTGAAGCGAGCTGTGATTAAGCAATTTCAGCAAGAGTTTTAAAATGCTACAAAGTTATATGACGCGGATTGATATAAGGAGTGCGACCTCTAAGTACAAGCAAGAAATAAGCAGAACATCTCAGAATACATCAAAAAATATCCTTTTCCATTCATTAAAAAATATATTATAAACACGTGTTCCGGCGAACTCGCGCAGAGTCTGCCCCCTTTACATTAAAAATCGAAAAATTACATTGTCTACTTTCCAGTCCTCTGTTTCTTCTCTGCAAGCTTCTACAGGCTTTACCCTTCCACATCCACAACAGGCGAGTAGTCGCTCGAGTCGCTGCTACTACTGTCGCTGGAATCAGAAGCAGCCGTGGGTTCTGTCCGCTCACCGCTCTCATTAAGGCCGGAGCTGGTGGACTGATCCGACTGGCCTCCCTTTTGTTTACTTGAGGCCACATCTTCAGGAGATTCATCATCGACGAACTCCTCCTCGTCATCTTCAACAACCACCTTCCCCTTAGTAGCTCGCTCGAACTTCAGCAACCTTGTACTTCAGCTCTGGAAACATCTCCTGGAAGGGAATAGAGTCCACCCCTGCCTTCGCATACCCATCGTTGATGATGCGTTCGATTGCGAATTCCACGCTTTCCTTGACGAAAGGAAACATGGCTTTCTGGAAGTCGGGGTTTGTTACCTAATATGCGGTCTACAGAAGAAATCAAAATGTCAGTCTGTTACAGATAAGCGACAAAGATAACGACGATTAACTGGCACTTACAGCTTTGTCCTCTTTATACGGTTAATCTTTGTGCCTAGTCGCTTATTTCTGTCTTTCAACGAGTTTTTTCCCTTCCTATATCGCGCATCTTCCCTAAGCAGCTCGCGCGTAAGCCTGCCCATGAAATGGTTGGTGACGACGCAGTTTGCACTGGCCTGGGCGGCAAGCAGAGGAAGGTCGTCAAGGGCCACACTTTGCAGGTCGCGAAGGTTTTTCTTCCCGTACAAAGCGGAGATGGCGATATGGGTGTGGCGAGTTGGGCGCGGACTCCTCCAGGAGGGGAGAGCTGTTGAAAGGCGAACATACTTCTTCTTCTCATGCCAATGGATCATTGGGTTGCCCTCTGATCCTTCTGCTTCTCGCCGAAGCCCGCAATGTTGAAGCTATCGCTGGAGGAATTACCCGCGGCGGGATCCCCGTCCTCCTTCCTTTTCCTTGCAATCTCTTTTCTTCTTTCTCGCTATGTAGGAGTCTGTCCAGCTGGTGCATAGGGAAAGTTTGCGGGCACCGCCAAGGTCGCTGCAAGAAGAAAAGTTAGCCAAAGTTCCAGGTCGTTGTGGATACAAATGAAAGCCGTGGGACTTACTCTCCTGGTGGCTTATGGTGTCTAGTCTGGGAAATAGCGGAATGTAGTAGTCAACGTCGAGCCTTGCTCCAGCAAGAAATCCGACGATGGAGGCCTCAGCATCACTAAGCCGCACGCTTTTGAAGTCGGCGTCTGATCGCAGCTGCGGGTTACTGTGGAGAAACCCCGGGTCGCCCTCAAAAATGAGGTACCTAGAGGTCCAGTTGTGGATCTTATTTGGCAAGCCCACAACCTTCATCCCCCTGCAGTAGAAGTACACGATACCCTTATACTCGCGATCTCCTCTTGGAGTTACGGAGCGGATAGAAAATATCTTTCTAAAGATCTTCAAGGAAAACTCGATCTTTTCAGATCGCAGGTAGGCGAGATAGCTGCAGATGGCGATCATGATGTTCGGCACGAGTTGGCCTGGAACCACTCCGTAGTGCTCGAAGATCTTCGCGATCTCCCAAAGAAGGGGGAATTTGAACCCGCAATCGAAATGGTCGATGGGCACCGCGAGCTGGGTAGCCGTGGAGAAGTTCAGCCGCTCTTGATGCTCGGGAAGCCGTGCGAGCACCGGCGAGCCCGCCATGTGCACACCCAGAAAAGCTTCCAGATCAACTGTGGTCAGTCTGCTTCTTTTGTGCTCGGTGGCATGGAAGATGACTGCGGCATAAGTACGCGCGGATACCATCTTTTCAGACCGCAGGGCTTCAGCTTCGACTGTTTCCTATGCAAAGAGAAAATGAAGACCCTATTTATAGAAAAATCGTTTGACATGACAGCAGTCAATCCGCCCAGATCGATTGCTCAGTCCGCGCAGCTCGCTTCTTCCCGATTTTTCCCTGCAAATTCAGACAATTTCTCAAAGCTTTGCGAATTCAAAGGCAGTCCGCGCAGCCCGCGCGTTTCCAGTTTTTCTGCAAATTATCTACAAGTAATCGCGAACTCACGGGCAGTCCGCAAAGATCGCAATTTTCAAAGTAACAGAATGAGCAAACATAAAATCAGCCCGCATAATTTGCATCACAACAAGATTGTTCAAGTTTGAAAAATAAATGTCATACAACAAGTGAAAGCCGCATCACAGCGCAAATAAACCAAAGATAATGTTCAGACACCAAATTATACAATACAGAGTTCAAATTAATGTTTTGGACTCAGCGGCTTCTGCGGTCTTGATGAGCAGGTCGCTCCTCATCGTCAACCCCGACATGGGTTGCCTGGTCGCTCCCTCGCAAGATTTCCCTGTACAATTACTGGACTAGATGGTGCATGTTGTTGAAAGTGCGGTGCATGCGAGCAGTGTCCCTAACTACCCGGTTAAACAGAATTGTCGGGGCGCCTGCTGGTGTTGGATTTTCGACCACCACGGGCTACCCGATGGTCGCCAAGGCTAACGCCTCTCCTGCAGCAGGTTGAGCAGACGTCTGCGGCTTCGCCCCAGCGACCTCGCCGACTTGTTTCTTCCCTTCTCTTACCAAAGCCAAGTACCTGCTCCTGTAATGGCAGGCGTCTCCGCTTAGCCACTCCTTCACTTTCTTTAGACCTTCAATGGTGGATGAAAGGCTCGCGACCTGGTTCTCCAGGATCTTTTATCTTCCTTTACATTTATTTAGATCAACTCGCATTTCGTTTAGTTCCTCCTCATACTTCCTCGCTAATAACGCATACGTCTCTTGGGCAGACTGTTCCCCTTGCGCGGGCTCAGTGCCAGACCACATCACAGCCTGCGCGGGCACATCTGCGGGCGAGGACACGATCTCGCCGACCTCAATAGAATCGGGTGTTGACTTCCGTACTACAATAAAGGAAATAAAACTCGGCTTAGTTTCCAGGTCGCAATAAGCTTAAAAGGTAAAAAAGTAATTCACTTTTTGAAATCATGGCTGCAATCTGGAGACTATCAAAAGCAGGTCGCCTCACGTGCTCCGGATCAAAAGCGCCTAGGCGCTGCCTCCATTCTCGACGGACTTTCGCTCTTATCTCGGCCTGCGATCTGCTTGAGGTAACTATGCCATCGGTTTCTGTAATGATCTTAACTGGCCGCGATTTCCGAGGAGGGGATTTGTAAAGCCACGAGCTCTGCAAACGCCTAGGCGCCTGATGCAACTTACCTGACTGCATCAGCTCGACAGTGGTTTGCAAATCCTCAACCCGCTTATCTGCAACGAGCTTCTTTGAGATCGCCTCAATCTTTGTCTTCATTGCTGCGAGCTGTTCCTTTATTTTTTCTCTTTCTTCAGCTGGAAGGAAAGAGGAAGGATCAGCCAGTTTCTCTCCCCCTGTCTCAGCACCAGGCTGCAAAACTTCTAGCAGAGAACGATTCATGTTCGCAAGCTGCTCGTTGTCAATGGAGTCATGTATCTCGGTGGTTGATAAGCTGAGCGTTGAGGGGGTGTCGCCTTCTGCGGGCAGAGCATCGGGGGTGACGAGATCGGGATCTTGAATTTCCTTCTCTCGCAGCCTATGCTGCAAGCTCACAGCTCTAGTCCGCTTGGAGATATTCTTCTCCTTCTGAACTCGCAGCTTCTTCTCTACTCGCTCCACAATTGAAGTCTTGTCTCTCTTCCTCTTTTTCTTTTCAGGCGTCTTATCCAAGTCGATGACAACCTGCTAGGATTCGCGGGCTGAGGTTGGTACGACAACCAGATCCAGGGGGGACACCGTTTCCTCAGCTTGCTTCTCAACAGAATCTTTAGCCGCGGCTTCCGCGGGCTCGTCAACTCGTTTCTCAATCGCCTCTTTTACTCTTTCCTCCACCCGTTCATCAGCTAGAAGTTTCTCCTCGATGTTCGGCAGCTGGAACTTTGGCGACGACACTTCTTTGTTCGGATCTAACCGCAACATAATAGTTCCGGAGGCAGAGCGGTGCACCTCCATACTTGAAGAGCTCGCGGGGTTCTGGTCAGAGACGGATGGCAGATTCAGTTTCTTATTCACACTCTATGTTAGTGGATTCTAAGAAGCAGCAGCAGTCGCGGTCTTCTCATGCTCGATATCACGGACTAGGTCTGTCCTCTTCTTACTTGAACTCTCTCCTTGGTGGCGGGAGGCATATCGTTCCGGTGACTTGCTTTCTTAGATCGGGAACTCGCTTTGGGTTTCTCGGTTGAGGTGGCAAAGCTGCCAAAGAAGGATCCTAATCTTGCCATGCCGGACTGGAAAGTTGAGACCGCAAGAGGTGAGTAACGACCCGTCGTGCAGTCAATTCTGACAGAAGACAAGACTTCCGGCGGTATTTATAGCACAGTCAGCATTTATGATAGTTGCGGACTCAGAGGTTAAGGAAACATTTTCGGAATTTTCCAAAACTCGAAAATGTGCGGGGATTATGTTAACCCAGAATCCACAACATTTCCAGCTAAGCATCTTGCCCCTCCCTTGCCGGACTAGAGCTCTCAGTCCGCCCAGCTTGCCAGTTGGCTAGTGTTTATCCCAGCCACCTGGGCGGACTCCAGCTCTCAGTTCGCCCAGTTCGCCCTTGGTTTGCTCTCAGATCTTGCCATCTTTAAGCGAGCTCCGGAGTCAGGTCGCTCAGGTCGCAACTTTTCTGACAGGATTGCGCTCGACGCGACCAAGGGAGGATTCCAAGCTCGCAAGACCAGTCCGCCGGTCTCGCGCGGACTGCTTGTTCTTTCTTTTTTGGTTCCCGTCACCATTGCCCGGCTCTTTTGTACCCCGGGCAGCCAATTATTTTAGCCCTGCCCGTTTGGGCAGGCCCCCAGCCTATAAATAGGGGGAATTGGTGCACTTAAAGCACGCTGACTCGAGCCCAGGAGCCCACTTGTTAAAGGCTGCGGACTCGAATCTCGAGCTTTGCGATCTCCAGCTTGCTTTCCGCATCATTTCCTTTTTTCCCTGCTTGTAACCCCTGTTTTGTAATAAAAATCAAGCACGCCGCAGGAGTGACATTAATGCCGCGACGGGCGAAGTCTGGTGTTGCCGTGGTTCACGGCTATTCTGCTTTTCTGTCCTTTTCTAGTCCGCTAAGTAGATTGCTGCTCGCAGTTTGGTTTCTTTCTTTCTTCCCCTAGCGCTCGAACAGTTATCTGGTGGTGTTCGTTTTCTCCTTCGCATTTCGTGCATCAACATGACAGCTCCCGATCAACATACGTGGAGTCCAGTAGAGACTTCCACCACCCATTTGCATGAACGACTAGTGCAAACATTGCTAAGGAAACCGCCTTGCGGACCGGGCAGCTGATGCCTACCAGCATCTCCTAAATGGTCTCTAGCCACTCCTCCGTCTTCACTGCATTCTCGGTCTCGTGTTCATCAGCGGAGACAAACTCTTGAATACATTTAGCCAACTTTATCCCGGATTTTGCTGCTAGACTAGGGCTTGCTTGTCCCTGAAGGCCTCGAGTATGGCCGTCAGATTCTGCCTCATCTCCGTCTGCTGGAAAGGTGTGGCAACCGGAGGGGGAGGAACGACATCCTATAGTATGGAGACTTGTGGGGCTACATAGATGTAAGTTTATATTAGGATTGTCCTAACTCATTATTTTAAATGGACTATTTTCTGTGACTTTTACACATGGGTACACCATTGCTTTCGCTGCATAGTTTGTCCGCAAACTAATGCTCGAGCGGGGTGGCCTAGTGTTGTGGACTTCTTTCTCATATGATCGTTTGTTAAGTGATATTAGTTTGTAAGCCCCCCTCCCCCTTACTAAGGAGTGAACCTGGTCTAATGCCCAAAACTGCCATCTTACGATGACACAAGAACACGGGCTAGTCGACACCGTATGACGTCGATGTTGCCGGCTAGTACGATCATTCAACCTGTAAGCCAAGTGAGAAAAGAAGTACAAGTAGTAAATGAAAACTAGCATGTCCACAAGTCACAGTAATATCATCATAATATATAGAGATGAATGTACATCAGTCCACAATTACTTCCAAAAAAGAGAGTTGGGGCTTATGCCCGGTACATGCAAAAATGGAATCAAATATCTCTCTCACAACAACACTATACGGAAGCTGTAACTGAAACACTCATCATCACTTGACGCTGAGCAGAGCTATTAGTACGTGGTATCTGCTCCTCAGGTCATGTCACCTTGTCCACTGGTCATACTGGTACTCCAGCTCCTCAAGCTCCTAAAATAATAGGGCCACAACAGACCGTTAGTCATAATGAATAAGCCATTTTGTCTTTGCCTCACCCCCGCAACTCCTAGGCACTGAGCAGGAGGATGAAAGCGGAGGACAACAAAGCAATACAAAATAGAAGCAGGTGACAGCGGATCTTTTCTATCATGATTATGTTTCTATCAGTTATATCTTTATACTAACAGTGCTAATAGCACAAGTAAAGTAACTGAGTAGTAATGAAAAGAAGTGCAACAGCTAAAGTAGAACTGAAAAAAAGTGCTATAAGTAAAGTAAAGAAGCTGAGCAGTAAATAAACTATCAACCGCTACACTAATCATTACATGAGTTCCTTAAGTTATATGTTATACAAACTTATAAGTTAAGGTTTCATAAATATAATTTATCAAACAAAAGAACCCACACTAATTTATATTATAAGAATCCACAGTGCGTATGCCCTAAGTTTGTATGTATGCCATGGTAAGTTATGCGGATTATGATTCATACAAGTGCAACTTACACACACGACTCTGTGATCGCAGACCTTTATTTCCCACATTTTGGAGTTAGCTGAACTCTCTGGTACCACCATTGTGGCTATGACATCAGTGGAGCAGGCATTTCCCATTCTTAGGAAATTATACAAACTACCAGGCCTAGACCCTTCGCAAGCCTCTGCATACGTCTGAGTTGCACTCTAGTGTCTCTGCGTACTAATTTGTTGTCAATTTCCACCATTCTTTTTGGTCGGGTGTGCTTTTTTTGAAATTATCCATCAGACCGCAGTATAAAACAACCTACTGGCCCCTCAAACCCTCACACCTTACCAGAGTCACCATACTGCGGTCGGTGTGATGATTGTCTAGTACCGCATGACCTGCCACTAATATGTTCTATGAACATGCAAGTCATTTCAAACCTAAGCCTCCAACTCGCTAGATCAACCTGTCCTGAAATAAACATCCTGAGCCTCCAGCTCGCAGGACTAAAGCAGTCCTAATCAAACACACGAGCCTCAAGTTTGCAGGACCAAACCAATCCTGAATCCCTCCAACCCTATATGTGTGAGATTGTAACATCTTTCACTTAACCTATTTGAATACTACACATAGCAGTTTAGGGTTAATCCTTGGACTGCCGAGGGCATTCCCGGTGAAGGGCTCTCGATTACACTAGGAATTACGATGGGCTGAAGCCAAAGCTCCCATTCTAAAGGATACATGCTATTATTATTGTCTACACATTACTAATACTCCAAGCTCGTTATTACTCTTGATTAAACTTAATAACTTAAGGTAATGATTGGGAGAGCGACGATCATTCACGGACCCCGTTATAGTTGGTCTCCTTGTGACTTGCATTCTAACACTCGTTACTATGTAGTGACGTACATGTGATACAAACCAGGGTTTCAACTTCCCAATACATCTCTTAATTTAACTATATCTCATCACCCTGAGTATTCTAAACCTTCTTATTACTTTTACTAAACGCAGCCCATGACCTAATTCTAATCGATATGAGATGACTAATTCCTTCGGCCAAAGACCTCCAAATTTTTATCATGGTTTTTTCATATGTATTCTATTGATCATTAAGAATTCTATCATTTTTCTAATTATTTGGGACCATTATTTTAATTAATTAATTAAGTGACTTAGGTCACTTTGAACATGAACTACTCTAACCAGTGGTCCATTATGTCTAAATAAATTTCCTAAAGTTCGTCTTGCTTAAAAATATTTGTTCACCGAAAATCCTAATTTTCCAACTTGATGTGACCATTATTTTCTATTTATGATTAAAATCCCACTAACTCCCTTTTTCAAATGAAGTACTAAAAATAATATTGTAAAAATTAAAGAATAATTTCTACTCAATAATATTAACAATATAATTGTCAAAACAGATTTTCATACTCTTAGCCAGTGATTTGACCTAAGATATTCACATGTTAAAATAATTACAAAATGGCACTATTATAGTAATCATCATAAATAATGATCCAAAAAATCTTAATAAAATTAATAGGGATTCATATTGTTGAAATAAGGGCCTAGACATTTTCTCATTATTTTCCACGAAACACTACTCATGTTTTTGATTAAAGCCTTATAAGGGAAAAAAATGTAATTACACTATTAATACATGGAATAATTCTAAAAAATGCTCATAAATTTTTCAAGAGGAGTGAAATTTTCTATTAAGTTTTGGATCAACAATTTGGAATTTTCTAAGTTGAGTACCCCTATTTTTTTCCATTTTTACAGCTAAATGTGCTAATTTAAATAATTCCAACTAATGGGATTTTTGATCCCAAAAATCCCAAACTTTTTATGGAAGGTGTATTCCGTCTCTATGAGCCTTTGTATAAAATTTCATGGACATACATTTGTCCAAAAGGGCTGAATTCCAATTTTCCCATTTTTACTATTTGCACACAATTCACAATTCTACCTTCACCATACTTGTTGGATCCTTTAACATACAGAAATCCAAATGTCTTCAAATTTTTACCAAGGCCATATGATTATCTTAGAGCCAAGACACCAAAATTTGGGGGTACTTGGAGTTGTAAAACTCCCTAAATCATACTTATTTAATAAATCAATTTTTTACTAAAATATAAAAAAATATTCTCCACAAATTCTCATTTTTTGGACAGAGTCTAAGTATGATATACACATATCCTTGACCTAAATTGCACTGCATGTGGACTTATAGTTTAGCCTAGGGGCCCATTTGAAGTTCTGCCCTAGTATAGGAGCAGTCCTAGGAGAATGAGTCTACAAAAAGCTATAGCGCTCCAAATTGCAAGTTTAGGGTGTCAAAATAAAGGTAAGACCTCAGGCTAAATTTTCTATGTTGAAAGTTTCCTCTAAATATGTCTCTACAAGGCCTACACTTAGCATAAAATGACTGTTTAATATGTGATAGAAATACACATAAATATCATAAATACTATAGTTTTAATTAATGGAGAAATGAACGGCATCTGGTTAACTTCTCCGATAGCCAAAAAACATGATTGATCCCGCTTGTAGCATATTAATTCCTTGTTTCTGGTCACCTGGGTCGTTGCCACCGCCGGCAAATATTGACACCACCTACGTTGAGGTGGTGGCTAGCATTTCCCGGCGACATGGCTGCCGGAAGCGACTCCTCCGGTGAACCCGAGCAAGAAGAAATGCTCGGTATTTCTACATCTTCCTCTCATGGAATCGGGCTCATTTGAGACTGATATCTCTCCTAGTGGATCTAGAAGACTAGCACCGAGGGAGGGGAGGAGAAACGGAAATGGATGCAAGCTTGGCGACAAGTACGATAGTGGTGAGCCTTGGCCGATGACTGTTCCGGTGAACAAGCTCGATCACTTATTTCTCCAGCAAGAGATTAACTCCAGGAGTAATTTTACACTCCTATGGGCTCAATGTAGATGATGGAGGCCTTGATAAGGAGTAAGAGTGACAGCTAGGGTTTCTTGTCTCTTGCTTTTTATAAGAAGAATTAGGGCTTAAGTTGCTTACCGCATGTCAGCCTTAGTGTTGGACCGCCAATTTGTTTAAGTTGCTTTGCCACGTGTCACCTTAGTATTGGACCACACATCATTGCTTTATATAGGTCTTCTTTAGAAGAACAATGAATTAAATCGGTTTTTTTTGAAGAGATTGGGTTTAAATTATCCATCAGCGCTAATCCCGAAACATCCGGTTCAGACAGAACCAGCAAACACGACTTAGAAAGAAAATACTCTAAGTACAAAAGCATTCAGATAACTCGACGCTTCGTCGAGTGGCGTCGAGTTCACTCAACGCACTCGATGCTTCGTGGAATGGCGTCAAGTTCACTCAACCCACATGATGCCTTGTGTTTCCATAATAAATTTCAAGGTCAAAGAGCACGACGTTGAGTCCACTAAACTTACTCGACGCTTTGTCAAATGGCGTCGAGTTCACTCAACACACTCGACGATTATTACTAGAACAAATTTTTTATGTTAAAGAGTATGGCGTTGAGTCCACTCGAAGCACTCGAAGCTTTGTCGAATGGCGTCGAGTTCACTAAACGCACTCGACCCCTATTGAACCAGAATAATATTTCTAAGTTAAATAGTATGGCGTTGAGTACACTTAACGTACTTGACACTTTGTCGAATGGCGTAGAGTTCATTCAACGCATTCGTTGCCTTGTGACTAGAACAAATTTTTTAAGTTAAAGATTATGGGGCTGATTCCACTTGACGCACTCGATGCTTCATCGAATGGCATCGAGTTCACTCAACGCACTTGATGCCTATTGATCAAGAATAATTTTTCTATGTTAAAGTTGACTTTAACCGAATAGTCGGTCATATTTGAATCCACGCTAACTCCTTAGGTCAAACCTAGCCTAACCCATTCACTCATTGCATGTTATACCCTAATCAAAGTTAAGGGTTCTAAAATGAAATGGGATGTTACATGCCTTTGGCACACTAGTGTTGTGCCAACAATCTATGGCAAAGTGGCCCACTTTACCACAACACCAAAATTCATGGATGTTATATCTCCTCTTCTGAACAGTCTTTGAAGAGTGCAGGCCATCACTAGCTCCCTGTTCAAAGGGGAGTGTTGTATCCTTCTTCTTGTTTCTCTCAACAAGAATCTGAATAAAGGTGAGTCTACCAGTAGAAGTACTTGACTTACTCTGAGTTTCATTAACAACAGTCTTCTTTGTATTTGACATGCTATTAATGGTCTTAGAGCTAACAAAGTCAGCCTTACTGAGTGACTTACCCTTGGTCTTGGTTTTTGCTGGAAGATTCTGAGAATAGGCCACTGCCTTTTCCTTGAGTGTAGGGGTTCGAGCACCAAATACAAATGGTCCAAGATGGGCCATTTGGACTTCTTCATGGGGATCCTTTTTAGTACTCAAATCCATGCCCTTCCTTCTTCCATTGTAAGATACACTTGTACTATTACAAGAAGAATTCCCATTCTTCTAGTGACCATACGTCATACATGTTGGAAGGGAGGATTACAATGTGAACGGTGGCCTGAGGCACTATAGGGGCTTCGCCTTTCCCTTTAGAATGAGCAACTTTCGAATTCCACTTAGACTCCAAAACCCTCTTATCTTTTTGAGAGGTGAAGGAGTCAATCAATGGTAATACTATTTTGGGCTTTGAAAAACTAGCCACAATCTTGTACTCCTTTAGGAGTTTCTCTTCAAGATCCAAGATGATTTTGTCCTTTTGGCTTATGGTCAAAATCTGGATGATTAAGATGGCATGTAGTTGGCTAACTTCCCTCACTTTCTGATCCACCAAGGATGCTGACTCTAACTACTGCGATGCAGCTAACTGTAGGGAGATAATCTCCTCAGTCTGTTCCTTGTCTAACTTTTTGCTTCTTTTGAAAGCATCCAGAATGGTACTATACTTGTCAATCAATTAATTGACAAATTCCTCAGATGGTGTGTCATCTTCATAACTGGATGAGGATGAATTAGAATATGGACTAGTCTCATAGCCAGTTTCAGAGGAAGAACTAGATAGAGAATGTACCTTGTCTGGACAAGGCTGATCCTAACAGGATTCTTCATCTGACAAGGCCATCAGAGCATAATAGTTGTTGGCATCTTTATCCTCATCATTATCCTCCTCTGAGTCACTGTCTAAATGTGACAGAGGTACCCTGATTTCTATCCTTACATCTGGATTGACATCATCATCACTATCTCTGAACACAGAAAATGGTGGGGCTCTGATTCCTATTTGAGCTGCTGGATAGTCTTTATCTCCTTCAGCAGCAACAAACAGCCTAGTATCCGTATAGTTCACTCATGAACCCATAAGTACAAACCTTTTAGTTATTCTTTGAGATCTACTCAGATTATTGATTCTTCTTTGAACAACCTCCCTCTGATACCACTAGAGAGTCATTAGTTTCAAGGATAGCTAAACAACTAGAGCGGGGGGAGGGGGGTGAATAGGTTTCTTAGTCTTCTATGATTATCTTCTCTTTTGGTGTGTTGTGGTTAAGTTATATGTTACTTTCAAGACAATCACACAAATAATATACAAGATTTATATTGGTTCCCCAGATTATGTGTACATTCACTGTCCCTCCCACCTTTCTAACAGCTTGTTAGACAAGGTACTTCTCCAAATCTCGACTCCTTGGAGCTTACACCACAGATCCATCAGGATCTCTCAAACTCCTCCAAGAATTTCCTCAGGCACCAAAACCTACCTCAGATACAAGAATGAATCCTACAGCTCAGTGATCCAAATATCACCTATCTCAGACTTGAGCACAAGTCCTACACTCATGCTAGGAGGATATCCATAGCTCTAAGAGAATAACTCACCTACAGCTTAGACATAAGGTCCTACCTCAGATCAAAAGCAGGATCCTACCACTCAGGCACAAGGTCCTACACTAAGAGAGAATTACTCTCCTACCTCAGGGAACAAGTCTCCTACAGCTCAGGCCCTCAATCCTTACCTCAAATCCACAACTATATCCTACTCTCATACTTTATATATTAAGGATTTCAACTCATATCTAATGAATCCTACAAAATGAAGGAGTTGGTTGTTGATTTTACTCCATAAAAATTTCTCTGAGCATTCTACTTCCTGAGCTGAGAAAATCTCTACCCCAACTTCTTCTCAGCAAAAATAAGGATGTTCTTCAAGAAATTGTTGCTTGTGTTGGAAGTATCTTGCAGCGAACTGATTCTTCTTGAACTAATTGTGAATCTCAGTCCTATCTTTGACTCCAGAGAGATAGTTCTCTGAGCCTTCTTTTTCCTGAACTAAGAGAGCTTAGTCTTATCTCCTTCACAACAACAAGATTATTGATCTTCAAGGTTACTTGGCTTATGCTGAGAAGTAACCTGCAGAGCACTGCTTCTTCAAGCCTTGATTGTAGTTGAGTTTAGAACTGAGGCCTTAAAGATGAGAAATTGTTGTAAGGTTGCTCTGCTTCTTCCTAAACTGAGAAAAAAATCTCTGTCCAAACTTCTTCTTCACAGCTACAAAAAGTGTTCTTCAGGAATAATCTGCTAGGGATGTGAAGTGCTGTAGGTAGGGTTTTCCTTGATGCTTCTGCTTACTCAGAGATTTTCTCTGATCTTTCTATTGAAGGTGTTGATCAGAACAGCTAACTTCTATTTGCTTCCAATTGCTGCAGCTAGGGTAAAACCTTGCTGCTTCTTCTTTTACCTCAGAGATTTCTCTGATCTTACTGTTACAGGTGAAACTCGCAACAGTTACCTTATTGAACTCTTAGATCAGAAGTTAGAACTTCTCCTTCAGACTCTGCAACAATGACGAGAGGAAGAGGACTAAGTTCTGCCTTTTTGCAAAATGATAAACCCTAAAAATTGTTTTGCATCTCCTGAATCCTTTAATCTTAAACCCTTTTATCTTCTCTAGGAAGAGGATTAAACCGTTATCTTCTGCCGTCCAACGGCAATTTCACTCATGGGCCCCACTGAAGTTGTTGGCTTCAACTTTACTTTTACAGGAAAAGTCATACAGTAGGCTGTAGTGCCATTCGCTATGTTCGGTAGCTTTCCCGCAATAATTTGAAACTTTGCTGATTCATGCTGACGTCATCATCTGTAGAACTAGCCATTTTCTCATTTTCTTTCCAGGTGTTGAGTGCGTTGAGTGATCTAGCTTCACTCAACAAATCTGGACTTAGTCAATTTCTTCTGCACTGCCATGGGTTGAGCGCATTGAGTGAATTGGCTTTACTCAATGAATCTGGACTTAGCCTATTTCTTTTGCACTGCCAGGTCTTGAGTGTGTTGAGTGAATAACCTTGACTCATTGCTTTTGTCCTTAAACTTTCTTTCTGCTATTTAGGTGTTGAGTGCGTTGAGTGAACTTTCATCACTCAACGCTTCATAACTTAGCCATTTCACTGACTTCCTGACATTATCCTGAGGCATTCAGTGAAATGGCTTCAATCAACGCTTCTGTACTTAACCACAACTTTATTTATGAATGGGTTTTGTGAGCCTTCATCACTCAATGCTTCTGACTTTGCCTAGCTTCTTGTTGATAAGATGTTGAGTGAAATATCTTCACTCAAATCTTTTGTACTTGCCAATTTTCTTGATGAGCTTGCGTTGAGTAAGCAGTCTGATGCGTCGGCAAGTGTACCAATCGTAGTCAAGTAATAATGTTGAGGAGTTAAATCCTCGGATATCGATCTCTCGAGGAGTTCAAGTAGGGAATGTGATTCCTCTATTTGAAAAAGTGATTGCAAGAATAAACGCAAACAATGGGGGGTTTTCTTAGATTAACACTAATGATCCTATTGCGGGTTGCCGCCATCACATCTCTTTGGAGGATTACTCAAAAGAGTAATGTGGAAGATGGACATGCCAATGAGGGTTGCATTCACCTCTTCGCAACGCACCCTTCTAGCAATCGCTAGAATTGCACAATCACAACTAGCACAAGAGAAAATGGAGCTCAACAAGCTATCAAGAACTGAAATAAATCAACACCTATACTGTTAACCCCAGAATCCTCAACACGGTCGATGTATTCTTCATTGGGCATCTCAAGCCGCGGACTCCGATTCTCAGTCCGCTCAGGTCGCCCATATACCCCAAATGCGGACTCCAATCCTCAGTCTGCCTACACTGCTCTACGAAGAATTCAAGATCGCTCATTCGCCAGCTCGCAAGCCCAGTCCGCCTAGGTCGCATCACTCCAGGGAGATGGCGCTCTGGATGGCCAGGAATTGCTCTAGCTCGCAAGCCCAGTCCGCCTAGCTCGCGTCACTCCAGGGAGATGGCGCTCCGGATGGCAAGGAATTGCTCCAGCTCGCAAGCCCAGTCCGCCTATCTCGCGCGGACTTCTTGTTCTTTTCTTTTTGATTCCCGTCACCGCTGCCCGGTTCTCTTGTACCCCGGGCAGCCGGTTATCTTAAACCTGCACGTTTGGGAAGGCCCCCAAGCCTATAAATAGGGGGAAGTGGTGCACCCGAGGCACGCTGACTCGAATCCAAGAGCCTACTTGTTAAAGGCTGCAGACTCGGATCTCGAGCTTTGCGGACTCCGGCTTGCTTCTCGCACAATTTCCTTTCCACCTTTTGTAACCCGCCATTTGTAATCAAAATCAAGCCCATCGCAAGAGTGGCATTCAGGCCGCGACGGGCGAAGTCTGGTGTCGCCGTAGCTCACAGCTTCTCTGCTCTTTTCTCTTACCCGCTTAATAGACTACTGTTTGCAGTTTGCTTTTTCTTTTTTCCCCAGTGCTCCAACGGTAAGCTGGTGGTGCCCGAGTCCGACATATTTCGAGCATCAACAATTAACACGTGGCCTTCAAATACAAGCAGTTTTTGATGTTTTCGGATAGAGATGTCAGATCGCCGATCTCGCCGGTCCGACCGCTCCAGCTCGCCCGAGGACTCGTTGTGGGAGGCACTAGAACAATCTCACTGGTAAGCCGAGCTATCTCGCAGAGAGTCTGATCAGCGGCTCGATACCCTTGGCCAAGCTCTACTCACGCTGACTCAGCGGCTTGCTCCCCAGGTCGCGGAGAACGTTGCTGAATCCCCAGCTCGCCCACCTCCTAAGCGGTCACCTACAACAACTCCTCAGTCCCGCCACCAAGATCAGCCCGCGACTCCCCTGCGGCCTCAGAACGATCAGTTCGCTCCCTTGATGGATTTCTTCAGGGAAGCGGCCAGGGAAGCCCCAGCCCGCCGGCTTGACTTTGCTGATCAGCAGTCCGAAGAGCCCGCGGACCCCCGGGCGCCAGTCCGCTTATCCGCCGAACTTGACACCCCCTCTCCTTTCGTTGATAGAATCTGATGGAGTCCGCACCCAGCAATTTCAGAGAACCACGTCTCCCCTTTTACTCGGGGGAAACTGATCCAGTTTCCCTTTTGCAGGCGTTCGTGGGGGCAGTCGCTTTGAGATGCCTTTCCGATGCCCTAAAGTGCAAAATTCTAGTCACCACCCTCGAGGGGCAAGCGAGGGAGTGGTTCTATGAGCTGCCTCCAGGCACAATTTCTTCCTTTGCCGAGTTCCGCAGCGAACTCCTCCTGAGATTTGCCACTTCGAAGTAAAGGAAAGATGGGCCGGCAGCCCTCTTCGATATCAAGCAGAGAGACAACGAATCAGTGGCACGATTCGTTGATCAATTTCAGAAAGAGATCCAGGGGGTGAGGAATTTGAACCCCGACTACTATAAGGTTGCCTTGATTCACGGCCTCCGGGAAGGTTCGTTGAAGTTCAAAGTGACAACCAAGGCGCCGTCTACCTACCAAGAGTTGATAGCGATAACCAATCACTTTATTGAGGGAGAAAATGCCAATCCCACCTTCATCTCATCCCTGACAGCTAAGGTTGGAGGAAGGGATGCCGCCAACACCTCCTCCAACAGTCACCATCATTGCAAGCACCCTCGACCTGATTTCCAACCCCCTTCTCAGAGGGGGCGAAACTTCCACCACAAGAAACCTTTCATTGGCCATCAACAGTTTTGTGAGCAGAGACTGCCGTTGGCCGCCGCTCTCGCTGTTACCCTTCAAGCCGCGCGAGAGCAGCTCCTCGGCAGAGTTCTAGGATCTGGGACTCGACTTCGAAGAAGTCATCCAGATCATTCAGAAGAAAGCAGATGAAAAGAGGCAAGGGTTCTAAAGAGACTGGAAGCCCAGAAATAACTCCTAATTCTGCGAATTCCACAGGGAGAAGGGCCACTTGACTTAAGATTGCAAAGCCCTTTGGCAACTAGTTGATAGACTGATCGCTGAAGGAAAGATCAAGGATTTGGATAAGAGGGGGAACTCTTCGAAGCCTCCCATCACAAAGGCCAAGGAGGTGGCAGGAATTCAGATGGAGTGTGTGGAAGTGGAGGACGTCGGCCGGCTAGGGCCCATCAACATTCGGCCTGAATGCTTCGACGCAGACGATGAGGGTCCCCTCGGGCGGCTCTTTTTTATTCATGCAGGGGCAGGAGCTGAAGCCACAAAGAAATCTTCACTCGCGAGGGTTTCTCGGGCAGAGGTTGCCTCCTCCTCCTCTTCCGCCCCTTACGGGGTCGATATTGTTTTTGGTCAGGAAGACCTTCCTCGGACGGCCAATCCATTTGACGATGATGTGGTAGTCAAAGCAGCCATAGAAGATTACACCGTAGACCAGATCCTTATTGATATAGGTAGTTCAGTTAATCTTCTGTTCAAGACAACTTTTGAGGCCCTGAGAACCGGAAAGCCTTTGCTTTCAACCGAAGGGCCACTCTATGGTTTCTCTGGAGAAAGAAAGGAGGTGGAGGGAAGCGTCACCCTCACCGTAAAGCTCGAGGGAGCCACCCGACCAATCCAGTTTGTAGTGGTGGAATCTCCATACTGCTACCACGCCATCTTCGGGAGGCCATTGTTGAACAGATACCAGGCAATGGTATCAACCTATCATCTTGCTGTGAAATTCTATGCTGATGTCAGGATGTGCAGAGTCCGAAGCAACCCAAGACATTCAAGAGAGTTCTACCTGCGAACAATAAATGTGACCGAGCCTGCTCCTCCCATCTTCCCAGCAGTGGCGGAGATTTCTACCCAGCCAGAGGCTGTTGCAGATAAAGAAGGCGCTCACCTCGAACCTGCCCAGGTGACGCAGGAAGTTCTTATCGCAGAAGGAGAAGAATGAAAGCTCACTATCAACGCAGAACTTCTAGAGGATTAGAAGACAGAGTTGATCTCCTGCTTGCTAAAGAACCTGGACGTCTTCGCTTGGTTAGCAGAGGATATGCCGGGAGTCGATCCAGACAACGGCTTGCCACCATCTCAACATCGATCCAGCTGCCAAGCCGGTGCAACAAAAGAAGAGGGATGCTGCAACCAAGCTGGCGGAACCCATCAGGGAGGAGGTTGCTAAACTCCTCAAGGCACGTTTTATTCGAGAAATTCAGTATCCTGAGTGGGTTTCGAATGTTGTAATGGTTAAGAAATCGGGGGGAAAATGGAGAATGTGTGTAGATTTCACCCGGATGAATAAAGCGTGCCCTAAAGATTGCTACCCCCTGCCTCGGATAGATTCTCTAGTTGATTCTACGGTAGGGTATTCTTTTATGAGTTTTCTAGATGCCTTCTCAGGTTACCACCAAATAATAATGCACAAACCTGATATCCCTCATACTTCATTTATTACAAACGACAGCTGTTACTGTTATCTTGTGATGCCCTTTGGGCTTAAGAACGCGGGAGCAACATACCAACGCATGATGGATCACGTGTTTAGAGGGAAAAGGGGAAAAAACCTTGAAGTATACGTGGATGATCTCCTAGTAAAAAACAAGTCCCATTCGCAACATCTGCATGATCTAATGGAAACTTTTTCCACTTTATGAAAGCATAGGGTAAAGCTTAACCCACTAAAATGTACCTTTGGAGCAAGCAATGGAAAATTTCTCGGCCATCTCCTCACCCTAGAGGGCCTTGCCCCCAATCCGGAAAAGGTCAGAGCCATCCTTGATATAGCTCCCCCCCCCCCCCCGCTCTCCAAAAGAAGTTCAGTAGTTAGGGGGGAGGCTAGCAGGACTCGGGAGATTCATCTCTCGAGTCGGGGATAAGAGCGCCCCATTCTTTAAAACCCTTCGAGGAGCATCCAAATTTCAATGGACGGAAGAATGCACGCAAGCCTTTTAGCAGTTAAAGAAACAATTGACTTCCAAACATTTATTGCAAAGCCCTCGAGCGGGGGAGATGTTGCTCCTATATCTAGGAGTTGGTCCTGAAGCTGTCAGTTCCGTTCTTGTCCGAGAGGAAAATCGGAGGCAATTGCTAGTCTATTACGTCAGCCACATTCTGAAAGATGCGGAGACCAGGTATCCAATTCTGGATAAGCTGACCTTGGCATTGGTCATGACAGCTCGCCGACTCCGTCCCTATTTTCAAGCATATTCAATCCATGTAGTCACTGATCAACCTTTAAAGAGTGTGTTGGAAAAGCCCGAACATTCGGGCAGGCTGGCTAAATGGTCCATCGAGCTGAGCGAGTTTTAGATCTCCTATGTACCCAGAGCAGCCATCAAGGCACAGGTGCTGGCATATTTTCTGATTGATACTGCAAAGTCTGGCTCCGAGCAGAAATAAAGGTCTCCTCTGGCTTGGATCATCTACGTTGATGGGGCTTTTGGTAAGAACGCCTCCGGGGCAGGGGTGGTCCTAATAAACCCAAATGGCATCAAGCTCGAACAGTCAGTCAAGTTTTATTTTACAGTGACTAATAACCAGGCAGAGTATGAAGCCCTGCTGGCCAGTTTAAGGCTTGCCAAGGAACTCGGAATCGACCATGTCCACGTAAAAACTGACTCCCTGGTAATGGCGTCTCAGGTTTTGGGCAACTTTGAGACTAGGGAGCCGGTGCTGAGGAAGTACCTTACACTTGTGAAAGTTGAGGTCGGTAAGTTCAAAAGCTTGACCATTGAGCACATCCCGAGGATGGAGAACGAGGAAGCAGACGCTCTTGCTAAAAACGGACTTCCATCAGGAGGAACGACCTCGGAGCTCTTTCGTCCGGCAATAGAGGAGGGAGAAATAATGCAAATTGATCAACATCCTTCTTGGATAGATCCCTTCGTCCTTTATCTCTCCACTGGGAACTTGCATCAGTCAGTAAGAGATAAGAAGAGATTCAGGTTAAAAGCAGCGCACTACTACTTAATATCTGACATACTTTATAGAAAGACCTTCCTATCCACCATGGCAAGATGTTTCCCAGAAAATGAAGTCCCCATTATCCTCCAAGAAATCCACTCTGGTGAATGTGGGAGCCATTCAGGAGCAAGACCTTGGAAAGAAGGATCCTACGGCAAGGTTACTTCTGGCTGACGATGAAAAAAGATTCCGAAGCTTATGTCAAAAAATGTGTTCAGTGCCAAAGGTTCGCTCCACTGCAGCACCAAGCAGCACAATCTCTCAAGTCGATCGCAACCCCTTGGCCCTTTGCTATCTGGGGGATGGACCTCATTGGTCCTTTCCCCATGGCGAGCGGGCAGCGATGCTTCATCATTGCCATGATTGATTACTTCAGCAAGTGGATTGAGGCTAAGGCACTAGCAAAGACAACAACTCAGGTTGTGAAAAATTTTATTTGGGGAGAGATAATTTGCCGACATGGTGTCCCTATGGCAATCATCACCAATAATGGACCACAATTCAATAACGCCGAGATGATAGATTTCTGCAAGCAGGTTGGAGTAGAACTGCACTTTGAATCAGTCCATCATCCTAGGAGCAATGGTCAGGTGGAAGCAGCCAACAAGCAGATCCTCAATTTGCTCAAGAAAAAAGTGCAGAACGCCAAGGGCAGCTGGGTGGAGCAACTTCCCTCGGTCCTCTAGACCCTGAGAACGACGCCTTTGTCATCAATAAAGGAAACCCTGTTCAAACTTTCTTATGGGTAAGAGGCGCTGATTCCGGTTGAATTTGAAGTCCCGTCACCTAGGGTCCTGCTGGCAAGGCAAGGAGAGGAAGACTAGCTCGAACTGAACAATGAAGAAATGAGGTTTAGTCTTGAGCATATTGAGGAAATTTGGGACAAAGCCTCCATCAGGCAGGAAGAAATCAAGAGAAGAATGGCTCGTTACTTTGATAAGAATGTAAGGATCAAACACTTCCATGTGGGAGAACTAGTCCTTAAAAAGGTAGACGCTGCAGCAAGAGCTGGCTCAGTCGGAAAGCTCGATCCTAATTGGGTTGGGCCGTTCATCATCAAGGAGGTCCTCAAAAAGGGAGCCTATCAGCTGCAGACATATGAGGGAGAAAACATACCGCATACATGGAGTGGTGATGACTTGAAGCGGTTTTATTCCTGAACCCCTTTTTTTTCTTTCTATCCTTTTCGCCAAGAACTTTTAAATTGTTGGTCGTTAATAAAAAAGCTCTTTGCTAACACTTCTTCAAGTATTCCTATGACAGCTGAAATGTTGAGTATGTCCAATTAAAAATATCGCCGTATACCCGGAGAAATCGCCGAGTTCAGCAAAAACCTCCCTTAGAACCGCTGCTATTAGCGTAACACCACCAAGACCACGTGTTGTGGGGAGATTTCGCACCGTGTAGTGGGAGCGTGCCGGTTCTACTGCGGCAGGATACTGAACCTCGGATCCCGACTAGTATCTAACCCCACTTCTGCGTTTTGGAGGGACAGAGTGGCGGTCAGCTCTACCATGCCATTCATGGGATATCGCCACGACTTTGATGATCACGCATGGAAATCAATGCCGCTATGGCCGCACCTGCCAGCAGATCATCTTAGTTTGTGACCTTCAAACACTCCTTGGTACCCTCAAGCAGTGCCTGCTGGGGACCTGTAACCTGGTTGATCTTAGGAAAAGCAATGCCGCTCCTACCGCACATGACCAAAAGATCAATTTAGGATGCACTCCAGGCAAGAGGGAAGCATAGTTACCGGCAAGGTGGTTTTCGGCGGACTCCAATTCTCTATCCGCTCAGTCCGCCGAAGGGGTTGACTAGCTCATGACCCGGTGTGGAAAGCAATGCCACGTTAGCTGCACCTGCCCACTTGGTCGCGAGCGGTCATTTCTGTTGTTCTTGTGGTTTTCGGCGGACTCCAATTCTCTATCCGCTCAGTCCGCCGAAGGGGTTGACTAGCTCATGACCCGGTGTGGAAAGCAATTCTGCGTTAGCCGCACCTGCCCACTTGGTCATGAGCGCTCATTTCTGTTGTTTTATGGTTTTCGGCGAACTCCAATTATCTATCCGTTCAGTCCGCCGAAGGGGTTGACTAGCTCATGGCCCGGTGTGGAGAGCAATGCCGCATTAGCCGCACCTGCCCACTTGGTCATGAGTTGTCATTTCTATTTCTTATGGTTAACGGTGGACTTATGGTTTCCTACCCGCTCAAAGGATTTTGTTTTCCTCTGGTTGATAGATTAGATTTCGATTATTAGCAGAGTTCAATTGTTCAAAATTCATAAAAAGGTATTTCGGTGATCTTGTGATATAGAAGACACGTTGATCAGTTATAAGCGGACTAAGATACTATGTGGATAACATATGAGTGCGGACTAGAATACACACAGCAATCGGATACCACAGATGACATATCCTTTTCATTTCATTCCAAAAATATTACAGTATTTGCGGACTCACTTGGAGTCCGCATTCTGTTTACAATAACAAGATAAAAGATCAAAAATTCATTCCTCAGTCTTTTGTTTTTTCTGTGTAGGAACTTCCGGGCTCGATCCATCTACATTGACTGGTGGAGAGTAGTCTCCTGAATCTTTGCTGCTACTGCCGCTGGAACGAGAGCTAGTCGAGCTTCGTCCGCTGGCCGCCGTAGGTTCTGTCCGCTCACTATCGCCTTCCCATTTAATCGACTGGCTTGCTTGTCCACTTGACGCGGTCTTGGAACTCTCTCCGCCGGAAGGCTTCCCCTCTTCATCGGCAACCGCTTTTCCTTTTGCAGCCCGCTCGAATTCAGTGACCTGATCTTCGAGTTCAGGAAACAATTGCAGGAAGGGGACAGAGTCCACGCCTTCTTGGGCAAGCCCGACATTGATGAAGCGTTCGATAGCTACCTCCACACTTTCTTTCACGTAAGGAAACATGGCGGTTTGGAAGCCAAGGTTGGTGATATCGTGTGCGGTCAGCATAAGGTAGCATAGTTAGCCCGCTGCAGACAAAGCAAAGGTCAATGCGAATTACAAATTCTTACCGCTTCAGTTTCTTTGAGCTTGTTTACTTTAGTCCCCAGCCATTTGTTCCTATCCGCCAAAGACCTATTTTCTCACAACAGGCGCTCATTTTCCTTGAGCAGCTCGCGCGTCATCCGACCCAGGAAGTGATTTGTGACAGCACTATTGGCGCTAGCCTGGGCTGTGACCAGGGGAAGGTTGGCAGGAGGGATATCCCGGAGTTCATGAAGGTTTTGCTTCCCGTATACTGCGGAAAGCGCCACATAGGCATGGCGGGAAGTGCGTGGGTTTTTCTAGGAGGGAAGAGTTGTGGAAAGGCGGACAAATTTCTTCTTTTCATGCCAGTGGATCAGAGGATTACCCCTCAGATCCCTCTTGTTTTTTCCGAAGCCCACCATGTCGAAACTACCGGACGAAGAGTAGTCCGCCACTGGATCTCCCTCTTCTCGCCTCTTCCTTGCGGTTTCATTTTTCCTTTCTCCTTGTGTAGGAGTTGCGCCAACTGGAGTCAAGGCCAGATTGGCGGGTACCGACAACATCGCTGCAAAGAAGAGAACATCAAGTAACAAAACGATTGGCGGATAAAGAAAAGGATCGCGGTACTGACTTTCTTGTCGGCTAATGGTATCCAGGCTGGGTAGCAGCGGAATGTAATAGTCGACATCAAGCCTTGCCCCTGCAAGAAACTCGACAATGGCGGACTCCTCTGTGTTTAGCGACACGCTCTTGAAGACAGTATCCGCGCGCACCTGCGGATAAGTATGGAGGAATCCCAAGTCGCCCTCGAAGATAAGGTACCTCGAGGTCCAGTTGTGGATCTTGTTTTGAAGACCATCAACTTTCATCCCCCGACAATAAAAGTAGATCACGCCCTTGAATTGTTGATCCTTTGACGACATAATTGCGCGGACAAAGAATATCTTCCTGAAGATTTTCAGGGAGAAATGGATCTTCTCAGAACGCATGTAGGCGAGATAAGCGTAAATGGCCACTACGGTATTTGGCGCGAGTTGGCCCGGAACCACCCCATAATGCTCAAAGATCTCGGCGACTTCCCAGAGCAAGGGGAACTTGAATCCGCATTCAAAGTGATCGACAGACACAACGATCTGGGAAGCCGTGGAAAAATTCAATTGCTCGTCGTCCTCCGGAAGTCGCGCAAGGACTGGCAATACTCCTCTTATGGTCGGCGGAATGAAATGCGGCTACGACATTTGCACGGGCGGACACCATTTTTCCAGGCCGCAGGGTTTTCGATCCAGCTGCTTCCGATAGAAACGAAACGAGAACGTATATATATAGCAAAACTCGACAAGACAGGTAACATGACTTCCCGCGGATTGAACCGTATTCTGCTCAATTGCCTCCTCCATGTCCCTGCAAATTCAACAAAGTTCACGCGGATTAAACCGTAATCCGTGCAGTTCGTTCCATCTTGCAAAAGTTAGTGCGGGTTGAACCCTCATCCGCAGCATAAGGCAAAAAGGCATTCCAGCACATGGGAAAAGTTCATACGCATCAAATTCGCATAAAACAATCATCCAGCAAAAAAGCACACACAGCATGACATAACAATAGCTAACAACATACAGTGTTCCGTATTATACAGAAATTATCGATGTCCGCATCATTAAGGAATAATAATAATAATTTATCAGTGTTCAGTGGCGAGGGGTCCGATCCTTTCCATCTCCACGGCGAGCAGGCCGCTCTTCGTCCTCTACGCCAAAGTATGCGGCCTGGTCGCTACCTCGAAGAATCTCCCTGTACATTTGCTGGACTAGATGGTGCATGTTGTTGAACGTCCGGTGCAGGCGTGCGGAGTCCCTCGCAACTCGGCTAAACGGGATCATGTGTTCGCCTGCCGGCCTCTGGTTTGTATCCGCCGCAGGTTGCCCGCTCGCGGCCAGGGTCGATCCTCCCCCTGGAGCGGGCTGAGTCTGCTGCGGACGGGTGTCAACGACCTCGGCAGCTTGCTTCTTTCCTTCTCGCACCAGGGCCAGATACCTATTCATGTAGTGTTGCGCATCCTCGCTTAGATCTTGCTTCTCTTTCTTAAGCCCCTCCACTGCGGCCGAGATGCTAGCGACCTGGCTCTCCAGCACTTTCTCTCTTTCTTTTCCTCTCTGAGCCTCAGCTCGCACTTCCCTTAACTCTTCTTCATATTTCTTCACTAAGGAAATGTATTCCTCCAGGGCGGACTGGACCCCGAGTGTAGGCTCTACAGGAGCATCTACTGATACGAATACAGGAGCAACAGCGGGTAACGGTGCGATCTCGCCCACTTCAACGGAATCTGGCAGTGAGTTTCGAACTGCAACACAAGAAGCAAAGTTCAGTTGTCTCCAAGGCGCGATAAACTCAGAGAAAAGATGGAAGAAAAATCACTTTTCATAATCATTGCGGCGATCTGGCGACTATCTACTACAGGTCGCCGTACTCGCTCGGGATCAAAAGCGACCAAGTGTTGTTTCCATCTTTGGTGAACCATCGCTTTCTTTTCCGCCATGGATCTATTGGAAGACACTATGTCTTCAGTCTCAGTGATAATTTTTACCGGCTTCGAATTTCGCACTGGAGACTTATACAACCATCTCTTTTGGAAACGCGGAGGTGGCGGTGACGACTTACCTATCCGTACCCCCTCGGCTGCAATCCGCAGATCCTCATCCCACCTGTCCACCTCCAGCCGTTCAGAAACCGCCTCAACCTTCGCTTGCATGATGGCAAGCGGCTCCTTCGCCTTCTCCCTCTTATTATCCGCAGTAGAAGGGGCGGGTTCGGCAAACTTCTCGCCTATTATCGCCACGTCAGACTGCAATACTTCAAGCAGAGACTGATTAATATCAGCAAGCCGCTCATTGTCAATAGAGTAGAGTATTTCTGTGGTAGACAGACTGACCGCAGACAGGGAATTACTGCCCGGGATGGAAACATCCGGCGTGACTAAGCTTACGTCTGGGACCTCCTTTTCCCGCGGTCGGTATTCCAAGCTCATCGCCCCTGTTCGTACGGAGACATTCTTTTCTTTCTGAGTTCGCAGTCGCTTTTCAACTCGTTCAAAAACAGAGGATTTGTCCCTCTTCCTCTTCTTTTCTCGGGAGTCTTCTCCAAGGACGGCATGTTCTGCTCCGAGTCCGGCAGTTTTGCGCGGACAATGCCTTGATTAGTGCCGACTGCATCCAAGGAGGTCGCCGGAGTTGCGGCTTGATTACAGGCCAGCTCCTCAATCCGTTCTTCTGCAGCGCCTGTTCGTTTATCGGTATCCGAATTTACAGTCCGTACCTCCTCAGAATCCAGCTGACAGATCTCCGGTGAAGAAACCTCCTTTTCGCCATTTAGTTGCAGCATGAAGGTTCCAGACGCGGAGGCGACTATTGCCATTCTGCCAGATCCCGCGGGGGCCTTGTCTGAATGCTGCGGCTGAGAAGTCGTGGCCGAGCCCTGAGAAGCTGCCTTCAAGGGATCGTGTTCCATGCTCTTTGCGGACGTTCCATCCTTCTACGAACTCTCCTCGATATCATGAACATTCTTTTCCCCACGTTGAACCACCTTCTTCACCCGCGTCGCGGGCCCCTTGGATTTATTGGCTTTAGGGAGATTGCCAAAAAAAGATCCCAACATCGACATGCCGGATTCGAGGATGCAAACTGCAAGTGGTGAGTAGCGTCCCGTCGCGCATATAATTTTGACAGAATGACATGCTCCTGGCCATATTTATAGCCCAAGCAGTGGTAGCATTGGTTGCGGACTCGGCAGTTAAAGAAACATTTCCGAAATTTCTCGATATTTGAAAATGTGCGGGGATTATATTTACCCCAGAATCTGCAACACGGTCGATGTATTCTTCATTGGGCATCTCAAGTCGCGGACTCCGATTCTCAGTCCGCTCAGGTCGCCCAGATACCCCAAATGCGGACTCCAATCCTCAGTCCGCCCACACCGCTCCACAAAGAATTCAAGATCGCTCATTTGGCAGCTCGCAAGCCCAGTCCGCCTAGGTCGCGTAACTCAAGGGAGATGGCGCTCCGGATGGCCAGGAATTGCTCCAGCTTGCAAGCCCAGTCCGCCTAGGTCGCGTCACTCCAGGGAGATGGCGCTCCGGATGGCCAGGAATTGCACCAGCTCGCAAGCCTAGTCCGCCTATCTCGCGCGGACTTCTTGTTCTTTTCTTTTTTATTCCTGTCACCGCTGCCCGGTTCTTTTGTACCCCTGGCAGCCGGTTTTCTTAGCCCTGCCCGTTTGGGCAGGCCCCCAAGCATATAAATAGGGGGAAGTGGTGCACCCGAGGCACGCTGACTCGAATCCAAGAGCCTACTTGTTAAAGGCCGCGGACTCGGATTTCGAGCTTTGCGGACTCCGGCTTGCTTCTCGAACAATTTCCTTTCCACCTTTTGTAACCCGCCATTTGTAATCAAAATCAAGCCCGTCGTAAGAGTGGCATTCAGGCCGCGACGGGCGAAGTCTGGTGTCTCCGTAGCTAACGGCTTCTCTGCTCTTTTCTCCTACCCACTTAGTAGACTACTGTTTGTAGTTTGCTTTTTCTTCTTTCCCCAGTGCTCGAACGGTTAGCTGGTGGTGCCCGAGTCCTTCGCATTTCGAGCATCAACATATACATGCTGAAATATTCAAGCTAATAGTATTCATACACATCATTCCAACTCTCAAAATATGCAGGAAAAAGAAATACTACAAGTGAAGGGGAAGAGAAACAACCAAACTTACGAAGGCTAGGCGAGATTCGCAATCGGATTCAAGGGTTGTCGGGACTAATTCGGGCTCGGTCTACGGATGACGTCCGGGGTCCAACAGGGCTGTCACTTCCTTCAAATATCCTGTCTTCTTCATTAATAGCTGCTGGCTTGTTCTTTCCGGAGAAATTCACGGATGAAGCAACCTTTGAGCTTAAAATGGAGCTTGGAGCTTCGAGATGGCAATAGAGGCTGGAGATGAAGCTTTTACTAGCTCTTGGAGGATAAATGGTGGCCAGATCAACTCTCTAAGGAGGAGAGAGAAGATTTTGGCTGGAGGGATGATTTCCTTCTCAAAGGAGCTGGAATTGCGGGCTAGAGGGTGACTGGTTTGTGCCTGGTTGCAAGGAAGATGAAATCTGCACTTTAAATAAGAGCAGGTCAGAAAATAAGGCACGCACGGTTTGGCGCCAGACCGTGCGTCAACCGTGCATTATTTAACTTACAGGATAAGCCTGCGAAAGGAGAAGCGTTGACCCATACGTTTTACTCACGCACGGACGCTTCTGCCCGTGCACGAAGGAAATCGCACGGGTAATGACAGAAAGCTGGAAAGCAGGAATAAACATGAAAACCATGCATTTTCCTCGCGCACCGACACTGCCTCCTGTGCGTGAATAAATCACATAATTAACCACAGAATGGTGCAAACAGGAAAGGTACAGGAAAACCGTGTGTTTCCTTCTTGCACGGTTTGGCCAAAATTGTGCGTAAACAAAACGCACGGGTAGCCACAGACATCACCATCACTGCTGTGTAAAACGCACGATTGCCAACATACCGTGCGTGAAGAAATTTGCACGACCGTGCGTTTAATGCAGGAAATGGAAAATAAAACTTGAACATCGCGATCACCTGCAAAGTAATAAAACCAGCTGGAACACCAGCTCCCAGCACCAAAAAGAAAACAACAATAGTAAGAAAGAGCCATGGCGAGCGCAATGTGGTGTCCCCTAACAAACAAATGTATAATTGCACACCAACGGGCCAAAATAGTGCACAAAGCGGTCAATGACCGAACGATGAAAATATAACCGAAATCTTGTTGAAATGCAGTGCACGAGTGAGAAAGCAAGTCCCAGATGAGTCCGAAAACACTATAAATATCGAACTCATCACGCCACCAGACATAAATATTTGCTCGTCCTTAGAAAATCATCTCTCCGTGAACTAGAAAGTAGCTAGCTGACATAGAAATTTCAAAAAAAGGTAAAGCGAGAAATCGAAAAACTGCATGGGCATAGAAAATATAATAGATATAAATTTTAGTTATACTACAAAGTTTATAAATTTCTACAGGTGTAAATAAGTATTGTATCTACTTAAATGTAAAACTCTGGAGAATCGTCCGGTCACACGTTGGAAGAAAGTAGGCAGGCCACTCAGTTGAGCATTTCCAAAGACCGGGGCTCGGGATCTCCTCTAAAGGAATCCACCAATGTCGGGGACCATATGCTTGCCCGTTCACACTCTCTCCACAGTGGTAGTTTGACTCCAGCGTGAATCAGTAGGACTTTAGGAATATAACGGGGCTTGGGTATATACGTAGGTAAGGATGTAAAAGGGATAAGAACGATGGCTATGCATATCCCCAAATGAGCTTATCCAAAAGAAATCCCCACACGCCAACCAAACATGCAGGTGCATGGTGATCGCTTTCCGCTTAAGAAAAGAGAGTCGAACTAGCAATCCAATTAGGCAAGTATACCTATCGAACTGTAGCTAGGGGACACAAGTGTCGTATTGAAATTCGGGAACTGTTGAGTACACTTACTCACACGAAGACTATTATTTTATCGATGAAAAATCTTTAGGGTTGAAGAGAAATCTAAACGCACTAAAGAAAGGAAATATTGCATAAAAAGAGAACTAATGTAGTTAAATAGAAAGCATACAAGAAGCGATAACAACGAAGGATTGGAACTATGAAATGGAAATGCACTCGATCGTGAATCACCTCGGTTAAAGTCGATTAAAAACACGATAAATAAACCTAAACTTAATAGGGTGAAATGTCATTGACCGTGGAGGTTCCTAAAGCTTAAACACGCTTCTCTCAAAGTTGTGACCAACTGAGTTTAGGAAGGTCAGACCGACTCTCGTCGAAATCGGAGGCCTAAAGCTCGCGTTAAGCGGTGAACCCCACTATTGGATTTTACTCCAATCCGGGAGATTGGGATGTCTGCCTCTCTCGAGGGGTGCGTACAACTCTCTTTACTCTTGAATGCCCACTTAAAACTATCGGCCTCTCGGCTATCCAAGAATGAAAGCTATATTGGAAATTATATATCGACAATATAATTCCAAATGAGAAAAATCAAGAGTAATCCATGGTCTAAAACCATAAAAAAGAAAAGGTAGATTCAAAGCATCATAACTTAATCACTCGAACCTTGGATCATCAAGATCGAGTACAAGGAGTATTAGTTAATCATAGCCAAGTGGAGGAGGGGGATGAGTAGTAAAGCATAATAAACAAAGTAAACAAGGAGCATTTATATTAATGAAGAAAGAGAACGACAATTGAAATGAAAGATAACAATTGCATGGAATGAAAATCCTATTCTAGCCCTACAATTAGCAACTAAAGCAAGTGCAAAGATTACAACAAAAGCACTAAGCTAGGGTTAAAATAAACACAAAATAAGAAAGAGAAAGAGAGGGAAGATGTCACACCCCAAAAACCATAAATCCCAAAATAGGGTCAGGCTGGGTGATACGACATAGGACACGAGCGTGTCCCAACGCGTGTCTAGTGCACACAGCCTGGGATACGGTCGTGTCCCAGGGCATGTCCTTTATGGTGGGTGTCGAGTCGAGTTCTCGAGATAGCACGGTCGACGATCGTCGAGAGGCCACACGTCCTGGGACACGGGCGTGTCCTGCTCTGGTGAATAACCTGGTAGCATTGAGTGGCGAGCATGGCATGTGACACGGGCATGTCACAGGGGCATGTTTGGTACACGGCTAAGGACACAGGCGTTTGCCTTAGCCGTGTTCTTCTCGGGTGATTTGGTCATGTGTTGAAAGGGTGACACGGCAAGTCACACGACCGTGTCAAGTTGACACGGGAGTGTGTACCCTGTGACATGGGCGTATTGGAGACGTGTTCTGATCTGGTTTTAGTCGGTTCGTGCACGGCTTGGAGTACACGGCCTGTGAGACGAGCGTGTCACAGGCATTGTCAAGTCAAATTTGGACTTTTGGGCAGATCTTGGCAATCCAATTATTTCGATTTGGATCCTATGTCCCAGGTGCTTTCCTGCAGTGATAAGACTGGGGGTTGGCATCTTCTCTCATTCATACCAAGAGAGAAAAAGGGAGAGCTTGGAGGAAGGGGAAGGAGGAGAAGGGCAAGCCATTCGTGGAGCTTCTGAGGTCCGATTAAAGATCCAAGGCTAGTTCTGTGGACGCAAAGCTGCTGCAGTGCTTTCCAACCGGCCAGATTTTTGATGGCTCCCAAGAGATTGTCAAGGGTAACGATCTTCCTTCTTGGACATGTGAAGTCCTCCTTTATGAATGAGTATGGAATCCTGTCCACCAAAAGGTTTAAAGAGTGGGTGATTCCGGTGGGTTGATAGTTGCTATCCCCTGTTTAGTCTGCATCTAGACCCGAAAATGTTTAGTACGGGATATGCATGATGTGTGAAGCCCATCTGGACATATTGGTTCTGGATTGGTGATGTTGCATTTACGCACCGGAGAAGACTCCGCGTATACTCGTGTAGTTAGTGGGGTCGATGGGTTGTGCCTATGAAGGGGAGTAGCAGAAATACTGGAATGTGGAATTCCAGGAAAATGCTCTTGTGCTATTTATGGTGTGGCTACGGTGTAGCCAGTCCTTGACGAACAATGCAACCAGTCTTATTTGGACAGTGTGGCTATTGTGAAGCCAGTCTTATTTGGATAGTGTGGCTATTGTGAAGCTAGTCCTTGGCGGACGTTATGGCTAGTGTGAGCTGCTAGCTCTTAAAAATGCTTCGTGCCAAACAGGAAAGGTGAAACCGACCCGCGCCTTTAGTGTAGCCTCAAGTTACTGTACTTGGTGATGGCAAGGCAATTTGAGCAACGACGTGTGGTTGATCTATACCTGCGTTATGTCTGTCCGATGGGAGGACCTGAGTGATGGTCATGTTGGACCGCATAATGAGAGTCTTAGGCTTGCGTGCCATTAAGACTAAATGCTCATTACCGTGTAAACGGTTGTGTTGACCCTAGTTCGACGGTGCACCAAGAATGTGCCCTAAGTACACGGATCATCGGGCCGTATGCCTGGCAGTTGTGCTAGCTTGAATGTGCGTGAGAGCACAATATATGCTATATTGATGATGTATGGCTTTATAGGGAAGGAATGCCACTACCCCGGGAAAGGGGTAGGATTGTTATAAATTGGTCAGCTGAATGCTGACCTTTGCCTTGTTTGCCACCTTCTGGGTGGATTGTCCTTGTGTAGGTGCTGGAGAGCCGAGCGGGAAGTGAAGGGATGATGTCCCTGCTACTGTTGTTGCTGCTCTTGTTGTTGTTGTTGTTGCTAGCCCGTGAAGGCTTGCAAAATATGTTTTCTTTTATTCATGTATGGCCGTCCTGTGCGCCGATGTCTGTAATCCATACTGTACAGAGAGGAACTGTAAGGTCTTAAGTCCAAACTGTGGTATTTGCTATCCCCTCATTTGAGTGGTTGTATATATAACATTGGTTTATATATATAGTGGATATTCTTGGTATTAGTTCAACCTACTGTTTAATATTCCGCTAGCATGCTCTGAGTTAGGATGCATTGGTGGTATTAACCTGTGACCTCACCGTCTATTTGTGGCATAGATTTTGGGGCCCTGGTCGGACCTTCTATTATATGTTGTTTAACGGCTGGAGTCGTTACGTTTTGGTATTAGCTTGTCTCGGTCTACCTCTTTCGAATTCGTGGTCGAATTCGTTTGTGGTGTGGCGAGCACGTGTTCGTGCGAACCGTTGTAACACTAATGAACTCTGGAATATCCACTAAGGAATGCAAATACACTTGTTTGAGGAATCTGCGCGTTCCTACTTAGTTGTTATTACTTGCGTATTGTGACTAATGTGTGTCTTGTCCACCCATAGGTGACTCGTAGTGGTGCTGGGCAGTCTGAGCCCCAGCGCTCTGATGAGACTGCAGCACCAACTGAGGTGTCAACATCTCCTCAATCTGCAGAAACTGTTTGATTAGTTGTTGAGGCTCTATTTGCGATGATTCAGCCGACCGGGAAGGCGCCGTCGGCAGTGGTGCCATATCGTGTTGGTGTCAGACCCGAACCGATTGGGACTGTGGATCCGCGAGCAGCTGAATGATAATTGAAGCAATTCATGAGCTTCAATCCGCCTACGTTCACAGGACTGGGATCCCCAATATAGGCGGAGGACTAGTTATCGCGAGTCAAGCGTATCTTGACGGCGATAAGGATGTAGGAAACTCAAAAGGTCACTTTGGCCACCTTCTTGTTGGAAGGAGAGGCGAGGTTATGGTGGGATGAGGTTGAGTTACACCATTTGGCATGCAGACAATTGACTCAAGTATTGATTGAGGAGTTCTCTCGCATGTCTTTGACAAAACATCTACCAGCGACACAACGCATTGCATTAGAGAACGAGTTCCAGCGGCTAACGCAAGGAGAAAATAGTGTTGATGCGTACCTGCATGAATTTACAAGATTGGGACAGTATGCAAGGTCAATCTTTACCGATGAACAAAGAAAAACGAATCGGTTCTATGAAGGATTGCGGGATGAGTTGAGGTTCCTACTTTCTAGTTCAGTGAACCAAGGATTTCAGACTTTGGTTGATACGGCGTGTGCGCTGGAGAAGGACATGAAGCGGGTGCAAGGCACGAAGGACTTGGCTGTGGCAAAGCCCGAGTTCAAAGCACCCCGCTCTGGCAAATCATATTACCAGAAAAAGTGGGGCATGAGGTCCAAGCCTTCTGGGAAAGCTTCTGTGACGGTTGCATCGGGAGAAACGTAGAGGCCGGAGTCTCATACATGCTTTACCTATGGCAAAGTGGGGCATATTGCCCGTGATTGTCGGGTTGCTCAACCTAATGGATAAAAGAAGACGGGTGTGTCTTATACTGAGAAGGGCAAAGCAGTGGTTGATTCCTCTACATCCCAGGCGCAGTCCAGAGTGTACAATCATGGCCAACAGGAGGCTATCAACCAAAGTGACGTCGTCATAGGTACGAGTTTAGATAATGCTTGTTTTAATGATTTCATATTTTGTATGTAGCTTGTGCATGATGTGTGTGTTGCATGCTTTGTTCTGATTTGGAACAATCCGGCGAGAGCCCTGTTTGATACGGGTGCTTCGCATTCTTTTCTGTCTAAGGACTTCGTAGCTCAAATTGGAGTACCGAGTAATGTGATGACAAATTGTGTAAAAGTGTTATTACCGAAATGTTGTGTCCTGCATGCGGATAGGACTTGCGATGTGGAAGTGCAAATAGGAAATCGAGATTTTGGATTGATGGCATCTGTGCTACCGCTATCGGAGTTTGATGTGATCTTTGGCATGGACTAGCTCTCGGAGCAGCGTGCCTTTATTGATTTCAACTCAAAGGAGATCACACTGGGCCAGAATATCAAATTTGAGACGAAGTTCGCTGGTATGCGAGGAGTAGGCGGGACCTTGTTGTCTGCGCTCCAAGTCGTCGGTGTTGTTCGGAAGGGCGCTGAGTTATTCTTCATGCTTATTCAGGCTATTGAGCCAAAGGCCAGTGTAAGTGAAGTTCCGATTGTATCGGACTTTGCCCATTGTATTTCCTACAGATCTTCCTGGGTTACCGCCCCAGCGGGAGATTGACTTCTCGATTGAGTTGGTTCCAGGTGCAAAACCTGTGGCGCGCTCACCATATCGCTTTGCGCCAAAAGAAATTTCTGAACTTAAAGTCCAATTGCAAGAGTTGTTGGAGCAGGGATACATATGCCCAAGTATGTCACCTTGGAGCGCGTCTGTTCTATTTGTGAAAAAGAAAGACGGTAGTTTGCGGTTATGTAATGACTACCGCGAATTGAATAAGCAGACGAAAAAGAACAAATATCTGATTCCACGGATCGATCACCTCTTCGATCAGCTAGCGGGGTAAACCGTCTATTCAAAGTTGGATTTGAAATCGGGATATTATCAATTGCGGATTTGGGAAGGTGACATTTCCCAAGACAACGTTTGGGACATGCTACGGTCATTACGAATTCACGGTAATGCCGATTGGCTTATGTAATATGCCTTTGATATTCATGGTTCTAATGTACCGGACGTTCCGAGAGTACTGGGATATATTCGTAATTGTATTTATTGATAATATACTCGTGTACTCTCAGTCGGAAGATGATCATGCAAACCATTTGCGGTTAGTATTGTATATCCTACAGAGGAACAAGCTGTATTCCAAGTTCTCAAAGTGTAATTTCTGGCTATCGTCAGTGGATTTTCTGGGCTATGTGGTAAGTGGATAGGGCATAGTAGTAGATCCGGCAAAGATAAGTGCCATACGGAATTGGACAGTGATGTCTTTATTGGCCGAAGCAAGGAGCATCCTTGCACTAGCCGCCTACTACAGACGGTTTGTGGAAAACTTCTCACGGATTGCTTTACCTCTGACCACATTGATGAGAAAAGATCAGAAGTTCGTTTGGACGCCAGAGTGCGCGCGAGCGTTTGAAGAGCTGAATATTCGTTTGACCACGATGCCTGTATGACCTCGCCATGTGGAGCAGATGGCTATGAGATATACAGTGATGCTTTAGGGAATGACTTAGGGTGCGTTCTTCTGCAATTTGGTAAAGTGATTGCTTATGGCTCACGCTAGTTAAAGGTGCATGAACGAAACTACCCCATCCACGACTTGGAGTTGGCGGCGGTAATCTTTGCGCTAAAATTATGGCGGCACTATATCTATGGCGTTAAAGTTGATATCTATATAGATCACAAGAGCCTAAAGTATTTGTTCCATAGAAAGGATCTGAATATGCGACAACGGAGGTGGATGGAGTTCCTCAGGGACTACACTTTCAATATTCACTATACTCTCGGGAAGGGAAATGTGGTCACTGGTGCTTTGAGTCATAGGACGCCAGTACGGGCAAACTGGTTGCAGAGACATGATGAGCGGCTAATCCAGGAGATGGAAGCATTAGAGATATCTTGTGTTGACAAGGATGCTACGGCCAACGTATGCTTGAACTAGAATGAGGTATAATATGACCTTGCTGATAGAGTTCGGCAAACAACGGAGCTTGATGAAAGTCTCCAATGCTATGTAAAGGATGGTTCTGGTGACAAATTCTTTGGGATGATGGCTTGTTACGAAAAGATTGTCGGTTGTACGTCCCACGTACGAGGAAGTTGAGAGAAGAGTTGATGTACGAAGCGTACTTTGCCATATACTCAATTCACCCTGGGAGCACAAAAATGTACAGAGACATGAAGAAGTTGTTCTAGTGGCCCGGACTAAAGAAAGACATAGCACGATATGTGGAAGGATGTCACACTTGTGATTTGGTCAAAGCGGAATGCCAGAAGCCTGGTGGTTTCCTGAAGCCGTTACCGATTCCGGAGTGGAAGTTTGATGATATTTCAATTGATTTCGTGCATGGGTTGCCAAGATCTCAATGCGGTCATGATTCTATCTCGGTGATTATTGACCAGTTTGCAAAAGTGGCTCACTTCCTTCCAATCAAGGGGGACGATTCAGTGGAAACATTGGCTAAGCTCTATGTGGAGCAATTGTTCGACTACACGGTGTTCCTCGGAGCATTGTCAGTGATCGTTATGGGCGATTCACCTCAACTGATTGGAGGCTAATTCATCAAATGTTGGGCACAAAATTAGCATTCAGCACGGGATTTCATCCCCAAACAGATGGCCAAACTGAGCGAATCAACAGGACAATGGAAGATATGCTCCGTATGTGCTCTCTGGATTTCGGTAAGAAATGGGAAGAATATATTTATCTGGTGGAATTTGCCTATAATAACAGCTACTAAGTGATCATCGGTATGCCACCATTTGAAGCTCTATATGGTCGTAAATGACGTACACCATTAGCTTGGGCAGAAGTAGGCGAATCCAAGCTGAATGGGCGAAAGGATGTCGAAGAAGCTACCTCGATAATACGCTCTATTCGGGAGAGGCTATTGATAGCCCAGGATCGACAAGCAAAGTACTACAATGCCAAGCATCAGAACGTGGAGTTCGCGGTGGGAGATTGAGCCTATTTGAAGATCAAACCCTTCAAGGGCGTATCTAGGATTCAGCATTTAAGAAAGCTAAGTCCGAGATACCTTTGTCCGTTTGAAGTGGTGGAGCGAGTCGGGGAATCTGCCTATCGGCTAGCACTTTCAGCAGAGTTGAGTGGATTACATGATGTATTCCACATCTCAGTACTTCGCAAAGCCGTCAAGGATCCAGCTCAAGTAGGTGAAAATTATCGTGTACCTGTCGAGTATGGGCTAACGACGAAGGTTAGGCCCATTCGAATCGAGGATTGAGCATAGTTGCGGAACAAGAAGATCGGGATAGTCAAAGTCCGGTGAGACGATTGTGGTCGTGAGGAGCTAACATGGGAGCAAGAGCAGACCATGTGAGCTGAGTTTCCCGAGCTTTTTGTATAAACTGTTGACCGTGTACATTATATTATAACAGCTTTTTTTAGCGTGATCGCTTTGTGATGTTTGTTCCCTTACTGCGTACAAATTTCGGGATGAAATTTATATTAAGGAGGGAGGATTATCACACCCCAAAAAACCATTAATCCCAAAATGAGGTCAAGATGGGTGACACGGCCTGGGACACGGACGTGTCCCAGGGCGTATCCTTTACGGTGGGCATCGAGTCTAGTTCTCGAGATAGTACGGTTGACGATCGTCGAGTGGCCACACGGCCTGTGACACGGGTGTGTCCCAGGGCGTGTCCTGCTCGGGTGAATAACCAGGTAGCATTGAGTGGCGAGCACGGCCTGTGACACGGGCGTGTCACATGTGCATGTTTGGTACACAGCTAAGGATACGGGCATGTCCCTTAGTCGTGTTCTTCTTGGGTGATTTGGTCATGTGTTGAAAGGGTGACACGGCCAGTCACACGGCAGTGTCAAGTTGACACAGGCGTGTCTACCCTGTTACATGGGCATGTTGGAGCACGTGTTCTGATCTGGTTTGAGTCGGTTCGTGCAGGGCTTGGATTACACGGTCTGTGAAAAGGGCGTGTTACAGGCCGTGTCGAGTCAAATTGGACTTTTGGGCAGATCTTGGCTATCCAATTATTTCTATTTGGATCCAATGGCCCAGGTTCTTTCCTACAGTGATAAGACTGGGGGTTGGCATCTTCTATCATTCATACAAAGAGATAAAAAGGGAGATCCTGGAGGAAGGAGAAGGAGGAGAAGGGCAAACCATTGGTGGGGCTCCCGAGGTCCGATTCGAGATCCGAGGCTAGTTCTGTGGAGGCAAAGCTATTGTGGTGCTTTCCAACTGTCCAGATTTTCGATGGCTCCCAAGAGATCGTCAAGGGTAACGATCTTCCTTCTTGGACATGTGAAGTCCTCCTTTATGCATGAGTAAGGAATCTTCTCCACCAAAAGGTGGAAAGAGTGGGTGATTCCGGTGGGTTGATAGTTGTTATCCCCTGTTGAGTCTGCATCTAGACCCAGAAGTGTGTAGTACAGGATAGGCATGTTGTGTGAAGCCCATCTGCACATGTTTGGTCTGGATTGGTGATGTTGTATTTATGCACCGGAGAAGACTCCGTGTATACTCGTATGGTTAATGGAGTCGATCAGTTGCGCCTGTGAAGGGGAGTAGTAGGAAATAATAGAACGTGGAATTCCTAGAAAACACCCTTATGTTGTTTGTGTTGTGGCAACGGTGTAGCCATTCCTTGATGGACAATGCAGCCAGTCCTATTTGGACAGTGTGGCTATTCTGAAGCAAGTCCTATTTGGACAGTGTGGTTATTGTGAAGCCAGTCCTTGGCGGACGTTATGTCTAGTTTAAGCTTCGAGCTCTTAAAAAGGCTTCGTGCCGAATAGGAAAGGTGAAACCAACCACCACCTTTAGTGTAGCCTCGAGTACGCTATACTTGGTGATGGAAAGGCAATTTGAGCAATGGGGGTGGTTTATCTGTACTTGCGTTATGTCCGTCAAACGAGAGGACCTGAGTGATGGTCATGTTGGAGCGCATAATGAGAGTCTTAGGCTACGCGCATTAAGACTAAATGCTCAATACCGTGTAAACGGTGGTGTTGACCCTTATTCGCTAGTACACAAGAATATTCCCTGAGTGCATGGATCGTCGGGCCATATGGCTGGCGGTTGTGTTGGCTTGAATGTGCGTGAGAGCACAATATATGCTATATTGATGATGTATGGCGTTGTAGGGAAGGAGTGCCACTACCCCGGGAAAGGGGTCGGATTGTTATAAATTTGTCAGCTAAATGCTGATCGTTGCCTTTTTTGCCACCTTCTGGGTGGATTGTCCATATGCATGTGCTGGAGAGCCGAGCGGGAAGTGAAGGGCTTATGTCCCTGCTGCTGCTTTGCCGCTCTTGCTGTTGCTATTGCTGCTAGCCCGTGAAGTCTTGCTAAATATGTTTTCTTTTATTCATGTATGGCTGGCCTGCGCGCTGATGTCTGTAATCCATACTGTACAAAGAGGAACTGTAAGGCCTTAAGGCAAAACTTTGGTATTTGTTATCCCCACATTTTAGTGGTTGTATATATAACTTTGGTTTATATATATAGTGGATATTCCTTGTTTGAGTTCAGCCTACTGTTTAATATTTCTGTAGCATGCTCTAAGTTAGGATGCGTTGGCGATATTAACCTGTGACCTCACCGTCTGTTTGTGGCATATATTGTGGGGCCACGGCCGGACCTTCTATTATATGTTGTTTAATGGGTGGAGTCGTTATAGAAGAATACTAAAAAACACTAGTAAACAAAAGGGCAGCACATCTCCTCTGAACCCAAACTTTCATGAAATGGAAGGGGCCTTGAATTTATAGGAAAAATTCTCGGGTTGGTCACGCCCAAGGTCACGCCCGGGGAGGGCATGTCAGGGGGCGACACATACGGGGTTGAACTCGGGTTCTAGATTCTGGAAGGAAGGATGATTGCTTCTTAACGATTGTTGACACGCACTGGGTCACGCCCGTGTTGGGGGCGTGACACGTACGTAGCGTTGAAATCATTGGTCAGAAATCCGTCGGTCTTGGAAAAGGGGCGAACACGCCCTGGGTCACACCCGTGATAGGGGGCGTGACAGGTACGATTGGCGTGTGGAGGCAAAAATGCATTTAATGCGGCTGGAACTAATATTATATGTTGTTTAATGGGTGGAGTCGTTACAGAAGAATACTAAAAAACACTAGTAATCAAAAGGGCAGCCCTACCAGGGGTCACGCCTTGGGAGGGCATGTCAAGGGGCGTGACACGTATGGGGTTGACCTCGGGTTCTGTATTCTTGCGGGAAGGATGATTGATTTTAAACGATGGTTGACACACACTAGGTCACGCCCGTATAGTGGGGGAGGGGGGGGGGGGTGACACGTACGTCGCATTGAAATCAATGGTCGGAAATCCGTCAGTCTTGGAAAAGGTGGAGAACAAGCTCTGGGTCATGCCCGTGATAGGGGGGATGATAGGTACGATTGGCGTGCGGAGGAGAAAATGCATTTAATGTGGCTGTATACTTCGGGTAGAGGGCGACACGACCCGTGTCATGCCCTAGGACACGCCCAAGGAGGGCGTGTCATGGGGGGGGGGGGGTGACAACGGTTTTTCCTGTTATTTGGTCTTTGTCAGCAAGCTTCCTAGGATGGGGTGACATGCCCCGTGACATGCCTAGTGAGGGCGTGACAGGGGGGCGTGTAAGTTCATTTTTGGCCAAATTCTGGAAACCTGCAATAAGACAAAAAAATGTTATTGGCAATAATATTTACATAGGAAAGATAAAAATTAAGCTAATAAGACAAGATTAGTGCCTTCAAAACTAGAAAATACGATAATAGTTTAGGCTACAAAACGTTTTATCTTTTATCAGCCACACACCAGACTTAAACTTGAAAACGGGTTTATGCACCGCCTACCTCCAAAAAGACTAAGTAGAATTTTCTATTGCACATTTCCTTTTCATTTTTCTTTTCACTTTTCTTTTTACTTTTCTTTTTTAACTTTAGCAATTTTCAACAAATACAAGCTTGGGAGATAACCAACATATTCACAACAAATTTCTCCACATCCACACCACAAAATAAACTTGTAAAACAATAAAGCTCAACTGGGGTGTGCGACTAGGATAGGCTTTGCTTGTCCCAAGCAAAGATATAAAAACTAGCTAACATAAATAGTGACTAATAAAAAAGTTATAATTATGCCTACACAAGTAATATGCAAAATTCTAAGTAGGGAAAAGGTGATACGTAAATCTAAAACAATTATTTAGGTATGATTTAACTTTTATAACTTTATTCAACGAAAATAAATCATCCAAAACTTTGATGAAATTCTTTAATAGATTTAAGCAAAGCAAAAAAAAAATGAAAAAAATGCATTGAGTTGTTATAGATCCAAGCAAGTATTATATTATATCAATTAAATAACAAAAATCTAAGTTTAAATCCAAAAGTAATACTGATTTTCTTTTCTTCTTTCTTAGTTATTAAATTAAATTCAAAAGCATGAATCAAAAAGGACTTAATAGGACCAAAAACATTTGATTTTGGATATGATTAGGAGTGGAATTCAAAGATAAATAGGGAGGCTTAATATCACACTAACCAAAACAAAGAGTTTTAAAAATATAAACAAAATATTTTTTTTCTTTTTTTCTTTTCATTATTTTTTCTTTTTTCTTTTTCAAAACAAGGCCATAAATATTTTTATTTTTCATTTTGAAATGGCCAAACAAAGCACCGCCTTTTTCATTTGCAGCCCTTTTTTCCCCCCCAAAAACTTCTCAACAAAATATACAAAAATAAAACTCTCCTCAAATTAAGGCAAAAAAACAAGGTGAAATCAAAATGCTAGATGTGATTAAATAGGGTTGGACAAATATGGCTTTCGGATGAAATGATATGACATAGAGGTGCTAACAAATGACACCTATGGAAAAAACGGTCAAAA